>JAKCPB010000514.1:0-417076 GCA_021442155.1 Cymbidium sinense | reverse complement strand
CATTGCGAAAATTGAAAGGCGGAAGGCTGGTTATCTTGATCTTTGAGAATCTGCAATATATGAAACAAGCTTGGATCAGATTTCTATTCTTGTTGATTTTTGAATTTGAATTAAAAATTTAAACCCACATCCAACATCTTGGAAATGTTAAGTGGGGTTCAAATAGATTTGAGAAGATTTAAAAATTTGATTGGAAAAAGGAATTTTGAATATGAATCCAACTTCAACAAATTTTGGTATGTTGAAAAGTGGATCCAAATATTTTTAGAAAGATGCTTCCTTAGGTTCATGTTTAAAATTAGATTTTGATTTGAGGACCCTTTCCTTTAACAAATTTGGGTATGTTAAAGTAAGGGTCAGTTGGTTTTTATTTTTTGATTAGGTATTTTGGAATTCACTCACTTAGCAAATTTGGGTATGCTAAGTGAAGTGTTTGAAAATAATTGTTTCTTTTTGTTTCTTTGTTTATTTTATTTTGTGTGAATCATGTGAATTTTGAGAATGGAATCTTTACTTAGCAATTTTGGGTATACTAAATGAAGAATCCAAATGCTTTTTTTGTTTTGTAAAGAGGGTCTTTACTTAGCAAATTTAGGTATACTAAATAAAGGATGCAATGTGATTGATTTTATTCTTGAATTTTTGGAAAGAGGATTTCTACTTAGCAAATTTAGATGTACTAAATAAGAGATCCAAGTGTGATTTTATTTTGATTTTATTGAAAAGAGGATTCTTAGCAAATTTAGGTATGCTAAGGAAATCCGAATGTGTTTCATTTTGATTATTTTGAAGTGAAGATCCTTAGCAAATTTAGGTATGCTAAGGAAACTCAAATGTGATTTATTTTGACTTTTGTTGATTTTTGAAAAGGGGATCCTTAGAAAATTTAGGTAAGCTAAAGAAATCCAACTGTATTTCATTATTTTGATTTTTGTTTGAAAAGAGGATCCTTAGCAAATTTAGGTAGGCTAAGGAAATCGAAATGTATTTTGATTTTGAAAAAGAGGATTCTCACTTAGCAAATTTGGGTATGCTAAATGAAAGATCCAAATGTTGTTTCATTTTTGAAAAGAGGATTTTCACTTAACAAATTTGGGTATGCTAAATGAAAGATCCAAATATTTTTTTATGTCTCGAAAAGATGTTTATTGATTTTATTTTGAAAAGAGATTCTTCACTTAGCAATTTTTGGTATGCTAAATGAAGAATCCAAATGATGTTTTAATTTTGGAAAGATGATTGTTAATTTTAATTTTTTAAAAGGTGTTTGTTGATTTTATTTTTGAAAAGATTATTGTTGTTTCTTATTTTGAAATGAAATCTTAATTCAGTAAATTGAGTATATTGAATAGAGATATTCATTTGTGCTTTTGAAAAATATGATTGTTAATTTTGATTGAAAATGAAAAGTTTCATTCAATAAATTTGAGCATATTATATGGAAGTGTTTATTTGTGCTTTTGGAAAATGTGATTGTTGATTTTGATTGAAAATGAAAACCTTCATTCAATAAATTTGAGTATATTAAATGAAAGTGTTCATTTGTGCTTTTGGAAAAAAAAATGTGTGATTTTGATTGAAAATGAAAACCTTCATTAAATAAATTTGAATATATTGAATGAAAATGTTCATTTGTGCTTTTAGAAATTATGATTTTGTATTTTATTATTATTTTATTTTATAAAAAATCCTACATATAACGATCATGAAGATTGTTAGATGAGGTTAGTTTGCAAAACTTTTGTGAAAATATTTTATCATGTGCATTTTGAAAAGTGCTTTTTGGAAAGATGATGTTTTCAACTACTTAAGCCTAGGAGACTGAAGGAAGTAGGAAAAAGTCATGATCCAAACATTTGCCCCTACCACCATATGCGAGGCCATATTTTGGAGGATTGCTTCACATTTAAGTACTAGCTTGAACACAGCTTCAAGATCGGTGCTGTAGTTATCCCAAAGGAATACCTTATGGAACAACCATCCAGTTCCATTAGGGTAATCCTTAGGGATGCATGTGATCCTTCCAAAACTAAAGAAGGCTGGGATATTTCTTTAGTTAAAACCTCTAAGAAGATCATCCAGAAGATCAAGAAGCTTTCCTTGCAGGTGCCTGAGTCAACTCAAACCTCCAACATCAAGGAAGGTTTGCAAGTTTCTAGTGCCAACTCTAGGAAAATGGGAGCTCAATAGCGGCATGTGGCAGGATAGCCCATTAGTGCGACCATCGATTCTAACCTCCGACTCTGATTCGCTTCCACGGCTACTTCTTCCATTTCAGCTAGCTCTACTTCTTCTACTAGTAGAACTCTTGTATCGATGAATAAGGGCATCAAATCCCTTACCCCACTCACTTTACTTGATTTCTTCTTTGTACCTCCAAACAATTCAAAGAAATTAATGAATAAAGCTAGTATGAATTATATCTATGTCACTTCTGATGGGTTATCTTCTTCTATTCCTAATGATATCTCTTCAAGTCAAAATAACTATAATAATTTTGATCTCCTCTTTCTGATTCAGAGTTGGACTTTCCTACTCTGAATACTATGGGTTCACCTCTTGAGATAGACTTGGAATCATCTGACTTTAAGGGTCTCATAGGAGAAGCTGTATGTGAGCTTGATGTGCAAATAGATTATTCTATTACCCTACCACAAGAGATCACCGAAGTCAATCTCTGTAGTGGCAAGGTTCTACCTTCTTGGGCAGCACCTCAAGATAGATGAAAATAAGTCATTGGTACAAAGATTGAAAGCCCTTTCATAAGATGTTCTTCCCTTGGATATGCTTACAGAGGACCAGCCGAAGGTGAACTACAACATCCTTTCTCATCTAAGAAAGTTTCCATCTAAGCTAAGCATATGTAATGCCCTTGTCTTATACAAAAAGATGAGGGAATCACTAATCAAAGCCCTCCTTGATCTTGAAATATGCTTAGCTTAGTTGATAGCTATAGGTGAGGAGGCACATTACACAAAAGAAGCTCAAGGGATTACTTTCATAGGTGAAGACCTTCTTCTAGGGGACATGGAGCCTGTAGTCCCCTCTACATGTGATTGACATAGATAGGTTCAAACTTGCCAGAGTTCTCATGCATTCAGGTGCATACATGAACATTATGAGTCTAAAGACCCTTGCCTATTTGAGGATTGATAACTCCATACTCCAAGGAGATCGGATGATGTTGAGAGGATTCAATGACCAAGGTGAGCAAGCTTTAGGTTCCATAGTGTTACCTTTGGAGATAGGTGACTAAAAGATTGAAGCCAAATTTGATATTATTGATTTGATTACTTCATTCACTGCCTTTCCTAGGATACATCAGAACAAGATCATTCCATCCTCCCTCCATCAGTGCATCAAGTTCAGAAAAGATGGGATTGAATACCGTGTCAATGGAGATGAAAAGCCATTTTTAGTTAGAGTGGTTGAGATTTATGTGGATGTGACCTACTGTCTTCCTCAAAACACCCTTTCTCATGAACTTGGACAAAATTCGAATGTAAACACAAAATAAAAAGAAAATGAAGAAAAAGAAAAGATAAAATAAAATGAAAAGAAAAATAAAAGTCCAAGTGAACAAGAAAGGGGAATTGAAGAAGAAATAGATCTGCATATCACATTCCACCCACTGTTCATTCCATCATATGAATATGTGAGTAAGATTGCTCAACCTCCACCAGGTAGAGGCAGAAGCAGGCGAGTTCAAGGTGGAAGATCCCCTAGTTGGCCATCAGCAAATAGAGGTCGTGTTCTAGTTCATAAGAGTACCCCTACTATTCATAGAGACTTGGAATCCAGCTCGAAGGATGAGTCTAATGTGATTAGTATACCATCAAATCGCTCTCAGCAGGTTCCATTGGAGGTGACTTTCAATCCAGACAGAGATGAAGACCAGGCCACCAGACAAACCAAAATATTTGAATCAGGTTTATGTGAAATTGTTAGGCAACAGTTGGGAACCTTAGCTCTTACCTCACTTACATCTTAGAAATTTGAAAGTTTGATAGTTAAGGAAGTCCCTAAGTCTTCCAATGATATGAAGCAGAAGAGGTTTTTTTGGGATCATCATCCTCAAGTCCTGAAGTTAATGTAGAACTTGAGGAGGATTCATTTATATAATTAATGGAATTACCATTTTACTTTTACTCTCCTTATGTTCATAATCTTATACAGAAAGGTTTAGTTTTGCAAACATGGTCCAAGGACAGGCCAGAGTACTCCAAGAAACTATGGAACAATACGAGAAAGGAATAATAATTAAAGCGGGACTAGATTGATTGATGGGTTATTGATGATGAAGATTATTGCCTAGTTACCAATCATTTAGAGTCGATAGGTTCTTCTCACACACTAACTCTATGAGAATGTGTGTTTAAAACTTCAAATGATCCAGATGATCTCCAAATCAAAGAGGCAGTGCCAGAGCTTGAAGAGGAGATTTATTCAATAATTGACTAGCTTAAAGAAATCAACCTGGGATAGAAGAAATCATACAGTATATGATTGTTGTTGAATGAAGAGGATACCAATGACTTAGTTGGGCTATTGATTGAGTTTAAAGACTACTTCACATGGAGTTATGAAGAAATTCTTGGATTATTTCTTAATGTAGTAGTCCATAAGCTAGCAATAGACCCTAACACTACCTCTATCAAATAAACTCCTAGACGCATGCGATTAGAAATTGAACAATAGGTCATTTCTGAATTCAAGAATTTGATTGATGTTGGTTTCATTAGGAAAGAAAAATATCCTACTTGGTTAGCTAGTGTCGTCCCAGTTCAGAAGAAGAATGGCTAAATTTGCATATGCATCAATTTTAGGGACTTAAATAAGGCATGTCCTAAGGATGAGTTTCCTCTTCCTATACCAGAGTTAATGGTGGACATTGCCTCATCTAATGCATCTTCTCTTTCATAGATGGGTCATTTGACTATAACTAAATCAAGTGTCTCCTAAAGATGAAAGAAATACTGCTTTTCGAACCCTAATTGGAATCTTCTATTATAGGGTCATACCTTTCAGCCTTAAAAATACTGGTGCTGCATACCAATAGGCTATGACTCAAATCTTCAATGAACTCATCCATCATTAGGTTGAGTGCTATGTTGATGATCTAGTAGTCAAGAGTAGAGAAAAGGAATACCATCTCTTTGACTTAAGAGTATTTTTGAATGGTTAAGATAATATAACTTCAAAATTAATCCCCTAAAGTGTGCATTCGGAGTAGCTTCAGAGAAACTCCTTGGGTTTGTTCTTCTACATTGAGAAATTAAAATAGATCCTGAAAAGATCAAAGTTATTTTAGAAATGCGACCTCCAAGGAGTTTAACTCAACTCAGATCCTTTCAAGGATCGCTAGCATATCTAAGATGCTTTATCTCCAACCTATGGGGGAGATGCAAGCCATTCTCAAAACTTATCAAAAAGGATGTCAAGTTCAAGTGGGATGATAAGTGCCAGCATGCCTTCGAAGACATCAAGTACTATTTGGTAAAGCCATCAGTTCTAGCAGCCCCATATCCTAGGCAGGCCCCTTATCCTCTACACTGCTGCATTGGATGACTCTCTCGGTGCTCTGTTGGCCAAGCCAATGATGAAAAAAAAGTGCTCTCTACTTCCTCAACCATCGTCTGGTTCCAGCTAAAGTGAACTATTCACCTATTAAGAAACATTTCTTAGCTTTGATCTTTGCTTCCCAAAAGCTATGGCACTACATACTTTTTTATATGGTGAACTTGATCTCCAAACCAAATCCACTACAGTATTTCATGACATGGCCAATGCTATCCAGACATTTGACACATTGGTCCATGATTCTCTTAAAGTTTGATATCACATTACCCTCCATGCGGTAAAGGATAAAGTGGATTTTTTATACACCCACTTCTGGATTCTCCACTTAGTGACGATCTCCCTAATGAAAAAATCATGAACTTAGGGAAGGCCAGCAACCACTGATGGGAGATGTATTTTGATGGTGCAGCTTTTTTTCATAAAATGGAAGCACAATGATCTATTCTCTTAGGAAAGGCAGGGGTAGGAATAGTTCTTCTAACTCCAGATCATGATGATTCTCATACTATCTTTTCAACCCCTGCACCAAATATGAAGCCTAGTATGAGGCTTTGATTGCCGATTTGGATTTAGCCATCACTATCAGTGTCAAGAGCATCAACATCTTTGGGAATTCTTAATTGTTCATCAACCATATTATCGGGTCCATCCAGTTTCTGAAACCCAAGTTTTGTCATTACTACAAGTATACCATGAAGTTGTTGGCCCAAATTTTTAAAGTCACCATCTACAAGGTTCCTTAAGCAGAGAATGCAGTAACAGATGCTTTGGCCAAACTTGCTAAATAATTGGCATGTCCGAAAGATGAGTCCATCTCAATAAGGGTCCAAAATAGACATGTCATATCCCTTAATGATGTTGAACTCATCGAGAAACTTTCTCTTGAAGGGGAAGTTGCCATTGCCAAAATGGACAAGGAGCTAGATTGGAGTCAACTATTTATAAATTACTTGAATGCCGATAAACTATCTCAAGAAAAGTCACAAGCCCATCAGGTGAAATAGAAAACTCTCTTCTACGCTCTTGTTGATAACACCCTATACCAACGGTCCTTTGCCCAAATGTGCTTACACTATTTAGACAAACACAAAGACCATGGCATTATAACCTAGGTACATTGAAGTCTATGCAAAGCACATCAATCTGGCCAGAAGATGAAGATAAAGATCAAGCGACGTGGATACTACTGGCCTTCGATGATTACATATTGCATGGATGCAGCTGGGAGATGCCATCAATATTAGGTGCGCGGTATGGTCCTCCACCAACCACCCAACATTCTACACCTACATTGACCTCATGGTCATTTGAGTGTTGGGGTACCAAAATTATGGGTCCGATCAATATTCCTTCTTCCAAGGGGCATCAATTCATCTTAGCTGCCACTGACTACTTTTCCAAGTTAGCAGAAGACATCCCACTCAGAGGTCACAGCTCAGCATGTGCTTCAATTTTTTAGGAATTATATCGTATATAGGTTTGGGGTGCCTCGATGAATTAAATCTGATAATAGTACTACATTCAAAAGCACAAAGATCAATAGCTTTGCCAGAAGACACGGTATAGATTGAAGATACCCCACCATTTACTACCCCAGAGCAAATGCCTTAGCAAAGCATTCAACAAAACTCTCATCCAAATACTAAGAAGACTCTTGATGACAACAAATGATAGTGAAATAAGCATTTGGTTGAAGCCTTATGGGCCTACCGCACCACATACCGAACTCCAAATCAGTCTACCCAGTTCTCCTTAGTGTGTGGGTCTGAAGTCCAACTCTTGTCACTAAGGATAGCATTAGGTAATAAGATCACTACAGAGCATAATGTAAAGTTGCGGTTAGAAGAGTTCGAAGGTTTGGAGGAGAGTCACCTACGGGCGTGCTAGAACTTCAAGTTGTACAAAACCAAAATGATTCAATCTTACAACAAGCTGATCCACCCTAGGTTTTTTTGAGTAGGAGAACTTATGTTAGTCCTAAGGAGACCAATTGTTGCCTGTCGAAAGATGGGAGGCAAGTTTGAACCCACTTGGGAAGGCCCCTATGACTTAGAGAAGGCCTACCAAGGAGGATGTTATCAGCTTATTAATTATAAAGGGGAACATCTGATGCTTCCAATTAATGGGCTCTATCTAAAGAAATATTACCCATGAAATAAATCATATTTGAAAATAATAATTAATAAAAAGAATAAAAATTTGATTCCATTAATCAAATCTTCTTTTCTTTCGTAGCATTGTTTGCTTTTCTTACGAATCTGTCGTGATGAGTCTAGGGTAGGTGTAAGAGTACCCTAGTGGCATCTTGTCCCTCTTTCACAACACAAACATAATCTTTCAGTGCTATTAGAATAGGTGTAAAAGAACCCAAGAGGCATCTCTCTAACTAAGTTAGGTGTGAGAGAACCCAAGTGGCATCCTTTCTTAGTGGGAACCCCAGTTGCCATCCTTGGCACCATTTCATCCAAATCCCTAGTGTGTTTAAGGTAGGTGTAAGAGTCTCCCAGAGGCATCCTATTCCTTTTGACACATGAATACAACAAACATAAATCTTTTATCTCGAGCTACTTTGATGTGGGAGCAAGCCCCATGGAACTCACTCATTAGCTACTCTAGGTTGGGTCTACATGCTACCTTGCTAGAATGTCACCCTAGTGGTCACTTATTGGAGGATGTGAGTCCCCAGGCTTTCTTCTAACTTGACCATTGCAAATCAACGAGCACCTTGTGAGTATGGTAGACTTTGTTGCCTAGTCAGTAAGCTACCTCATGTTGACTTTGCTTAAGAAGATGTGAGTCTCTGTGCTTTCTTCTTGAACTAGCCATCATGCATTAACTAGGTCGAGTATATTTGAGGTTTAGGATAAGTCCCCCAGAGGCTCCTTTCTTCTCGACTATGTTTGAGTCGATATAAGTCCCCTAGTGGCATTCACTCGATAGTCACCCTAGGTCGGATAGCACTAGTCGAGCTGAAGATAGAATATCACAGTAATTAGTTCCGTTATAAGAGGATGTGAGTCCCCGAGCTTTCTTCCTATGCTGATTGTTGCAAACCAATGGCCACCTTATGTTGGTTAATGTTCGTTATGCTGACTGCTATTCACCCGGTGGATACACCACTCTTGGTAAATGTGAGTCCGAGCTTTCTCCTTGAGTTTGACACCGAATACCTATTGGATATATGACTAGCCATGTCATTCTCTCAGGGTTTTGGACTAAAGCCCTTAGCGGCTCCATCCCCTATTGGTACTCTATTTGGATCACATCCTTTGTGATCCCATTTAGACACTACTCAGGTTACTTTTGAATTGGACAGTTCCCCTTTCTAAGTAGCCACTCCTGTAGTTGGATAATTTTTTCGGTGAATATCACGATTCTCCCATGGTTGATCATCGAGATAGATATAGGTGATATAAGCTCCTTCTCCTTTGATCCCTTGCAAACTAATAGGGTCCATGATAAAATAAACTAAATAAATTAATTAAAATTAATTCACCTATGGATTATGAATTCAAGCCCCCAAAAGGCCTCTTTTCCCTAGCAGACATCATAACTTTAGGGTGTAAAACTTCCTATAGAATTGTTTGACTACCTAAGTTGAGATAAATCCTCAGATTACTCTCAGTCACCCTTAGGTGCGGTTCAATCTATTTTCCCATAAGCAGGTTACCTCCGCAGTCATTACTTTGGAAGATATAAGACTATGACACATTCTTTCTAGCATGATTGCAAACTGACAGGCGGCCCTAAGTCGAGTTCGATTTGTTGCCCAAAGTTACCGATCACCCTAGTGGTCTTTTGTCGTAAAAGATGTGAGTCCCCAAGATTTTTTCCTTTCAATCGATCATTGCAAACCAAAAGGCTCTCCTTTGGTCAGATAGTTCTCCTTGGCCCCTATTCAGTGCAGTTCATCGTAAACCTATGGTATCCATCATAATCAAAACAAATGAATCGAAAAAATAAAATTAATCTTGACTATCTTTGAGCTGATCTTAGTCCCTCAGTGGCATTCACTCAATAGTTAGCTCTAGGTTAGGTTCAATCTGTTGTCTTGCCAATAGATTACCCTAGCAACTGGTTTCTACTTTGGAGGATATAAGTCTACTATGCTTTCTTCCTAGTACTGTTGCTACATACCGAGAGGCATCCCTTGGGTTGGCTAGTCATACCTTGTGGTTGGTAGACTATCTCTTTAAATTAGAAAATATGAGTTAGGTCTAGGCCTCCATGGCCCCTATTCAGTGTAGCTGATCGCAAACCTATGGGATCCATCAAAATCAAAATAAATGAATCTAAAAAAATAAAATTAATCTTGACTACCTTTGAGCTGATCTAAGTCCCCCAGCGGCATTCACTCAATAGTCAGCCCTAGATTGGGTTCAATCTGTTATCTTGCCAATAGATTACCCCAGCAACTGGTCATTACTTTGGGCAATGTAAGTCTACTATGCTTTCTTCTTAGTATAGTCTACATACCGAAAGGCATTCCATTTGGTTGGCTAGTCCTGCTATGTGTTTAGTAGATTACCCCTTTATATTGGTAAATCTAAGTTAGGTTTTGGCCTTCATGGCTCCTACTTAGTACAACCCATTGCAAACCAACAAGGCTCATCTCAAAAATCAAACCTAAGAAAAATTAAAATAAATTCAACACTCTTCCCCAATGGAGATTTCACGTCAGTGAGACCTAAATCAAATCAAACCTCCCATCCCCTTGCGGATGACTTGAACCTGCTTCCCTAGTGGAAGGTTCACACTCTATCCCTTAGGGAATTCCTTCCCTCTCTTATGTCTTGGAAATAAGTAGAGCCACATTGCACTAAGCTCTGGATTCTTTCTACACCTTGGGTTAGGGATAGATTGTTTCTGTTAGTGCTTGTGATCTTTCGGTGTTGTTGATCATTTCGGTCAACACCAATATGTGCGGTGTTCCTTGTCAATCACACCACACCTATTGGCCGCCCTTTGTTGACCTCATTTTTAAAATGAGCTCTCAACCCCTCCATCTTAGACATAGGACTCCTCTTAGACTTTAAGAGTTCTTTAGTCTTAAGACACATCTAGTAATTAGGTGGACGCTCAACCTAGCCTTGGAGACTTAAAAGAGTTAGCCATAAGAATAGGTCATGCCTTAGGGGTGTTAGGAAAATTTACCTACCCTAAGCTTGAACCATTCCTCACCTTCCTTCCTTCAAGTAAAGGTCTACATCAATCTTATTTTATTTTCTCCAAACTCAAATCAACTCTGTGTGATTGAAACCGATGAATGAAATTCCTAAGTCTAAATCTTCTAAGTTCTTAATCTTCTCTTCTTACGGACTTAACCTAAATGATCAAACAAATTCAAACTCATGAGATTTTCTCATAATAATATATATCCTCATTTATATTCACATATGTAAATGAAATATAAATTCAAACCAATCAAACTAAACTTAAAATTCAAAATCAATTCATGAAATTTTCTTAAGTCCTTTAAGTTTTCCCTTAAGGACTTATCCAAAATCAACTCTAAACCAATTCAAACTCATGGGATTTTCTCTTAACTCATTTATATTCACATATATAATTGAAACATAAATACAAATCAATCAAATCAAATCCTCAAATCAAATTCCAAATCTAAAAATTTCCCAAGTCCTTTAAATTCCCTTTTAATGGACTTAGCCTAAATCATGATCAAATCTCTTCAAATCCTTGAAATTTTATGTGATCCATTTATATTCTCATTTATAAATATAAATTCAAACAATCAAAACCAATTCCAAAAACCAAACTCAAATCCACTCAAAATCTAACCTAAGTTTTCAAGTCAAAATCTTGAACTTAGCCAAATCAATTTCAAATCAAGCTAAACTCTTGATTTTTCATCATGATTCAATCAACCCTATGATCATGAATCCAAATATAAATACTAACTTCAATCACCAAATTAAAAATCAAACATTAAATCCATTCATATTCTTCCTTTGAATATGAGTTTGTCAAATGAATCAAAACTTATTTGGCTTCAAACCACTTGCAAATAGATTTATATTTTAATCATAAGTCCATATACAAATTCAATCAAACTCAAATCAAGCTTTGACCAAGCCATTTGACCCACTTAGGCTCATACCCAAAGTGACCTAAAGTACCCTTATGAGCCAATTTATAATCCTAACCAAATTGGATTGAATCAAACTCACATATGCTTCTCTTCATGATCAATAATCATCATGGGATGATCAATCAATCAAATCGGGTCAAATCAATCAAACCTAATGGTTGACCAAGTCAAAATAAGCCAAAATAAGTCCTAACAAAGCCAAAACCTACCATAGGATAAATTGATTGAAACCATTGATCGAAGTTCATTCATGTACTATATTTGAACTTAACCAAGTCAACATTTGAGCCTATCCTAACCTAATTGGCCACTTGACCCAACTTGACCTAAAAGTCAAAAAAATGTCAAAACTTGATTTAAGCTAAATTGATTCAAACCAATGGGTCAAGTTCATTCCAAATCACTTGTTGAACTTGACCAAAGCCTTAATTATCCAACTAGACCTGACCTAGCCCAATTGACCTTGAACCCAACTTAACCTAAAGGGGTCATGTTAAGACAACTTCAAACTTAACCAAAATTGATTAGAAACAAATATATCAATCCACTCCATATGACTAACCAAACCTAAACCTACCCTTGACCTAGCTCAAATAGGTTAAATGGCCCAAATTGGTCAACTTGACCCATTTGACCTAAATGAAGTCATATGAGCCAAATTCAAAAATAAACCAAATTGAATCAAACCAAAGCCTCCAAAATATTTCAAATGGTCATATGAACTTGAGCCAACCCTTGGTTTGACCCAATTTGACCAATTGGTTAACTTGGCCCACGTTAACCTATTTTGATCGAAATGGATCAACATGAGCCAAACCATATCAAATGAACTCCAAATCTAATGAAACTCGATCAAACCTATTTTCTCCACATACCCAACATATTCAAATTCAAAAATCAGCACAAAAACTATTCTACCCTAGGCCATAGAACAAATTTTGGTCTAATCCATGGGTAATTTTGTCAAGCCCTCTTCATATCAACTTGGCACCTTCCTAATAGGTCAAGTAAACCCTATGGAGGGTGGTGCACCCAACCTAATGGATTTAGGTCAATCAAAATCGACCCAAGGCCAAAACCAACCCCCTAGCTCAAATTGGCCAATTTGAAAGCCTCCCCTCTTGATTTGAAGCACATGGGAGGTTACTAATCCACTCCTAATCTCAAACCAACCATGTGCCAACTCCAAACAGCCCAAACAACCCTTTTCCATATGGTCAATTGAATCAAAATCACAAGCTATGCTTTAGCCATCTGATTTCCATAGAGGGAGATATACTCCCCCTAATTCCATTTGAATTCATCATCCTCATTATCGATTGAGTGCTAGAGAGTGTTAGGAGCCATCAGAGAGCATTCCTAAGTTTCTTAAAAGAGAATTGAAATCAAGCATTCTCAGTTTTCTTCCTTAGAAAATAGTGGAGCCCCTCTCATTTCCTAACTTCTTCCATACTCCAATTCACTTCAATTGCACTCCCTCGAGACCAATTCGAGTGCACCAAGCATTTACATAAGCTTCCAAAGCAAGGAGGAGTTGAATTCAATCAAAACCACAAAGGAGAGGTAGAGGTGTTGGTCCATAAAGAAATCTACTCAACCATAAGGCTTGAAACTATCAACAGGGCTTCGTCTCCACTATACGAAGCTCCCTCATTGAACTCGAATGCTGGTGATCACCTTCGATGAGGTATGACATTTTTTGGCCACTAGGCTTAGGAGGTGTTGGTCATTTATGAAAGGAAGTGTCATGGCATGAGAATTCCACCGTTGGATAAGCTTTCCATTAGTATAAGATGGTGTGGGTAAAATCTTATACCAATCCAAGCTCAATCGAGCTCGGATCTTCCCTTAGATCATGGAACGGTCTCCATTGATCCTTAGGGAAGAATAGGGTAATCCTGGTTGTCCATTCGCACATTTTGGATGGACGGCTGAGATTAAGCACACGTTTATAAATCAATTTATCCTTTAGAAACCACGGGGTGGTCCCTGGCAGTTCGATCCTTAATCGAATGGCAGGGATCAAATCGTATCCCTCTGCCACACCGCCTCTCTGATGCGACATTTAATTGGCTTCTCCCTGGTTGATGCGTGTAAAGTGTGTTGACCACCACCGCCACATGTCGAGCCGTGAGTTAAAGGGATTAATTAAAGTTTTAATTAATTTTATTTAATTCTCTAAGCTTTAAAAATTCATACCTCCCTAAATAAAAAAAAATTGAGGTAAATTTCTACTGAAAGATAATTCAATCTAGAATATTCTAAAAATAATTTCAATGGATTTTGAATTATATTTTTCTCTGATTTTGGGTTTTCATGGAAATCTTATTTTATTAATTATCTCTTAATTAATCCTTTGATTAATCCCAAACTTCTTGGGTATGTTTTGGGGGATGACTTCTACCTCTCCTAATTTTCTTGGGATTTATTGAAGGCTTAATTGAGGGAATTGCAAATGCATTTCCTAATTACTCTCTTAATATAATTAAAGATAATTAAGGGTTGGATTAGTGTTTTAATCCCTCATTGGAGTTGATTAAGGTTAGATCCAGTGAATAAAAGGCTTAGGAAATAATTTTGGGATATTTTCCTAAGCTATTCCCAAAACCCCCTTTTCTTTCCTTAATCCTCTCTTAATTATGGGTTAATTCATTAATTATCCTCTTAATTAATTTCTAAAAATTCTAAAACTTTCCATAACTTAATTAATCTACTTTAATTAGATGCTTAGGTGTTCAAGAGCCTAAGTTCAATTAAGGAAATCGAAACCCAACTCATATGTGTGAGAGGAATTTTGAAATTACTTAAGTTAAACCCCTTAGCTTAATTAGCCATTAATTATGAGCCAAATTGCATTAGGCCCTTTTCTTCCTAGGTGCAATGCAAATTTAAATTTCTTGTGAGATTTTATGTCATCTCATTAGCTCATAATTATTTGGTAAACTATGCTAAGGTGGTGTAGGTAAGGGTTAATTAACTTGTTTAATTCGTACCTTAACCTAAACAAAAATTTAAAATGAATTTGATCATCTAAAAATTAAATGAAAATGTCAAACACATGTGGGAATGGGTTAGGAATAGCAAACATAATCCATATTTTCAAAATTAAATCAAATTCAAAATCAAACAAAAATCACATTGAATAAACTTTGATTTATTTTAAGCTTTCTTATTTCATAAGATTGTCTTTAGGATTTAATTAAAGTGAATGTTTTTACATGCTTTCATTGCTTTATTTCTTTTCCCAACATGTTAAATTTATATGTCATATGGTTTCATGCATCCATACTTTTCAAATTCAAATTTTAAAATAAAAATGTTTACTTTATCTCAAATTTGCATGTGTTGGCTAAAGTTAGAATATGAGTGGCTATTATCACTATTAAATTCAAATTATTTTTAAAATATATGAATCAATTATTAAAACTACAAGTGTGCTACTTATATTTTAATTATAAGCTTGCATGCGAGTAAGGTATAAAGATGTGCTTAATCTAGGTTTTCCTTCTCTTTTCTTTTAGTATAGTTTTGAATAGGATTTGGTAAGATGTATGGTTCATTTGAAAAGAACCTAACACTTGCCTAATTCCATATCCTACTCATTCCTATACTATTACTTAAGAATGATACCTATGTTTGCAAATGTAAATTGCATAAACAAAATGAATCAATCAATACAAATTTTTGAATTCTTTTTTTTTCCATTTCATTTCTTTTTGTACACATGTTTGTGTTTAAGGAAAGTGGTATATTAGTCTAGAAAACCCTGAGGTTGCAAGGCTTTAAGTAGGCCTAAGTAGGTCTTATACTATACACCTTTGGTTAACAATGGCGCTATACTCACTTTTGCCTTTCTTACTTTCACGTGTGCATGTAAAAATTGGATAAGAAACCCTTTTCTACTTAATGAAAATCATGCATCATAAACTTCCAAATTTTCTTAAATGAATTACTTAGCATGCATCCTAAAGTGTGTTAAATATTCTCATTTCTTTATATAGATATGCTTAGGACTCATTCATATGCATGTTATACATGTTGGGAAAGAAATGAAGTGATGTACCTTTTGTGAATTTGGTTCATTTTATTTAATCTTAAAATGCCTTTCTTTTTGAATGGGTTTGTTTAGAATTCATCTAAACTTAGATTAACTAAAACATTTAATCAAAACATTCACTAAATAAGGCCAAAACATGAACCTACTTTAGAAATTACTTAGGTTAGGGAAGGAAAGAGAAGTTCTCTTCTTTTCTCTCTCTTCATAACTTAGTAATTAATTATAGGATTCACTTGAACCTAATCAAAACATGAAATAAAATCAATCCCAAATCAATTAAACAACTTAAATGATACCCTTCTCTAAGTTGAACATGCTTCATACTTAGAAAATTCTAACTTAAATCCATAGCTAAGTATACCACACAAACCTCCAAAGCACAGGCATTAGCCTAAGTCACCACTTCTAGCTTTAGGTTAGGGCGGTGCATGGTTTGATGTTTTTTTTTATTTTATGGTACATGTTTTAGACTGGATGTTCAAATGCATGCTCGTAGAATGAATGGTAGGGTGATCTTAGTATAACTATTATTTTCTGTGGAGGATTGTGCTTAAGGGACACTATAAAAAATATAAATACTTTTGTTATGCAGGTGCTTAGAGCCCTAAGCATAATCCAATAGGTCAGGTGGAATTAGTCACACATGTGTGGGGTGATAAGTCCAATATACATGCTTGGGATTTGTGTTGTTTGTTTTATCAAATTTCTATTTTGCAAGTGTTAGTTAGATTTTCATTCTTTTTCTTTTCATGTAAATTTGTGCAATTAGATTTTGGAATGATTGTTATGGGAATTAGGATAAACATTGGTCATAAGATCTTATCTTATGCACCATGTGAAGCCTTGGAAAATCTACCTTCTAACCATTTAAAAGAAAGAACCAAAGAAGAAAGAAGAAAAGAAGAAGAAACAAGAAAATAAGAATGAAGAAATGAAGTTTGAAGACCCCCATAATAATGAATTCCTTGCTTAATTGTAATTTAATTTATTTGTAATCTGGGCTATATAAAGGTAGAGCTTGGCTACCCAATTTATTTTTGGGTTTGTGCGGTGGTACCCGACCACACTTGCCTTCTTATTCTTTTGCCATTAGCTTTATAAATTGATTGATGATTTGTTTAGCTTATGCATAAAGTGACATCTTTTTCCTAGTTTTCTTCTTGATTTATGTATGGCCTGGATGTGGATTAAGATCTTAGGAAAAAATAAATCTTTTACTAAATTTAACAATTCAAAACTAAAAATAAAGAATTCATAACCTCACATAATGCTCAAGTTTAAAATCAAGATAAAAGAATTAGCAACCCCTTAGCTGGATGAGTATTTCTTTTATAATATCATACACAAATGCATCTTTTTTCACTCTTGATTGGAGGGCTTCCACCTTTGCCAGAGAAACTTAGCTTGACCTTTGAGAGCCATGGTGAAAATACACCTCCTCCCTTCTCGCTAATTTTGGTCAATAACTTTATTTCTCATGCATTAGACATATGAATCCTATCAGCCTGAGTCAAAATAATTATCCAAAAATAAAAATAAAATAAAATCTGAATTGCATTAGATTTAGGTCATTTGAAGCATGTCCTTACATGATCTAGTCTCTTTAGGGAGTGAGTTTAAGGACTTAGACACTTTCTAAATAAATAATAACCTAACTATCTTGCATAAGCATAAGACTTACCTACATGTATTTAAAATTATAGAAGGAGATAGTTGGCAACCCAGGGCGGTTGTAAGTCCAAGTCGTGGTTTGTTCTCTCTCAGGAAAACCAAATACCCATTTTGTCTTAGATTTAGGTTGTGCTTTCAACCCAGCTCCTAGATTTAGGTTCTAAGGTTGTTTCTTCTCTTTTGTGGGCCATAAACATAATTCCTCATCTCTAAGGTATTTCCTTGTGTCAAGAAATCATAAGTAAATTTCTAATGAAAAATGTAACTCAAACAAACTAAATCAATTTCAAAAATGTAAAGCCCAACTATAGGATAGTTTGAGATGCTCACTAGGTTTCCTAGCATCGTGGGCATCTCCTACTTATCTTTATCTTAGCTTTGATAATAACTCCCTCTATTTGATCAAACCCATTTGATCTTCAAAAATAAAATAATCGATTGATAGTCCTATCCTATTGAAATCTTTGAAGACAACAATCATATCTTAATCAAAGTATTCCAAAGGGATCCAATCCTTTAGGATGTAATTAACTATGGGGGCTTGCCCTGTAAGGAACAATGAACTTCGATTTAAAATAAATCCTACTTTACTTTTCCATGTAAAGTAGAAGAATCTCTGGTACATATGTAGACCCATTGTCTTTAGGAGTCCTTATTAAGGTGAAAAGGTCCATTAAAGGGTAGTGACTTCTATCTCCCGAGATAATATACTATTCATTGATGACATACCCAATCACCAGAATAAGCACATCTGTGGATCTACATAGCATCCCAAATAGATGAATTTTTATATTCTTCTCTTTTTCTCCACAGATTGAAAGCGACAATATCAAAAATTTTAACCAACACACTCTTATGTCCCTAGCATAAGTTGGTTGCATTACAGATGTGATTCGTCTACATCCGGGCTTAGAGATAGATCATTTCCATTGGCACTTGCAATTCTTTGGATGTTGATAATCATCTCAACTCAATCTGCAATGTGATTTGTCATTACTATTTATCTGTCTTTTGTTGACCTCTTTTATTGTGAGTTCTCAACTTTCTCATAGATCTAGGACTCTTATAGACACTAAGAGCTCCAGTCTTACACTTCTAATGATTAGATGAACACTTAACTGCCTAGAGATTTAGAAGGGTTAGCCAGATAGGCCATGCCTTAGGAACTTAGGAGACTTGTCTATCTTATAGCCTAAACTCAATCCATGCTTTCCTTCTCAACCAAACCTCAAATTCATACCAAATTTCCAAGACTTAATCAATCCCATGATTAAATTCAAGCTCAAAATTCTCCATGAACCTTATGATTGAATTCAAAATCCTTTTTAAGCCCTTAAATTTCATCTTAAGGACTTAGCATTATCCAAATTCAAATCAATCTCAATTCATTTGATTTTATCAAATATTAATTGAATCTTTCAATCATATATCAAATTCAAATCCAACTTCAAATAATTCAATCCCAAAATCAATTCCAAGTTCCAAAATTCCCTCTTAAGCTATATGACCCATTCTCATAAGTTTAGCCAAATCTCGACCTAAGTTATCCCAAACTTGATTGAATTCTTTATAAATCAAATATTCCTTCATTTATATTCACAAATATAAATAAAATCCATACTCAAATGACCAAAATCAAACCAAGCTAAGACCCTTCTTAAGCCATATGGACCTACCTCCATAAGCAACCAAATTTTAACCTAAATCAACCCAAAATCAATTGATTTTCTTATAAATCAATTATTCCTTCATTTATATTTATAAATATAAAGAAACCCACCTTCCAATGACAAAAAATAAATCAAACTAAATTGATTTCCTTCTTAGCCCTTTTGATCTATATCCATAAGCTTAGTCAAATTTGCTTCCAAATATCTCCAAACTCAAGTAATTTTCTCATGATTCAAAGTGTCCTAAAGGACCATTTTGAGCTAAATTCTAATACAACCCAAATTTTATATAACCATGCCCATCCAAGCCTCATATCATGATCAACAATTACCCTAGGATGATCAATCACCTTGAATTGGGTCAAACCAAGTCAACTTAGTCTTTTGACCAAGTCAACCATTAGCCCAAAATGAAACCTAAACTAGCTAAAATTCATCATACACCAAATTGATTGAAATCATTGATTCACACCAACTCATGATCAATGATTGAACATGACTTGACTCTCAATTGAGCCAAACCAAGTCTAATTGGTCATTTGACCCAAGTTGACCCAAATTGGCCTAAAAAGCCAAAAAGGGTCAAATCATAACCTAACCCAAAATGATTGCAAACAATGGCTCAAATTTATTCCAAGTTGATTATTGAACTTGACCAAAGCCATAATTGAGCCCAATTTGACCAATTGGTCAACTTGACCCAACTTAGCCCAAATTGACCTACAATCATTTATAATTAACTAATTCAACACTGACACCCAAGCCAAATTGAGGTCAAATTGAACCAACATTTGATTTGAATCCAAATGGGCCAAAATCAAAAGATAGGCCAAATTGATTGAAATCACTTGAACTAAAACTCTTCAAATCATCATTTAAACTAACATCAAGCCTTAGTTTGACACAATTTGACCAATTGATCACTAACCAAAAATTGAACCATATGACCAAATTTAGCCAAAACCCATAAAACCAACCCATTGGACCTTGGAGGCTGTCCTAACTCGACGCAAACCCATCTTAAGTCAGCCCAAAATCAGTTCAAACCCATTGGGAGTCAAGTCTAATGCAAATCCTCCATGGATCCTCTCCCACATTGGATTCTTATCTCATATGGCAAAGTCCACTCTCCTCTCATCCTTGGAAGCCATCAAACTTCCAAATAAAGCATCCCTAAACCTCCTAGCCCACTCTAAAAGGGGTAAGACTTACAATGGACTAAAGGGAGGTGATCCAACTCAGCTCCCTTACAAACCGAGCAACCAAAGGATCCAAGCCAAGAGATCAGCCTAGATCAAGCCTTGGGCCACCTCCTAGTCCTTCCTCCAACCAAACTGAGCCATGTGAACTTGATGGGGACCACTCCGGTGCTCTGGTGGTGATTGACCAGCTAAAAAATAGGAAGTAATACTATCCATCCACCTCAAAATTGAGGGTATTTACCCTCAATTCGCACGAGAAATGCATTGATCGATTTGTCTAAGCTTCTAAAGTTGAGTTCGAGCATCCTTGCAATCCCTAGAGTAATTCCAAGCTTTTCTTCTTCAACATTTCCTCTTCTCGTGTGAAACTAAAATATGGGAGCTCGATCTCAATCCAACCTTGCTCATTTTTCAACCAAACTTCAATTCTTCTTGCACACACCTTCCACACACCTCGTCGAACCTACCCAAGCCATTTCTAAAGCTCCAAAGCTATTGGAGGAGGGACTTCGATGAAGACCAAAGATCCAAAGCTTGATTCTTGGCCTTCCAAGCTATCCGAGTGGAGCCAATCAAATTGTCACTCAACAAGGCCTCATCTCTACTAAATGAAGCTTCCTCAAGCATGTGAGCTGCCAATCTTAGCTCTGGTGAAGTAATTCCATGAAAACCAATCTCTAGCTTAAGTGGTGTTAGTATTTTGTGAAAAAAATTTGCATGTAAGCCTATCCTTGTGGATCCCTCGCATGAAGGTGGGGGTTTATTTTAGAGTGAATTTGAACTCGAGTGAGCTCGGATCGAGTGATCCATAGCGGATGGCCTTTGTCGTTCATCGCTCACATGAAAAAGGATCACGGGTCATCTGTTCCACATTATTATAATATACGGCTCTGATCAGATTATGCTAGATCCATCTATTTTCTCCCCTTACGCCATGGGATTGATCTATGTTGTCCGATCTGAGATCAAACAACGGAGATCAATACCACATCCGCCACTAGCTGACTCGGCGTGTGAATGTGACTACTTAAATAGTCAACCCTGCAATGCCACGTGGAAAGCGTACCGCATCAGCGTGCCACATGGCGACGATGAAATTAGGCTTAATTAAGGCTAATTAAGGTGTTTTAAGTCTAAACTTTTATAATTCATTAGTAATTGTATAAAAATCCAAAAAATAAAAATAATGGCTCATTTTAAAGGTATTTCAAAGAGGAATCCAACAAAATTATCCTTAAATAACTTTGAATAGTAATTTGGGCATGATTATGGTTTAATTAAAAATTTAATTAGCATAATTACTCTCTAATTAATTAACCAATCAATTTCAAACTTTTGGAGAATGTTTAGGGGATGACCTCTGCCTCCCCTATTTTTCTTGAAATTTATTGGTTGATTAATTGGGAAAATTTATTATTTAAGCTCTATTTACCTTCTTAACTTAATTAAGTGGTAATTAAGCATGTGAATAGTAATTAATCAATAAATTGAACCCCTTAATCACTGTTGAATAGTGCAGAGATTTAGGGTATTGGATTGGGGCCTCCCACTTAATCTTTCCCCCATCTTTCCTTCTCTTTCTCAACCAAAATGCTTAATAAAGATTAATTAACTAATTAATGGTTTAATTAGTTAAATTGAAACTCAAATCATGCTAAATCATATTTAATTGAATGAGAGGGCTTATGGAATTAGGTTGGGACCTCTTTTCCAACCTTTTCCCCTTAAGCCCATTTCATTTCAAAGGATAATCAATTAAATTTGGTAATTAAGAAATGAGGTTGTATTAATAACTTGATTAGCCTAATTAAAAGGATAATTGCATCTGATTTCCCTTAATTGATCCATGGGTAGACCTTTAGGTGTTTAATAACCTAAAGTGGTTTAACGGAATTATGGTTAACTTACATGTGTGAGAAAACTATAAAAGATTAAGTGAGTTCCCTACTCTTAATTAATTAGTCATTGTGAGCTAATTGCATTAGGCCCCATTCATTTTATAAAAGCATTACTATTGACTTTTCGATTCATTTGCATATTACATTGGCTTATACTCATTAAATTAATTATCTTAAGGTAACATAAGAAAGGGTTGATTAATTGATTTAATTCACACCTTAACCTAATTAATCCATAAAATCAATCTAATTGCTTCTCATTAAATCAAATTAACTCATTCATGGGGAATGGGATTAGGATTAGCAAACCTCCTCTCATATTTCTTAAATCAAATTAAACATGAAATTGAAAATGACATTAAAAAATTTTAGTTTATTTTAAATGAGTTCATTATATATGATTGTCCTTAAGAGTTAATTGGATTGAATGAAATCATGTGCTTATGGCCCTTTATTTCTTTTCAATTATATTTAAATGTTGTATGTCACTTGATTCATGCATTCATCTCTTACAGTTAATTAAATCAAATGATTTCCTTTATGTCAAGCTTGCATGTGTTGATTTAAATTAATATATGTGTGGCTATTATCATTATTAAATTGAAATAAATTTTCCAAAACTTATAAGTGAATGATTATATATGCTATGAATGTTAGTTATAAATATATAGGAGATGTATGTGATTATAGCTTAAGTGTATGAAGTGAAGTTTCTTTTCTTTCATTCATGTATTGATATATGTAAGTAAGAATGTTAATGGGTATATAGCTTAGAAATCTCGAGAATATGAGGCTTTAGTTACCTTTAAGGAGATCATTTGATTACCTCACTTTCCTAGTTTAACAATGGTGCATACTCCATTTGATTTCATTCTTACATGCTTCATTACTAGAATTTAGATAAGACTTTATTCCATATGCATAAATATTTCAAAATTGCAATTTTAGACTGGTTTTCCACTCTTGTAGATACTTGTGCATTTATGTGTATTTTAGAGTAGTGCGTATATCTAATCTGAATATTTTTGGGATGCAAGGCTTTACATAGCCCCAAGGAGGCCTTTACCTCACTCCCTAGTTTAACAATGGCCAAGTATCCACTTAAAACTTTCATACACTTGTATGTTCATTTAGCTAATGAATGAAAATCCCATTTTTTCCATTAGGAAATACATGCATTCATATTTGTTCAAATCATTGAATTGATTGATCACATAGTTTAAAGCCTTCTTTCTTATGTTCATGTGTATAAACTTACATATTTTGAATGTAATGGGTATATAGTTTGGACATCTCGGGAACACTAGACTTTAGCTAGCCCCAAGGAGGTCATTTGATTACCTCACTTCCCTAGTTTATACTGACACGTATCTATTTAATTTCATTACTATGTATTTTTATATAAGAATTTAGATAGAACTTTAAATTAAAATGGTAAAATGATTCAGTCAAATGCAACATCTAAATTCCAAATGTACATGTTTACATCTATCATTTAAGTGTGCTATAAATATATTGCATGCATAGGTATGTTTAAGATTTAATTATATGCATGCTAGATATGATGAAAAGAAATGAATGTACATGTGTCATGCGATAGTAATCTAATTAATCTTTAAAATATTTTTCTTATTGAATGAGGTCATTTAAAGTGAACCTAAACTTAGGATTAATTTAAAACATATAATAAATCATTCATTAAAGAGAACTTACTAATTAAATTGCCTGAAGTGACTTAAGGTAGGAATAAAAGAGTAATCCTCTCTTTTATTCTTTTTATAACACTTTGGTGCTAGGTGTAAACCAAATGGAACAAAAGAAAACACTAAGTAAATTCTCAAATTAATTAAATCACTTAAATTGAAATCAACCTCTTATGATTAAATCATTTCATATTTAGAAAATCATAACAAAGCCTAGTTAAGGCATACCACATAAGTCTTAATACACACAATTTAGAAGTAAGTCACCACTTTTAACTTTATGTAAGGATAATGCATGGAGTGATCTATGTTTAGTTTTATGATGTATTATTTTAGACTATATGTTAGGGTTTATGCTTTGTAGACATGATGTTAGGCCGTGATTAGCCTAATCATATTTTTTGCAGGATATTGTGCTTAAGGGGTGCCTGAAATAAATATAAATGCTCTATTTTGCAAGTTGCTTATCCCCTGAGCATAATCTAAATTAGGACAAGTGGGCTTGGTTACCCATGTGCGGGTGATAAGTCCAAAGTATTCATATAACTTAGATTGTATAGTGTGTTTAGCTAACACTTATTTTACAAATATAGTTAGATTTACTTTTTCCTATTTTTAATGTAATTTTGCATTAGGAATTAGGATTAGTGTTATAAAGGATTAGGATGAGCAGTAGCTAGAAAGCTTTGTCTTGGGATGCCCTGTGATGCCTTTGAAGCAAGCAAATCCAAATGGAGAAATGAAAGAGATAAGAAGAATGAAGATAAGAAGACCCCCATAGCATTTATTTATTTATAAATTTTAATTATCCTTTCATATTCCAGGTTATATAAGCGTAGACTTGGCTACCCTTTTTTTTTTTTGAATTGTACAACGGTACCCGACAGCACCGACCTTTTATTCTTTTGCATTGGATTTATAAAATGCTTGATGTTATGTTTAAATTGTAAAATAGAAATAACATGATTTTTTTTACTTTCTTTATGAATGTTGATTTAATCTGTGGTCTAGATCCAATTAGGCTCTTAGGTAAAAAATTAATTTTTCTATCCCAACTACAACTCATAACTAAATTTTCTAAATAACTTATAACCTCACATAAAGTTTAGGCATTAAATCAAGATAATTATAAGATTTAGCAACCCCTTAGCTGAATGTTGTATGTTTAATATCATACATTCATATTACTTCACTCTTGCAAAGAGAGGATTTCCGTCTTTACACGATAGGGGAAGACTTGACCCTTGATGGTCTCCCCTATGGTGAAAAAGACCTTTTTCTCTCTGATTTAGCCCACAAACTCATTTCAACATGCATTTAGACATATAAAAATCCTATGGCCTTTGTCAAAATGAAGTGTTAAATATAAATAAATTTTGAGAAAATTTGCATTAGACTAAATCATTGCTCATACCACTTATGCTCTAATCTCTTAAGGAGTGGGTTTAAGATCTTTTATTTCTATCTAAGTAATAATAACCCAACTACATTGCAAAATCATATGGCTTTCCTACATGATCTTAAAAGTAAGAGGAGTTAGCTGGCCACTCCATGCGATTATAAGTCCAACAGACAGGAGGTTTACCCTCTCTTGTGGAGGTAAAACTTATGCTTATTTTTTCTTAGATTTATGTCGTGCTTCAGCCCTTGCTAAAGCTCTTTAGATATAGGATCCGAGGTGGTTGTTTTCTTTGGCTACAAGCATAAATCCTCACCTCTTAGGCATTTTCATAATCTTGTATTATGGGATTATAAGCCCTAGCAATCTAATAAAATTTCAACTCAAAGAAATAACTCTCTTCAATTTCAAACATATAAAGCCCAAACCATATGGTAGATTGGAATGCTCACTAAGTTTCCTAGTATCATGAGAATTCCCTACTCATCTTCTTTAGCTTCGATAGTAAGTTTCTCCTTTTGATCTACCACATTTGATTTTCCAATATAATAAATTTATTGATAGTCTTATTATTAAAATCTTTGGAGATAACAATTGCATACTTTAATCAAGAGTATTTCTAAGGAATTCACCTTCCTTAGATGTAATTAACTATGAGGGCTTGCCCCCTAGGTAACTTTAGAAACTGATTTAATATAAACCCTATTTTATTCATCCATGTAAAATAAGGGATAAATCTCTAGTATATTCAGACTCATCATATCTTAGAAGTCCTTATCAGGTGATTAGGTCTATTAAAGAGTGATGCATCTATCTTTTGAGATAGTACATCATACCTTAATATCATACTCAATCACTTATTAAGTACACCCTCAGATCTGTGTGGTGTCCCCTATATACTTATCCAAAAGTAAATTAAGGAATTTTGTGTGGAGTACAAAACCAGAATGAATTGCAAGGCTTCTACAAATTACGTGTGAGTGTGTTGCTATAAATATGAAACTCAAAGCTTTAAATGAAATTGTTTCTTATAGTGTAAGAATTTGGGGTATTGAATCACATCTAGAAACTAAGGAGAAAATCAAGTGTGTCTTAGATGAAGATAAGAAAATGATATTGATGGGGCAAGAGGAATAGCTTTGCACATTCAGGTATTTTTTATAATATATATATTTTCTTATAATACTGCTAAGAAATAAGCATTAAGTTTTTTACTTCTTGCATTGCAGGCTTTCCCCAAAATGATGTTTTTTGAAATATTCCAATTTTATGGTGAATGTCATGCCACAGGAGAATGGATAAAACCAAAAAATTTTGAAACTTCTTTTGGTACTCAATATATTTGTTCAGGTGATGACAAACCTTCAGATTTTATCAAGACATGTCTAGATGCATCCCAACCCACTAATTGCCCTGAATTGTATCTTATATAGGACTCTACATAAATGGAAAAAAAAAGTCTGTCTTCATCTTCAAAGGGATTTGTTAAATACAAGAAGACCAAAAAGAATGATAGTGATCAATCTCTGTGTGATTATATTGTCATGATGGCTGATAGTAAAGCCCAAGTTACAAATATAATTTAGAGTTCAACACAATATTCTAAGGAACGATAAATATTCATTGAACTCTTGACAAAACTTTATAGTATTTTAGGCTTCTAATAAAGAGATTGAAATAATTTATTAGAACTTATCAAAGAATTTTATAATGATTTGATCCTTTCTTTGAAGATCTACATAATCGAAGGTTAGATGGATGTACAAAGAGTTAGGAAGATGATTTTATATTTTGAGATTTTGTAATAACTATTCAGTCTTTTCATTAATCACTATCTCGTGCAATAGTTTCTTATTAAATTGATTTTTTTTTTTTGAATGTAGACCTAAGTAATGAGTAATGATGATGGGATGTAATGTACTAGAACACTTTGTTGAATATATTAAGTTATTGATGTATATTTTTTCCTATTATATTTAACACTAAAGTTCTGAATAAGTTTATTGTGATATGTTTAATGTTGTGTAAAACTACTTTCACTTCATTTGTTGATTTGTACTCCACCATCATTCTCCATTAAGATTTGAGTGCTATTATTGCAAACTAGAATTGCATTTCTTCAAATTTCTAAATACTACATACATGTATAATGTTGTTTCTCAAACACTTTTGAGATATAGACTTCTCATTTTTTTGGTTTATTTTTGGTGTGAAGTATGAGAATGATAAATCTTCATTTTACATTATAAATCACATGATTGGCTAAAATTTATTTTGGATGGTTCAACTGAATGGATCAAGTAGAGATATCACTAGTATGGATAGACTTAAATAATAAAAAAATTTATTAGCTTTCCAACGATATATATTTTATCAAATTCTGTGAAAGAATGAGTGAGGTATATGCAAAATACCAACATATGATATATTTTCTAGCATTTCAAACTTTTTTATGAATTTTTTATGAAAACTGTAGCGCATCCATTGATATTTATAAAAAGTGATCAACATAAAAGTTATAGACAAATTCATTTCTTTACAGTGATTCCTATTTCATCCAATTTGGTTAAGATATGAGTGGGATATGTGTGAAATATCATCAAAGAATATATTTTTCAGTATTTCAGACTTTTTTATGTGATGTTTGCAAAAAATGTAACACATCCGTAGATAATTATGATGCATGGTCAACATAAAAGTTTCATAGAAATTTGTTAGCATTCTAATGATACTTATTTCATTAAATTCAGCAACGAGTGAGATATATGCCAAATGCCGACACATGATATATTTTTCAGTATTTCACACTTTTTCATGTCATGCTTGCAAAACATGTAGCTCATCTGTAAGTAATTATTAAAAGTGGCCAACATAAATTTTTAGAAAAATTTGTTAACTTTCCAATTATACCTATTTCATCCCATTACATAAAACAAGTGAGATATGTTCGAAATACTATCACATGATATATTTTTTAGCATTTCAAAAAAATTTTCATGAGATGTTTGCAAAATTGTAGCTCATTCGTAGGTAATTATCAAATATGATCAACATAAAACTTATAGAGAAATTTGTTAGCTTTCAAAATATACCTATTTCATCAATTCGACTAAGAAATGAGTGAGATAAGTGAGAAATAACGTCATAAGATATATTTTTCAACATTTCAAACTTTTTTCATGTGTTGTTTGTAAAAACTGTAGCTCGTCTGTATAATTATCAAAAGTGACCAACATTAAAGTTGTATAGAATTTGTTAGCTTTCCAACAATACTTATTTCATCAAATTTGGGAAAGTAACGAGTAAGATATGTGCAAAATACCGGCACATGATATATTTTCCAGCATTCAGATTTTACCTAACAATTGATTTGTTTGCTATTATAGTCATTATTGTAATGCAATTCCCACCAAATATGAATCTAAATTTGGTTGTAACTCATTAAATAATCATCTATATTGTTTGTTCAAGTCTTATCATGCAACTTATATGGTGTTATTTTTGGATTTATTCATTCTCATAGGCTCAATTTGTCATGGAGGCAAAAAAAAATGCAGAGATGGAAGGTGAGACCCAAAAGAAGTTTTATCTGAAGCAGAGAAGAATGCCCCATTTTATGAGATTGAGAAAGAGATATTTTTATTTTATTTATTTTATTTATTTTATTTATTTTATTTTATATTTATTATTTCCATTTAATCTTTTAACTCAACAACTCAGCAAGTGATGACATATAATAATGAGCGTGTCATATATAAGTAAATGATCAATCTATGAAGATATAATCATAATAATTTCAATCTTATGAAGATATAATTATAATAATTTATTGAGTTACTAAAAGGGTGTTTGGTTAAAAAACTAAGCTCAACATAATGAATAAGAATTAATATCAATATGTCATAAGAAATTTAAAAAAGTTGTCCCACCAAGTCAAATTGTTCCATTTTTGCAAAAAATAAATGGCAAATTTTATTTTATTTCAATCTTAAATGATGTAAGTAATTTTAACCTGGCAGTTTAAAGCTTTAATCATAGTTTATAATATGGTTTAATAATATCCAAGTTAGAAGATTTTGAATTTCTACACATAAGTAAATACTACTTGTAAGAAAATAGCCAAGTTATACCATAGATATAAAATATAGGGATATTTACAAATCAACCACCTAAAACATATGCATTTACAATTTGACCACCTTCATCCTTTTTTTTGAACTATGAGACCCATGTATTTGCGCATGTCACGATCAAATTGTTATGAATTTTACAAAAATGAAAAACATGGGTTGGGCTTTTGTTATGAATTTCAATATTTGAATGTTAATTTGAAATTTTGATGTTAAAAGGTGGTTAATTTGTAAATATGTAAGAATAGGGTGATAGTGTATGTAAAAGCCCCTAAAATATATTTCATATACAATATATTTGTTAAAACATAGTTATAACATAAGCTTTTATATCTTTATGATCTACTGATTTTGTATCGACCTAAAATTCGACACCCATCAACTCTTGTTGCTCAATTCCATTGAAATAAGCTTTCAAATAATTTTTTTATTATATAAAATAATTAAATAAACTAAAATATATACAACATACTTTTATATCAATTAACATATTAGAGGAGCTAGATCATTATGGAAAGCACTACTAACTATCAATTGAAATTTAATACTTTTTTTATCAACAATTATGAGTTTCAAGTTAGAGCAGATTTTATGTGGATGAAGTGGATAATCATTCTCATATGGTTCAATAGAAAAAGCTTGATGATAAGATCACTGAATTTAAATGTATAGATTTTTTTTTAATCAATCATAGTGAACCACATCTCTATCATAGTGCAAGACACAATAGAAAATTTTAACCCTCATAACTATTCATCCACTAAATTTTTTAATGTAAAAGTTAATTTCATATGCATGTAATTTCAAATTTACCTATATTTATAAAGAGTGAGATCTCCTACAATTGAATAAATTAACCAGGAATAACTCAATGTATCATTTATTTATTTTATTTATCCCTTCTCGTGATTTTAGAAAATAACATGAAGGATATTTGATTTCTCCAATATTAATCCAAGGCTCCAAGGATAACGATTAAATTTAGTTGTTAGGAAAAATGTGTAAGACTAGGAGAAACCAATTTAGTTCTTATCAACAAGGTATACGAAAATTAATGATCATTGTGATAAAATTGCAAGCAATTGTTTGACAATGCATTAAATATTGACCAGAATATTTGGTATTAATAGTCATCTATTGACATAAAAACTTACATTTATTACTTTTTTAACTCGAGCTGGGCATAATCTATAGGCATATATGTAATGAATAAGTCTACAAAAAATCCTTTCTCTCTTCTAGGGTTGCAACCCATATCTTTTCATAATTGATCATTATACAAACTAAGAATAAGGGTGATGCTACATCTACGATAATATCCACTTGTATATTTCTTAAAATACTTATCCCACTCTATTATATTCTTTTCATGTCTATCTTATTTGGTAACAAGAATCCACTCAAGAAAACAAGCCAATCACCTTGCCCTCATCTCTAAAACATATATAGTTGAAATCCTCTCAGAATTTCCAATGATAGCCATTTGTTGAATCTAAGGATGTATGCCCTTTCTATATTGATCAAAGTTTTCATTCAAATGTAAGTATCCCTATTTTAAGCAAGCTTTAAGTAGTTAATGAATATATTTATACCTATAGAGAGGCGACATATCTTCGAACCGTTACAATTTTTTTCAACCAATGAGAAATAAAAATGTTTCTAGTCTTTTGATCACCTTTGAACCCAGTGGTATATATTACCAAATCAGTTTCCATAAGACTAATTTGGCCTTCTAAGATGATGCATTCCTTGTAAAATTCAATGTTCTTAGAAGGCTTCAATATGATGCTTCCTTCTTTAACTTTGTCATAACATTTCTCTAGCAACACACTAAACAACCCAGCAGATAATCCTTGAACAAAGCTATGCTCTAGCACCATATTATACTTTTGCATGGGTATTATTTTCTTCAGTTGTTTTACTAACTTTGTGATGATCCACCTCTAAGATTTAAAGAAAAAAATCTATAATGTTAATTACAAACTTATGAGAGTGGTAAAAATGGTTTGATATTAAGAATAAATGTGTTAATGTATACCATAGGTGAAAGCAAGGTGGCTAAAAGGCTTGATATGAGTTCTTCTCCAAGCTTGTGAATTAGTAATTCGAAGCGATTTAAAAATAAGTAACCGAGAGGGATACCCATAAAGTCCAATTTAGATATATTCCATCTCTTTGTTCAAACAATCATCGTGCAAGGGTACTTTGGTCTTGCTGATAGGGTTAAGATGATTTTATTTAGATATTTTTAATCATTTTTATTCAATAATAGAACATATAGTAATTCTTACCATGATTTGAACATTAAATAGTATGTTATCCCTTTTAACCTTTTTGATTTTATCTAACATCAATTTTATAGATCTAATGATTCTTTTTTGTTAGTTAAATCTTAAAACATTTAAGATTTTTTTGTTCTACTTTTGTTTTTGACATGTAGCTACATAAATGATTAGAATTAAAGTGATGATTATGATAGTAGTAAACTCATCTCTCTTGATGTTTTAAGTGCATCCTTTTTAGATTTTTGGTTTCAAATAATGTTTGATAATGTATTATTTTAACTATGATCTCCTATGATAAAGAAAGCATAAAGACCTTGTATTTTAGACACTTTTTGTGCATTCATAAAAATTTGTTTAATTATTGAATTAGAAATATTTATAAAATTTTTTTTTAATTTTTCACTTAACAACTTACATGATCTCTCTTCTCTTTTACTATTCCCATACCTCAATATTTTTATTTATTTATTATTCTGAATGTAATTGGAATATATAGCATGAATATAAAATAAATATATGATATTATTTTGATGAACTAAAGATAAATACAATGCATTATCAATTAACACATTAGTCAAAGTAAACACATTTAATGATAAGCTAAGATTTTTGGGACTCCCTTTGTTAGGGTTTTTTGTGTTTCTCCCAAATTTTCTTTATGGTAATTCCTTCTCCTTAAAATCATCTTCCTCCTTATTTATTAGTTGTTTTCTTACCTCTAGCTTTCTTTTAGCCTTTATTAGAAGACTTCATGCCTATCTATTCTCCTCGACACATCTCACTGGCCTCCCTTTTATCCTAAGCCTTAGCTAAGAACTTATCTAAAAAAATTATTTCCCCTTTAGCTTATCACTCTCCTGTAGCCTCCAAACTTTTAAATATCATCTTCAATAATATGACTTATTATTTGCTCATCCCTATAATTTATATATCTTCATGTGTAAACTTAATTGAATTAAATTAATGGATGTAATGACAGTTGATGAATCATCAATCTTTATGTAAGAGATATGCATATTTTTGAGAACTCTCCCCAGGAGACATGTTCCCTTAAATTTCTTTGAAACATATTTAGAAATAAGAATATAAATTTAATGCATTTAAAATTAATCAAAGATTTTTGCCCTAAATTTGATATGATTTCTAAGATACAAAAAAATCTTAATAATAAAAACACACTTAAAAAGATGGATTTTTAATTATCTTTAAAAAAATTTTGATAAAATAAACATTAGAAAAGAACTTAATTTCTTTGGGCTGCTTTCTGGATCTTTTGCTAAATATGTTAGAGACAGTGTAAACAAGCTAGTAATTGATCTTCACTTATTTATCTATCTCAAGATCTAAGAAACTTAAATTTTTTAATGGAGGATAGATACAATAGTCATAACATTAGATAATTCCTTCGTTCATTAGATTTAACAAAAAAAGCTAAAACAATAAACTTTTCAATAAAGCAATATAAACCATAAAAAAATCATTAAAACAATTACAAAAATCATATATAATTATGTATAATATGCCAAAAAAATATTCAGATTACATTATTCTGTCGCTTCTCATTTGAAATTCTGAGCCTGCAGATTAGTTTATTTGTCGGAGTTCTGCTGTGAGCAAGGCGAACCTTCGGTGTTGGGATAAGACTGAACGGGTTATGGCTTGGTTTATCGATGAAGAAGTATCTGCCTCTGAAGAAGATTTTGCTTTCGCTGCAGTGAGAATGGCTTGGCAAATCTGGGCAGGATCGCCATGGCTGGCGACTAGGATGCTGCATCTGAGAGGACAGAAGGAGAGGAGATTGATTTGAGCAGTGGAGACAGGAAAGAGGAGCAGGAAACTATAAACTGAGTGAACTAGCAGCTTAACAATCACAACTGACTTGATGGCGCTTATCTTGCTACAGTTACTACAGACTTTATTATGATTTTGTCATGGAGAAAATAAAATTTTAATTTTTCTTGCACAACATAAGAAGATGTTCGTGCATCCTCTTTATAAAGAAACGAATCAAAGAAACAAAACAAAAAAAACAATCTTAAAGATCATAAAGAAAATAATCATATATAATAGATTGAGGGCTCTACTTCTTTAATTCCTAGGAGATTGTCTCACACCGCCTTCCTACAGCGACCTTATCATGAAAGTCAACCTATGATTAAGCATACATAAATTTTCTGTAGGGTGTAGGGCAAAACAATTTGAACTTTGACTCTTAAGAGATGCATTTATTTATTTTTCAAATAAGAAATAATCAACAATTGCACACTGAATAGATTGTGTGTGTGTGTGTGGCTATTAGTATTAGGATGCATGAAAACTTGAGTCATATATAATTTGCATGTGGCAGTTCTATTTTGAATTTACACTGATACACTAGTGATAACAAGAGTGTCATCACTTCCAAAAGAAAGCATATACTATAATGAATCCATTTGAATGTAAAGCATTGAAAGAAACATTTTGATCATAAGAGAACTTTGTTACAATGGAGAAAATGTACCCTTGATATTCTGCCTCCATTGCTCTCAAAGTAATCAAAATTCTAGAAGCAACATCTGCAACACTTTCTCCACCTTCAGGTGATGTAAAAGGATCCTTCTCATCAAGAGCCCATATTTCTGCGTTCCATAAATCAATCTTCATAAATTAGACTTTAAGAATCAAGTAAAGCATGATATTATCATCTGCTACAAGAATTCTCATACAGTTCCATGATTTTTGAGGATAAACTACAGAGGATGGCTCATTAAACAAGCATTTTGTATCAGAAGTATAATCATTGATAATGTTCTCCAACACTGGTTATCCTCAAAAAGAATAAAACAAAGAGAAAAAAGGCATTTTAATGGATTATGTGGTGAAAAATAGTGTTTGGCATCAAAAGTATGCTCATTAATAGTTTCTTCCAATGGTGTTTTGTATTTTGATGGATTATACAAATTTGTTTTGAAAAGTACCATCCATGTATGCTCGCAACATGTATAATGTGTGTGTGTGTGTGCAAGCGTGTATACACAGTGAATGTGCATGTGCATATGTTGGTGCATCTTGTGTGTACATGAGTACATTGAACAAATTTTATTGGAACCTTTATATCTACTATGTCAATCTACAATCCATCTTGACACATGCTCCAAAATTTATATGAACATCCAAATGGAAGGCCTACATGTGCCTTATGCGTTGCCACTGTTTTGATAAAGTATTTCACACGGCAAGTTGCTAGTTGTGTGATTTTTGATTTGTTCTCCTTTTTTTATGCTGACGATGAGCTCTAATCTTTAAAATTTTGTTGTTCAAAACATATATGATTATTTCTTGATTGTTTGGCCGCACTTTAGCCCAATCTTTTATACTCATGACACATAAGATGCGCCCTTTATATATCATCCAATGACATCGAATTTGCAAAAATTCAGTGTAAACTTCTAGAAAAGAAGTACTAATCCATAATTTTTCATGAAAAGAATAACAAGTTGTGAATTTCATCTTCAAAATTTAATTTACACAAAACTCTATTATCCTTAAAATTAGAGGGAAAGAGCAGATCTTAGGTTCATTAATAAGTATTCAAATATTTCATTCTTATTACATGATTTAATTTGAGGTTGTTAGTTCTCAAACAAAAAATAGCACTAAGAACACAACGATAAAACAAACAAAAGAGTTTATGTGATTTGGCAAGAACTACCTACAATATGGCTGCACAAAGAGCTTAATATACACTAATAAAAAATAAATGCAAGCTAAAAGTATTTGTTCTCTCAAGTATTTTTGTCACTTTTATCGTACTAGTTGATGCAAGAAGCCAAAATACAAACAAGTAGAAACATATATAAAAGGTTTGATAATCATGGCCATGAAATCATGCATCAAATATTCAAAGTTTGTGATCAAAGATTAAGAGTATTTATCAATGGTGTGACCATTAGATTAATGTAGCATATAAAAGAGAAGAAAATTGTAATATTTCAAGAAAAAATGTCAAAATATACTAGATTACTTTTATTATTTTTATAATTTTTATTATCAATTTACTAATTGTAATATGTTGACTTCAATGTAGTTAGTAGTTAGTATGTGAGCTGATCATCAACATCTAGTCAGCCTTATCGACAAAGATGCTAGTTATTTGCACTAGTATGATTGAATGTGCTTGTGCATGACATATAGTTTTAGCCATACAAAATATGTCCAAATATGATCTACTCATGGAAAGCATGCTCAAAGAAGGCCAATCCAAAAGTTCAAGGGATCTATAACCACCAAGCCCCACTCTCTTCACAAATCAGGGCCTCACATCATGTAAAATTGTCTCCACCATTTAAAATCACCATCACTCATGAATATTTTGAATGTCCATGCCTAAATATAATAGAATATAAATAAAAATAATAATTTATTGTGTAATCCTTTTCAAGACTAGAATTCCTCCTTCCTCATGGTGGTTGATGGGCATCATGAAAGTTTGGTGACTTTCATGACCATGGGAAGCTTGGGGGCCATGTGTCATCTTTTTCTTTCTTTCACAGAATTCAATCTCCCATCTTCCTTTACATCCATTTCTCTCTACATACAATCAAAACTCAAAGATGCTCTCGATTTTGCATCTCCTCCCAACACTAGTGTATAGTTAATTTAGATTTTCATGCACAAGACATTAGACAACCATACTTTCATCCCCACCATCTTCCTCATCTTACCATACTCCTCCACACATAAACGTCCCTCCAAGATGACTTTGGTCAAGTTCTCGTGACCTTTCTTTCCATATTTAATAAAAAAATCATTAAACCCTTACTGTTAATCCCAATCAACCCACGCATCACTTCTATAAGACCCCATCCTCTTCATTATTATTCCCACATTACCCTTAATCTACAAAACAAAGAGGTCCCTTTTCATGTTTATAAACTCCCCATGACATGCTCCATCATTAGTATCCATATATATACCTATTGTATTCTTTCTCCAAACCTAAGAATGATACATCCAGATGCTATCCTCATTGAAAATAGGCAAAAATTGTGGCCTCTTATGTTGGGCAACATAGTCACTGGCCTTGTGATAGTAACCAAGTTTGTCTTCTGAAAGGCTTAGATTTCCAACTATCACCTCTGACCTTTAAATGCACTTAGCTAATCACCCAACAGAAATCCCCTTTATATGATACCAGTCAAGATAACTACCAACCTTCAACCTTCAATGACCTTTTTGGTCTCCATCACTACACCTGGCTAAGTGAAGGAGAAGAATGAGGGATGCCACTATGCAATTATTTCCTAATTCAATGCTTCATTGAAGGTAAAAAACTTGTAGAGGTTAGATAGATGATATCAGGTGATAGTTAACATACATAAAAATGATAGGTAAAGTTTTTAGAAATGAATTAAAAACACACAAAAAATTCATTATAATATATTTTGACTTTGTAATTAAAATTGGTAAAAAAATTTATCTATTAATGTTTCAATTTTCTCTTAAAAATCCTTTGAAAAAATAATTAGGCCTTTATTTTGAATTGGACAGCTCAAGTTTTTCTTATTTTTAGGTACATAAGAAGCAATTTTTGCTAACCAAACTATCTCCAATAGCGATATATCATTCAAAGTTTTTGAACTTCCTATTTCTAAAATGAGAAGTTGCCAAAGCATTTCTATGAAGAAAACTAAACCTAATGCATCGATCCACTTTTCCAATGAATTTTAATGGAATGTTCAGCATAGTAGCAATCCTCAATGCTCTCTTTAGTTAAGCGGGTAAGATGAAGATAAACTCTAAAAATAAGCAATCAATATTGTGCTTTACTAAGTATTAAAAGAAAACATTGAAAGTGTTAAGGTTCTTACCTTATCATGTGAATGAAGCTCAAATAGTGGCCTAAAGAAGCGTTCCCGAAGTTCTATAATCACCTATTCAAATTCGATGCACATCATCAATATTATCAATAACAACCACATTATAATTGAAATGATTGTGTAAAGAATGATAATTTGATCCAACTAGACCAAACTAAATCCTGTTAACATGTCCTTATTAAGGTGGGAGGTATAGGTTTCTTAGTAAAAAGAATATCCCAATCAAGAACATGATGGGTGATTAGTAAAGTTTATCGTTAACATGTCCTTCTTCCGAGAAAACACCAAAGCATTCAAATGATGTCAATGAAATAAGGTTTTATAGAAAGTTTCCACTTTGAAAACCAAGTGGATAATATCTCTCTAGTAATGTACTGTAGCTTTATCTATATGACAAATTCAAACAATAATTCCCTCAGTGATGGAATAAAAATATGATATATCCTATTGATTTCAAAGGATTCTCCCCAGAAAAGGATTTGGTGGGTGTCTGACATCAGCTTCGAAACAAAAGAAGTTCCAAGAAAAAGCATAAACTTTCAAAAAAGAAAAAAAAAAGCATAATTCTTGAATTATCAATATACCTTACACTGGAAACTTTCAAATGAGCACATCAGTAACTGCTTTGGTTGTTTGAGTAGTTCTTGAAAACGGGGAATAACATATTCTAATAGTTTCTATAGAGACATTTTGGCCTTGAGTTCCGATGAAAATTTTTTAAAAAAATCCTTTGAAATATTGAAAACCCTCTTTGTTTGAAGATGCTTAGTTACTAGTAAATTGCACAAATAGAACTTAACATAAAATAAGAGTTCCCATCATGGAATAATAGGGACTAACACTGGAGTTCAGCCCTCTGTTCTTTTCATCACTACATGCTACTTAACCTTTATAATCCATTATTAAATAATACACATCAGTCCACTTCAATTATCCAATCCAACACATCAAGCCAACTATATTAACTATATTACATTACCAATATGTAGTGTTGCTGGCATGTATGAAGAGGGACTTCCATATAACTCTTAGACCCATGTTCTCTTTAACATGATAGTTCCTATAAAAAATCAGAACAATCGATTAAGGGATAAAAGGTTTTAGAAGATTTTGACTACATGTATTCTTTATAGTTTTCAATGGGATATGGAATCAAAAAAAAATATTAAGAAAATAATAATATAAAAGGTAAGTCATATGAGAACTGTGTTGTGGAATAAGTCAATTGTTTATGATATAAGCTATATAGAGTTATAAATAAGGGTAATATGTATCCTATGGTGTGGTGGTCTAAACGAAGAAGAGAAGAGTGCTTCTGTAATGGAGAGTGTCCTTATAATTTTGATTTTTACTGAGTTTTATTTAATATAATCTTTCTAAATCTTCAATTTTGAGTTAGGCCCACCAATGATACTAGACATGCTTCCTCTCTAAACTACCAATCCTATCATGCTTCCAAACATAATTTTGAAGCCCCAAACTTTTCTTTCAAAAACCTTACATGCTAGTGTAGCATGAAAAAATAATCATCAAAGCTAATACTTTTAACTAGATTAGTTGATCCTTCATAAGGAATCTCAGAAAATACAAGAAAAATGTAAAAAAGAGAAAAATAAAGAGAGACACATGTGAGAAGAAAGGCATTAGAAAGAAAAAAATTTGAAGGGAAAGAGAGAGGAAGAGGAAGAGAAAGAGAGAGAGGGACAAAAAAATGAAAGTGAGGACAAGAGGTAGAAAAGCTTAAGAAATTAAGATTAAAAAAGTGCAAAAGATAAGTGAAAAATAAAATAGAAAAGAAAGAGAAAGAAGATTAAAGATAGAGGAAAAGATGGACAATCCCTCAAAAATGTTAGGGTAGAGCTTGCACCAAAAGACAAAGGGCCTAATGAATCCGAGAAAACACTATCCTTCTTTTGTGAAAATGGTTAAAGCACATAAGTCATTTCTAGCCATATCTCCAACAACCGTTTTATCAAGCAAAAACTTTTTGAGACTCATCGCAGGTGACATATCTAGTGTTGGTGTGTTAGCATTGATATCATCTCAAGTAAATAAGTTGTTGAATTGTCAATTTAGTTTATGCAAATGAATCTCGACATTGTGTATATAAGAAGAAAATTAAGATGGAATCCAAAAAATCTTATGGGAGGATTTCTCTTAGGGGATTATATTAAAAAATAACCCAAATTATGACTACACAATTATATGTTATGAGTTAAATCGAGAATTATGTAAAATTAATAAAAATATAAAATTAGAATATTTTGTACTAATCTTCTCCTATTGATGAGCAAGTTAATAATAAATATGACAACATGAAAATACATTACTTTTGGGCTTAACCACTTGCTATAAATCATATAACATGGGTATCTATTAAACCATACTAAGCAAGGTTAGGCCCAATTTGTCCCATACCTTATTGAACCTCAAAATTTTATTCTTTTTGTACAACAACACAAGATTTAATAATAATAATAATAATAGTAATAATAATAATAATAATAATAATAATGGTAATAAATAATAATAATAATAATATTTAATTTAATATATTTTTTTTCGAGCTAAATCGAATCGAACATGATCGAACAAATGATTGTTCATGTTCATTTCGTTTATATATCGAGCTTGAAATGTATGTTTGTGTTCAGCTCATTTAGTTAATGAACGAGCCAAATACGAGCTACATAACGAGCCGAACACGAGTTGTTCATGAACAACGAGCTTTTTTGACAGCCTTACTTGTCATATGCTTAGTACATCCTATTATAAGATGTTTGGAGATGTTTCATGAAGCATTTGGTGATTTTTAGGGTTGTTTTGCATGAAATATATTTGTGTCTGTGCAGGTGAATGAGATTAATGACCGGTGCGATGATAAAATCATTATATCTAATGACCCAATTGTGGGCAAACTCCTCGGCACCACTGTTCACAATGAAAAGGAGGCATATGAATTATGTTGTGATTTTACGCATCAAATTGGATTTAATGTTGGGAAAGATCATACTAGTTTTTGGTTGAACTCAAAGAATTTGAAATCAAAGGATTTTTTATGTGCAAAAGTAGGTCTGAAGAAAGCTATCAATCTAAACTGCTCAATTAAATTTCAGAAAATAGATATGAGGGGTTGTTGTCCAGCCATGATTAGATTTTATATTGATTTATATGAGAATTGGAAGGTTAAAAACATATAGAAACTCATAATCATTCATTGGCAAAATTGGGTGACCAACATCTTCTCAGATCATACGAAGGCATTAGCGATGAGAAGGCGGTTGTGTTGAATTCAATGATAGAGGCTGGAATTAGAGCAACTAATATGTTTAACTATCTTAGGGAGGAAGTTGGCATCTTGGAGAATATTAGCTTCAGAAAAAGAGATGATTTCAATTACATCCAAAAAAAAGAAGATCAATCATTGTGATTGGTGATTGTAATGAATTAATACAACTATTCAAGGAAAGACAAAAGGAGGATGGGATGTTTGCATGGGATGTCCAAATTGATGAGTCGAGCAGCTTGATTAGTTTTTTTTAGCAATGTCATGTCAAGGATAGAATATGATTGTTTTGGGGATGTCATAATTTATGAAACAAGTTATCAACTCAACAAATATAATCTTATCTGTGCACCTTTTGTTAGAGTGAATCATCACTAGCAAAATATCTTATTTGGAGAAGCCTTTCTATCAGAAGAGACAATTGAGTCATTCACATGGCTATTTAAAACATTTCTCCTGTTAATGAATGATAGACATCCTATAATAATATTCCCTGATCAAGATCAGGCAATGGTGAGAGCTATCAAAATGCCTTACGACATACTCATCATAGCTCCATCGAAGGTACATTACTTTAATAGTAATAAGACAGTACAAAGCCTCTTTTATACATGCATGAGTAAGTGTGATTCACAAGAAGAGTTTGAGCAAGATTGGTTTACCATGCTAGAAGAAGGTAATTTGCATGATCATGCTTGGTTGTCTGAGCTATATAAAATTAGATGCCAGTGGTCCACTGCATTCTACAAAGACTCATTCTGTATGGGTATCTTGTCAATGCAACATAGTGAGTCCACGAATAATGTATATCATGGAAGAAAAATCTTTGCATGATTTAAAATAATAAGTTCAATCACAGATTTTTTTCTTGGGATTGGAGAAGGTTAAGGACACATGGCGATGAAATGAATATGATAAAGATTTCAAGTGTAGCCAGTCAACAATTATTCCTATTGTTAAGACCAGTCCAATTCTAAAACAAGTTGCTATATTTTTACACAAGAAAACTTTATACGAAGTTTGAAGAAAAATCTTTGCATGGAGTTGGTGGATTAGCAGCAAATGTATCAGATGACAATCCTATAGAGTATTTGATGGGAAACTTAGAGAATAAAAGTTCTTCCAAAACATGGACTATCCATTTCAACAAGACAGGGGTAAATGTAAGTTGTAGTTATAAAAAATTTGAAATGATGAGGGTTCTTTGTGCCCACTGCATCCGAGTTCTGAGTTAGGAAGATATTGTGCGCATTCTAAAGAAGTATCTTCTCATGCAATGATCAATTAGAGCAAAAAGGGATATCTACTTTGACAGTGGTTACAGGAACTTAAAAGTTGTGCAAGGTAATGATGAAAATGAAACTGACAATATTTTTTGGAATCACATTAGTCGATATGCACATCAAATAAGCACCAGGGAAAAAGGTAACAAGAAAGTTGAGGAGTATATGTTGGATTCCTTAAAAAAACTATTTGATAATGTAGATTTAATATTATGTGAGAATTCACCTCCAACTGATAAAATAGCTAAGAAGAAGAAGTCTACCACAACACATAAAGGAACTAACTTTTTAAAGGATCCAGTTAAGCACCGGCCAAAAAGGTGTTTCCAATGCAAGGCTGAAAGGATATTGGGAGAGAAACAAGAAAGTCAAGAGAAATTTTCTACCTGTCTCTGAATTTATAATCTTTAATTATTGTTGTTAAACTTTAAACCATTATATTTTTAATGTTACAGAGACAAAAAAATAAGCTATGAGGGGTGGAGACCATGTAGGATCACCCATTGCAACACTTTTTTCTATTATGCAGAGTGCTTTTCAGAGGTATGTAGGTAAAACACTTCATTCCTGTTGTTACATATCAGTAACTGAAATGATGTTATATTTTGAGAATTTAACTCAAGCTCAATAATCAATCAGTCGGTTGAAGGGTACACCAAGCTGATGATGGATATCATTACAGGGAAATATATTAATGTGTGATATCATTTAGTTGTCATGTGTTCTTTGATTGTATATACTTTAATGTTAATATGATTAAAATAATGTTTATTAGTAGTTATTATGTTGTATTTTAAAGGTAATCTTTGTACTTTGACTTATGTTGCTTGTGTTTTTAATGTATTGTTGATATTTTGTACTTTAAATCACTGAAAATTTCCCTCAATAGAGCCTAGGTTATGTTACCAAAATTTATTGAACACTTTATCTCCAAATAGGAGAGAATATCTAGAAAAAAATTATGAAAATGGGGTATACTTTCGTGAGAGTACAGAGAATATACATGCAAAGTAACTCCGAAATTCTACCAAGCAGCCTCCAAATAGCTTGTAATGGCATTTACTCAACATATGAATGAAAGAATGGGTAGAATAGCTTAAAAAATTAAAAAAATAAGATGTACTCTTATGAGACTATAGAGAGCATGCAAACAACTCTAAAACTAGTAAATTCTTCATGCAACATCTTCAAACATCTTACAATATATTATCGTAAACATATGACAAGCCTCGCAGTTGAAAAAATTAAAAAATAAGGTATACCCTCATGAGAGTATAGAGAGTACACATGCAAAATAGCTCCTAAAATGAGCAAATTCTTCATTAAACATCTCCAAATAGCTTACAATAAGTTATGGTAAACATATGATAAGCCCCACAGTTGAAAAAATTTAAAAAATAGGGTGTACCCTCATGAGAGTTCAGAGAGTAATCATTCAAAATAGCTCCTAAAACCAAAAAATTATTCGTGAAATATCTCTAAACATCTTACAATAGGTTATGAAAAATACATGATAAGCCCCACATTTGAAAAAACAAAACAAATAAGATGTACCCTCATGAGAGTACAAAGAGCACATATGCAAAATAGCTTCTAAAATTAGTAAATTCTTCATAAAACATCTCCAAACATCTTACAATAAGTTATGGTAAACATATGACAATCCCCACAGTTGAAAAAACTGAAAAAATAGGGCGTACTCACATGAAAGTATAGAGAGTACACATGCAAATTAGCTCTTAAAATCAATAAATTTTTCATGAAACATCTCCAAACATCTTATAATAGGTTATGGTAAACATATGGCAAGCTCCACAGTTAAAAAAATTGAAAAAATATAGTGTACTCTTGTGAGAGTACAGAGAGTATATATACAAAATATCTCCTAAAACTAGCAAATTTTTCATGAAACATCTCCAAACATCTTACAATAAGATATTATAAACATATGACAAGCCTCACAATTGAAAATTTTAGAGAAATGGGATGTACCCTCATGAGTGTACATAGAGTACACATGCAAAAGAGCTCCTTCAACCAGCAAATTCTTCATAAAATATCTCCAAATAGTTTACAATAAGAAATACTAAACATATGACAAGCCTCATAGTTGAAAAAATTAAAAAAAATGGGCTGTCCCATCATGAGAGTACAAAGAGTACACATGCAAAATAGCTCCAAAAACTAATAAATTCTTCATAAAATATCTCCAAATATCTTACAATAAGTTATGTAAACATATAAGCTCAGGTTGCAAAATTGAAAAAATAGGTGTATCCATGAGAGTGAGTACACATGCAAAATAGCTCCAAAAATTAGCAAATTTTCATGAAACATCTCCAAACATTTTACAATAGGATATACTAAACATATGACAAGCCTCATAGTTAAAAATTTTGAAAAAAGGGGTGTGCCCTCATAAGAGTATACACGTAAAATAGCCCAAAAACTAGCAAATTATTCATGAAACATCTTCTAACATCTTACAATGGGATATACTAAACATATGACAATCCTCATAGTTAAAAAATTTGAAAAAATCAGGTGTACTCTCATGAGAGCATAGAGAGTACACATGCAAAATAGCTCCAAAAACTAGCAAATTCTTCATGAAACATCTCCAAACATCTTATAATAGGTTATGGTAAACATATGAAAAGCCCCATAATTGAAAAAACTGAAAAAATAAGGTGTACCCTCATGAGAGTACAAAGAGTACACATATAAAATAGCTTATAAAACTAGCAAATTTACCATGAAACATCTCCAAATATCTTATAATAGGATATAGTAAATATATGGCAAGCCTCATAGTTGAAAATTTTAAAATAATGGAGTATACCCTAATGAGAGTACAAAGACTACACATGCAAAATAGCTCATAAAACTAGTAAGTTCTTCATGAAGCATCTCCAAACAATTTACAGTGGGATATATAAACATATGACATGCCCAGGTTGAAAAAACTGAAAAAATAAGATGTACCTTCATGAGAGTACAAAGAGTGTAAATGCAAAATAACTCCTAAAATCAGCAAATTCTTTATGAAACATCTCCAAATATCTTACAATAAGTTATGGTAAACATATGACAAGCCCCACAGTTAAAAATCTAAAAAAAATAAGGTGTCAACTCATGAGAGTACAGAGAATACATATACAAAATAGCTCTAAAAACTAGCAAATTTTTCATGGAAGATCTCTAAACATCTTATAATTGGATATATTAAATATATGACAAGCCTCACTATTAAAAATTTTAAAAAAATGGGATGTACTCTCATGAGAGTACAGAGAGTACACATACAAAATAGCCTCAAAAATCATCAAATTCTTCATGAAACATCTCCAAACTTCTTACAATACTAAACAAATGAAAAGGCCTACAATTAAAATTTTTGAAAAAAATGAGGTTTACCCTCATAAGAGTACAAAAAGTACATATGCAAAATAGCTCCAAAAATCAGCAAACTATCTCCTTTGCTTTAAAGAACTCAAATGTGCTCCTATTCGACGGTGTGAATAATTGTGAAAACCCTAAAATCCTAAAAGTTTAAGAATGCATGAAGAAATACATCATGGAGTTGCTTATAATACCTCAATTTTTAATGCCCAAGATTTAGCAAATCTCAAGGGAAAGGTCGGACGCACGTCACGGGAGGGAGCTAAGGAAAATTTCTGCACAAAAATGAAAATACCTAAAATTTTCTGAGCTCGGAATCTAGAATGTCATCCGTAATATTTTCTCAAGATGCTTTAACGAGATGGGCCGGTTTAACGTTAACAACGTTGTTACGTTATAGCGCTATAAATTAAGAAAAATCATATTTTATTTTCTGACACGTGTTGCATTCCTGTTGGCGTCCGGACACAAAGCTACGGACTCCGTATATGATATTTTCTCCCAATGAAGGCATGTGAAAAAATAAAACAATTGGTCATCTCCTGTTTCACAGCCTCCATGCAAGGAGGATTGCACGTTCACAAAACCAAATTAGAATTTAGAGTTTCATATAATGGAGATATCCAACAGAGGAGCACTCCATTCCATGGCGATTATGGCAAGATTTTTCGGCCGGATGCTGGGCTGCGGAGGCTCTCCTCCTCTTTCATTAGGCAAGTATTAGCAGAAAAAATTCATGGCAAAACTGTTCCTTGAGCCATGATTATAGCTGCTCGGTGGGAGGGCATTGATTAAAGGCTAGGGAAGGTTGTAGCAATGGAGGTTCTTATTGATATCATCTCCCTGCCAAATTCTTCTTCGTAGTTGTTCTAGAGTGCAATGGGATGTGTTGGATCATGGAGGAGCACTGCATGATGCATCGATGATAAGGCAAGTTCGGATGCTGAAAGAGAATTTGCAGTAAGACGTTGCCACCATTGCTTTGCTTTGTAGCAATTCACATAATTTTTAATTTCATTGATGCACCAAATTCGTTCGTCAATTATCACAAACACAATCAAAATAAGTTCGAGTTGATTTTTTCATTGAAGTCGACAGGTCTTCTCGGAGCGGGGAAGACCAATGAGCATTCAGTTTTCTGGGATGGATGGATGAGAGAATTATGTGAATTGCACCAAATCTAAGCAATGGCAGCAATGCCCTCTTGAAAATTGTCTTCCAGCATCCGAACCTGCTTCATCTTCGATGCCTCCTAAAGCAATCCTCCATGACCCAACCCAACCCATTGTGCTCCTGAACAGCAATGGAGAATTTGACTAAGACAATATTAATAAGAAATCGCCACTCATGCAGCCTACCCTCGACTTGGTTCGATGCCCATCAAGCAGTTCTATTCATGGCTCAAGCAACAATTTTGCCATGGATTTGTCCTTGAGTTTACAAGATGGAATTCTTCGATGCCATTTCTTCTCTCCATGTTCTTCTAAGTACTGACTGACGGAAGAGCTGCCTTCTTCAATGGAAAAAATTAATCAACTGTATCTTACGCTGAAAAGAAATCCTTTCTTCGATGAGAAAATGGAGCATTTTTGACCTTTACTCCAGCTAAGTTAGGCAACAAATGAGATCGTGATGATTTATCGATGATGAATCCAGAGGAATTAGTCCTCCCCTGCACTTTTAATGTCTTACGGCTACATCTGAGTCAACGGTTGTGCTGCTCCATCTTCTCCGATGGACTTTTTCAGTGTCTTCATCGTTCTTATCTCTTCACTTGGTATCAAAATAATTTTTTATATTATACTTATTCATTGTAAATTAGTTTTATTTATTTACTTATTTCTTTTTGCTGATCATGATTCATTTATGCAAGTTAAGGGCATAAAAATTATTAATTTAGAATTGTATTTATTATTGATTATGTTTATCCAAAATGTAATAATTATTATTATATTGAAATATATTTTATTTAGAATTAAAATATAATAAAAAAAAATAAAAATGATCTCAATTGACAATTTATTATTTTGTTTAAATCTCTTGCTAATCAATCGGCCTTTCTATGAAATAGGCAGATATTTAATTTATTTAGTTATTTTTCTTTGTTGAAGAAAAAAATGTAACATAATAAATATAATTTCAAGGAGGTGAATATAGATCAATATCAAACAATTTTTTTTTTTTGAAAATTCGATTGTCAAAGAGTTATTTGATGACATTAACCTATATGAATTTAGTCGAATCGAATCCCCCAGGATTGATTATACTCGTGATTTGAATGAGGTGATTGCTAGTGTATCAGAATTAAAGATGAAAATTTGGTTTGTATTTAGAACGTTACAACTTATTCAGGATCAAAATTATAATCTTGCCCAAGGAGTAGAAATCTAATTGAAGACTATATAGAGAATTTTGATCTCACCGAAGAGTTTCTTATGACATCTTATATATTTATTGAAAGCCTCTTCATATTGCCTTACTCATCATAAATCTAATATAAAATTAGATGATAGAAGATACGAGCTTTGCAATCATAATTCTGCGAGAATATCATCATTTGAATGTTGTAATCGGAATTGTTCCTCAATCTTGACTTGTTTATCTTAGGACTGATAATCAAGTAGGTGGACAAGAAGATTCTATATCATAACAATTCCTCAAATATTTAAGTGAATAATTTTTCGAGGTTATAATAAGGGCTGCCCCCCTAGTCCATGATAGCTCCTCATATACTACTCGAACTGCTTTCAATGTGCATTGATAGCCTCAATAGCAAAAAAATTGTGCTTCCACACGATAAACCAAGTCTGCATATGAGCGAATCTTATCACGCATTAATGATGAGTAGAAAGGCCTAGGACAAAGCCCTCCAAGAAAAAGTCCTCTTAGTAATTTAAGATCTACCCCTGGTATCTAGCGAGCTTCTAAGAAGAATCTTTGAAAGTACTTCTTAAGTGATTCACCTTCATTTTGACGAATTCCTGAGAGATGAGAGGAACATTTAATGATTTTTAGGCTTGTAATAAACTGTTATACAAAAATCTTAACATGTTTGTCAAAGGTATGGATAGATCCCCTTGGAAGAGACTAAAACTAAGTATGAACTTAACCCTTGAGGGTGATTGGAAAAGACTGACAAAGCAGTATGTCAAGAGCTCGTTGGATGTGCATGATGGTTTTATAATGGTCGATGTGTTTATATGAGTCAGTTTTTCCATCATAGCAGTTGATGCATGGAAGCTTGAAACCTTTTGGAATAGGATGTTGAAGAATTTCTTCAACTAAAGGTGAAGACACTTGATAGCCACGGTGAGAGGGACCAAGATTTCTATGTTTAAAGTGAAATTCTTCTCGCATTAAACATTGTAATGTCGCACGTATGACGAGTGGAACCAATAGGACAAGAACATGTAAAGCCAGTTGAGCCACAAGTGATGGATGATTAGAACTTGCAATGTCAAAGAGGCCAGCATCACAGTCTAGAAGCGGAGGAACTTCAGCCTAATGGTGAGAAGGCCCCGTGCAAGCATTTTGACCTCCCCTGGCTAATGATCGATCTAAGGGGAGATGCATTTTTTGCAGTAGTGTTGTCGTGTTTCTCGTAAAGGTTGAATTATCTCATTTTGAGACTCTTTCATTTAGCAAACATGATCTTCTAGACAGATTCCTGTTGCATCTTCAATGATGGGGTAATGCCTATCACGAGAAAATAAGGCAGAAGCTTGACATCCTTAGTTTAAGGATTGATTTTGGGAATGATGGGCGTTAGAATGAGAGGATTCGTTATTGTGAGTATTGCACTTGTTAGCCATAGTGTAGGTGTTCATAGAGATTGCTATTGTGAGATTCCTTTCCCACAGACGGCACCAAACTATTACGTGTAGAAAGATTCAGGTCGATAGAGTAAGAGAATTTAATGTTTTAGCATCGCACAAAAGTTTTCCACACATAATAAAAAAGTTTGAGAGGCATCAAAAATTTTATGTGGAAAACCCAAGAAGAGAAAAATCACAGGGCCTAGCCCACTTAGAAATAATTTCACTATATCAATTTTGTTACAATTATTATTCTTTCTCCAAAGTTGGAGAAGGATAGCTTACAAGAGTAAGTTTTGTGACAAGCTTCACTGGATTAGTAAAGAAGGCCTTGCTTGAGGTAGTAGTCTAATGATCCGATGATAACTATTGAAAGATGGTCGGCCAAAGAATGACGATGGTGACGCATGGCCAATGGTGATCACCATTGTTAGGGGGATGGTGGCGCGGCCAGCGTTGATCCAGTGGTGGTTGAGTGGCGATGACCAGCGGCAGTGATGATCGACAGTGGTGGTTGACGGTGGCGGCTGGCGGTGGTCGGCAATGATCCGACGATGGTCGGCCGATGGCCCGATTATGCTTTGTGATTCTTCGAGTTTCAGAGCTCTCTCATCTTTTTGGCTTGGGTTCCTCCCATGTGAAGAATGAGAGGCTATTTATAGATTATGGGAGTGACATTTCTGTAAATACACACAAAATCTAAATCATTCCATTGGACAACTCAAAATAATCCCTTTGATCATCAGATGTATTTTACGGATTTGAATGCTCAAATGAAGTTAGAATTAAAAGATATTAGGCTTGTTAGATCATGCTCATCAAGACGTTTGATTTGACTATAAATATTTCATATTTATCAGCTATTTAGGGATCTGACTGATATCCTAAAGTTTTCAACTATATTTTGAGTGCTTAATCTAGGCTAGTCTCAACTCAGAATTAGATTGCTCTCAATCTAATCAAGATATTTGATAGCAGCTCTATGATGAACAAAAGAGAGTTTGAAAGATTAAGATTCTGATTCTAAGTGATGTTCACATACATCAAGATTTGTGTTTTAACTAGGATATTTCTTAAGAAAGTTGATGTCATCTATAAAGCTTATCTTGACAATTCTTTATTATATTAAGGGACATTTTTACATATCTCCAAAGCATACATTTATTATAGGAATAGACTAACATATTAATACATTAAAGTATCCAATAATTTTTTCCTTAATCTAAAATAACAACTGAAATAAAAATAACCAAAATTTAATGTTAATTATATTTTATCTAATTAATATAAGCTGATGTCAACTTATAATAATAGGTAACTAGCTAAAATCAAATAAATACTAATGATTAAGCTTTATGGCCTTCAATATTTCTCTTGTTAACTAAACTTAAATTACTAGACTCAAAATTCATAGGACAAAAATTCTCAACTAAGAAGATTAAAATCTTTCAATCTCTCACATAAATGCTTGTCTGCATTTTACATGGCTATCTCACCTCCAAGGCACTCTTTGTATTTCTTTCATCCTCACTTCTTTTGGTGCAAACCCTAGGTTTCTAAGATATGAAAATCCTAGTTAGATTCAAGTATTGGATATACATGAATAATGAAAGTGGTTTGATTGAAATTTCCTTCTCATTTTTTTTTTTGTTGCAAAATGGTTTAATAATTATGTTAATGTTGTTGTGTGATGCAATTGATATTTACTTTATTGATACCTAGTCAAATTTATTTTATGAGTGAAACAAAGATGTTTTTATTTTTTAGATGAGGTTTTTAACTTCTAAGTCTCTAATTGATTTATTATTTTTTTACGTAGATTTAGTTAGTTTATTAATGCAATATTTGGGAAAATTCAATAGTTTGTCATGTTGAATAAAAATTCTTATGATTAGGGCAGAAGTGAAATATAGCAATGGAGAGGACGCAAAAAAAAACTTGATAATGAAAATGGCGTAAACATTTTGAATATTCACAATAAAACATATTTTGATCAAGCACATCAAACTAGACCAACTTATTCCTCTATTTATTGAGAACAATGGCAAAGTTAATAGATATTTGATTCCGAACCTAAATTGTAATGCTTTGGAGAGGAAAATGATGGGAAGCTAACTTTGGAGAGTGATAAGCACAAAATATTAGTGAGTTTTGTGCTTTAATATTTATGATTAATTAATGTTAAGATATGATTATTTTCATTATTTTTTGTGTTTCAGGAAAAATTCTCAAATAAAGTAAAAAAGGAAGAACACCAAAATTTCAAAACCATTACTAGGCTATGTAAAGCAGCATCCGTGGTGCTATATATAAAGAATTTTAGTGGTAAAAAAAGTACTCGACACTAATTATTTCTTATAAGAGATCTTCTCATATCAAGTTCACCAACATAGTATAAATCAACAAATTTTTTTAAAATTATATAAATTAGGATCAATCAATATATATATATATATATATATATATATATATATATATATATATATATATATATATATATATATATATATATATATATATATATATATATATATATTTTTTTTTTTTTTTTTTTTTTTTTTTGGGAAACCCCATGAGGGTATTTTATTGCCACAAAAGAGGTTACAAGATCCTTAAAAGGGGTTACACTCTAGAACTATCGCTCAAAGAGCTACAATCGCCTAAGAGTAAAACCCCAATCTAAGTACATCAAAATCAAAAGAAAGCATTAAAACAATCAAAGGTAAAATAGTAATAAAGCCAATGCTCTGGAGGACGTGATAAACTGGAGCAAACCTGCAAAAGAGGGAGAGAGCAGCAAAAAGATATAGCAATTAAGGTAATGCAGCCAACAAGTAGAGGAAAACACCATAGAGTGAGAATGAGAATGATGTGATAGAGAAGGCTCGTGCTCAATCACATCGATGGCGTATGAGCATCCAAACTTCAACAAGGGTTACATCACGAGCTACCTACTAGAACCAATAGGAAGTGAGATCATTACCGCCATCATAGCCAACAACAAACGAGAGAAGGCAACATGTTGATAGTTATGTGAGCTTTATAACTGCAAACCTAATCAAAACATATCAAATTATATAGAGATGATAGTGGTCGAAAGGTGGGGATTCTCATTCAAGAAAATTATCATCAAAAAGCCTTCTTGACATGAGAATACATAAACCCAGAAATTGCATTTAGAGCAGCAATACCAATAGCAGCATTCAGGGGAGCCATTTAGGTAATTCAGGTCATAAAACGAACCAGATAACAGAACAATTAGTACTCCAGTAAGGATATCATAGTCAGCTGATGGGATCGTCAACCACAAGCAGCAAACTGGTGAAGAAATATTCACGGCCAGGACAGCTTTTTCCAACCGAGAGATGAGAGGATAGCATAACCAACATATTAATGAAATCAAAGCCCAACGCAACCCAGCAATCTTTCGAAGTGACAAAAGGCAGCAAGGTATAATGTGATGCAGCCAATTGTAACAACTAACCAAAGTAAAAACCCAGTAAATGCAATTAGAGCAGCAATTCCCATAGGAACATTCAGATAATAGAACAGCAGCCACAAGACCACAAGCAAAATAGATATCCGGATAATCCCCAAGAATCGATCCATAAAAGGACAATATGTGCACCATAGTCACCTAAAAGGAACAGCCCACAAGTGATAACAGGGTAATATTTGCACACGCCGAGCATACTTTTCCAACGTGGATTAGAAAATAGCAAAACCAATACAGATGAAAATAGGCAACACAACCCAAGAACCTTCAAGTGAAAAAGGCAAACAAGGCCTAACGAAATGCATCCAGTTGTAACAACCAACCAAAATAGTTATCCAGAAAAATCATTTAGAGCAGCCAAGCAGATTTGCAGCCACAAGCAAAATAGTTATCCAGATAATCCAGATCAGTAATCGATCCAGATAAAAGGATAATATATGCACCATAGTCACCTAAAAGGAACAGCAGCCACAAGCAGAAAATAGGGTAATATTTACTCACAGCCCGAGCATACTTTTCCAACTGTGGGATTAGAAAATAGCAAAACCAATACAGGATGAAAATAGGAGCCGAACACAATCCAGAAACCTTTCGAAGTGAAAAAAGGCAGCAAGGCCTAACGAAATGCATCCAGTTGTAACAACCAACCAAAATAGTTATCCGTAAAAAATCTTTAGAGTAGCCAAGCAAAGAATCGTACGCCATACAGTAATCTAGATCAAAATCAATCCGTGGAACATTACAAGATTTACCCATAGTACCGAAGTTAACATCAAACACAAGCAGAAACCATAAAAAGAGATATTCACAGCCAGGACCAACAACCCAGCAGTTCTTCTGAATGAAAAGAGGCAACAATGCTTTTCGAAATGCAACCAATCGTAATAGTAATAAGTAAAGTCCCTATTAAAAATAATGGGGAACCGATTCTAGCAGGTCAACAAAAACATAAAGCAGATAGGGTGCTTCATCATTCTGACAAATATGAAGACAAGATGCAAAGTCTGACAAATAATATTAAGATCTAATGTAAGGAAAACCCTTTTGTCGTGTTAACCAATCCTTTAAGTGTTTAGAATAGAATGTTTATCAAAATTAATGGGCTCATTCAATCTAGTTCCTAAGTTAGCAAGGTAATCAAAGCATTTCCTTCCCTCCATATATGAGTGATTTTGTAACAAAATTGATTGAGCAAAAATTTTAGTTTGCTTGAGTAAATAATATAATTCCACATTGCCATTTTTTTCGGACTGCAGGAGATCAATTAGTAGTAAGGCATCCACTTCAAGCCAGATATTAAGCCAACCTTTCTATAAAGAAATGTTAAGAGCATTATAAACTGCCATAAGTTCAGCAAAAGGAACTGAGTTAGTAATAAGAGGATTAGCAAAGGCCAAGAGAACATCACCCTTGAAATTTCTAAAGATGCCACCACATCCGTAAGCATTAGGAGATACCATCGTTAATTTTGATGACATTATCATGTGGTTTGGCCCAATAAAGTATTTTGGCTTGATTAGAAGTGTTTGTCGTGCAATTGCAAACCCAATTTAGACAAATTTACACCCTTTTAAGTGTTTATATTTAATAAGGTTGGCTTTAAATAAGTCACGATTTTGAATTTAGTTTTGGCAATTATTTTGGAATGATTCATAGTTATATCGTTATGCTTATCATCATTTCTAGCCATCCAAATGAACCATATAATAATGATTGCAAAGAATATTTTAATATGACCTTTATATTGTTTTCAAAATATATCTCGAGGAGTGATAAATATAAGCAAGCCTATATTTGTCAAAAAAAAAGATTATCGCATCAAAGCCAAAGTTTAGAGGCAATCGCCCACTCAATAATTGGTGATTCACATTTTCAATATGGGAGCAACAATGACATTTTGATGGAAGATAAAACCTTACCCCACATCAAGGAGTCAATAGGGACAAAGCTTTTAAGATATGCCAAGTATGGAGTATGAGGAGGGGATATTATTATGCCAAAGTCGCATACACTTTGGAATAATCACCTTTTGATCATAAGCCAAACATTTTTAAATCAATGCCATTAGAGAGAGTTTAAAAGAATCGGTCTTTTGTTGGATGTAATGTGTATGTTATTGAGTTTGTCTAAAAGGATGAAGGGATATAATCAATGAGCCGGAAAAGTTCCATTTATTATTATTCCGAATGATTTGACTTTGATGGTATCAATAGAGCATGAGGAAATTAATTCATCAAAGAATTATTTCCAAGCCGCTTATCTTGCCGTAAGAAAGAGTTGAGTTAATGCCCCAAAAAATTAAAGATTCGCCTTCCATTTGATATTACAAAGTCTTTTCCAAATAGGAGAAGCGTTAGTTTTATAAGAGCGCTCAATGGATGCTTAGATAAAGTATTTGTTTGTCATGAAGTTAGCCCAAAGGCTATTGTTACTTCTAAAATTCCACCAAAGTTTATAAGAGAATACATTGATGGTGTCTTTGATAGATTTACGCTAGACCACCTTCCTCAAAGATGCCAGATTTTGTGCCAAGAGGACCGTATTTTGAGGAAGAGGTATTAGACCCCAAAAAAATTTATTAATTAGCCTCTCAATTCTATTAATGCAAAAAAACAATAGTTTGAATAAGATAAAGAGGCATCGAGTTAAGGGTACTCTTAATCGAGTTAACCTCCAAAGGATAGAAAATGGTATTCCCAAGAGGAGATACGGTTGGATATTTTGTGGATTAAATAGTCAAAAAGATAAGATCTTTTATGGCCTTTGAAAAGAGGAGTACCAAGATAATTGATCAGAAGATGTTGTTGATGAAAGTTAGTGATCCTCGTTATATGATTAATCCTATTATTGTTGATTTTATTTGGTTATGAAACAACATTTATTTTGTTAAGGAGGAGACCATTTTCTTTACAAATTTTTTAAAGAATTTCATAATGGTTTTGATGCAGATAAGAAGCATTGCAGTAAAATGATAAAATGAAAGCAAAGATGAGTAATGGGAAATCCACCTTGAGTTTTGTAAATCATACTTGGCTTATTATAGAATAGATCGTTCAGGCTCCTGGATAAGTAATCTACAGCTATAATAAAAAGCAAGGGAGATAATGAATCTCCTGGTAAGCTTTAGAAGTGAAGAAACCGATTCTCCATTAATGATACCGAGAACCAAACATTAGTGACACGCTTTTAATGATAATAAATTCTTTTGAGAATAAAAGTTGAAGTATAGAAAGAGGAATTCCCAAGAGATTGTCAAAGGCTTTAGAAATGTCCGCTTTGAAAGCAATGTTACCGCTTTCAGAACATCAATATCATGAATCATTTCTTGGCTAAAAGAATATTATCGCTATAGTTCTCCCTTTAATGAAACGATTCTGGGAGATAATGTTCGCAAAGGAGATTGATATGATTATTTTGGCAATTAGTTAAAAAGACTAATCGGTCTAAAGTCATTCCATGTGGATGGTTGTTTTAGGGATAAGAATTATGGAGGTACTAGAGAAGGATCTAGGAAGGGGGTTGCCATTGAAAAAGTCAATAACGGCTTCAATTAAATCAGACTTAATAATGGACCAACACTGTTGAAAGAATATAGTAGTGTAACCATCCCCAAAGAACCAATCAATTCATGCTTTGGAGAACATTACTAATTTGACACCTAATAAGAGAGGTGTTTTGGTCGTAATCTTTGAGGGAATCGATGAGGATTAGAAATAGGTTCCATGTTAATGTTGTTGTTTAACAAATTTTGAAAATGTTGATAACCGAAGTCTTTAATATCATTTTATCCAATATCCAATTATCATTATTGTTTTAATTTTATTAATCGAAGTTTATAACTTTTCTTTTGTTGAAAAGAGGAAATATTTTGTGTTTCATCTAATATGTTTAGTAGCTTTTGCCGCCAATAAGTTTCCTCCATGTTTTGATATTTAATCAAGTTATCTCTAGCTTCGTTGAGTTCATCATTTTATTAGGGTCAAATGAGCTTCTTCAAGAGAAAACAAGATCTTCCATAGTTTTAAGATTTGCAAAAATGTTTTTAAAATGATGTTTATTCCACCGTCGAGTTTGTTTTAATCTTTAAGTTTAAGCCAAAATGGATCATGCCTTTAATGGAGTTATCGGTGAATAGGCCGTCATAATAAAACGACATAAAGTCATTATGTTGCAACCACATATTTTGGAAACGAAAGGGGAGGAAGTGGTATTGAAGTAGGGGTGCTTTCAAGAATCAAGAGGAGCGGATACTTAAGTGTTCTTCTGTTTAGGTATTAGGCCATTGATCAATCCAAAGATGGTTAAAACGATCGAGACGCTGCCAAAGTCTAGAAGTTCCATGTAGTAGTTGGAACCAAAACCCTAGGTAACCGTAATCATATTAGAAATCTTCCATAGAATTAGTATTAGAGACCCTCCCTTTCAAGTAGAGAGGATGGTGTTGAAATCTCCACCAACCATGTTGAGTGACGAGGAAGCTAAAGATCTTAAGTTATTCCATAGATGTTCCTACCGGCTCTATTACAAGATGCATAAATAAAAGAGCACCACGGTGAAAACACCCATAAAATATGAGCATTAATCAATTATTGTTGGTTGTCAAGGATATTGATGCTGATAGAATTATTCCAAAACAACCAACCAAATTTATGTTGTAAAAAAAAAATTAGGAAAACCTAGTGTTCGTAGCAATCTTAGAAGAGTGGATAAGTGGTTCTGATAGTAAGGAGAGATATGTTATGAGTGCACAGAGGCTTCTAACACATTAACTAGAGTAGTCCCAATACCACTAATGTTCCAAATGATAAATTAATCATAATTGTTGGATTGGATTGGAAAAATTGATTGGATGAGAATGAGGAGAAAGGAAATTATGTACATGAAGATCTTGTGATGGCCATTTTAGAGTTGTTTTTGATTTGAATGATTTCTTTTTTAGAACAGTTTGAAAAGGTCTGTCGGTGTCCAAGGTGTCTTGTCCAAAAAATAGTTAGTGTGATCCAAAGTTTCATTATTAAGCAAAGGAATCGTGATGGTAATTTCCCCTTCTTCCATATCAGAGAATGACTGATTAGTTATGCTATTGGCCATTCAAAGTGTTAGGGGATGTAGGAATAGTTTCATCTTCTTTTCTAGATTAATGGTTTGTTTTATTTTTTTTTGTTGCTGATCCAAACTAAGATTTAACAGGTGATGTTCCAAGCCTAAGTTCAATTTCTTTGTTTTGGGTCATTTATGGGCCTGAATGTTACCAATGGGAATATAGTAGCATATTTTCTAAGTTCCCAAAACCAACTGTCATCAATGTCATTGTTCAACACCTAATTAGCCTCCTTGCAATTCAAATTGCTCTAGGTAAAGAGTGATTTTGTGGAGGATGATTATGTTGGTTAGCTTTTGGCACATATGTCATTTTAGTTGGTTGTTCCTTAGTCACCTAAATAGTAGAATAGGAAGATTACTTTTTTTTGAGATGGATGTAAGATAAAACAATCACATGTGTTCATGCCCATGAATTTTACGATTGTGTATGAGAAGAGGGAAAGTTTTCAAATTCAACCTTTTGATTATAACCCATTTTTTCAAATCAATCGACTTCTTTTGGGTGTTTTAGTTATATCAACTTCAACAAGTATCCGACTAGGGCGGGATCTCGTAGCTTGATCAATTTGAAGAGAGCCGTCCAGATAGCCTGACAAACAAAACGATGTAACAAAGTGTATCGCATGTTGGGCAAAGCAAGCCAAATAGGAACAATTGGTGATTCCTCTTTCATATCAAAACTAGGTGTCCACTTAAGAAGTCGCATTTGGCAGTTAAAAATAAAATAAGAACGACGTGCAAAAACTCTTGAATAATCCAAGTCATTTGATAATTGAATTAGCACATGCCTAGGATCGATCAATCCCATAGAAAAGGTGCCCGTGAGCTTCAGACTATGAAAAAAAGAGCGAATATTTTCTAAGTTCGGGCGTTTAAGGGTGAATTTACCCACCAACGAGAATTCAAATGGCTTAGCAGAATTTCCACGAATCCGAACACATTGCCGACATACCACAATCGTAGACATTAGTTTAAGCGAGGGGAGACGGATTTACCAGAGAGCATCCTTGAAAGATTTAAAGCCGGTGGGATAAAGGATCGGGGTGATTTTATCCGAGCAAGTCGGAAAAAATCATTTCCGCCATCCAAAGAGAGGCGGTTTACATTACCAACTAGAGCAGGGGAGAGATCAATACCAAATCGCGTAAGAACAATGGTTGATCGCAGTCGGAAGCAAACAAAACACGGGAGCCGCCAGGAACGCGCTAGGTTTTCCAGGAACGCGTCGGGGGCCGAAGAAATGATCAATAATCAATAAATATATATGAATTTAAATATTCGACAATAAAAAAATCATTGATATTTAAGTTCAATGATAACATTAAAATGATTGTTTGTGAAAATAGAATTGTACATTTGAGTGGTGAGGAGAGGACATGTACAATGAAGGATATATAATGTTCCCATTAATGAAGTATAAAATTATGTTAAGAGTATTGAAAAATTGGATATAAACTAGTTCAAAATGATTTGTAGAGAATTTAACTTAAATAACACTTGCATTAACAAATGAAAAATGAATTTAATTTTCATTACAACATGCAATATAATCTTATTTATTTATTTATTTTTATTTTTTGCAGTAAGTATTCCTAATATTATGTTTCAATTCAATTATTTTCTTTACCTTTTATTAATTAAAATATATTAAAAATTATAAACAAAATGAAAAAATTAATTCGTTGTATAACATTGATTAATCGCAGTTGAAATGACATCATTTTAGAGGTGAGGGAATATTTTATCTGTTTTTTTTTTAAATTATATTATTTTAAAGATAAAATAAATTTTAATATTTATTTTCTTGATGCAGCAGTGGCTTTTATTTCAACTTATCACGAACCATTCTAATTTGATACTGATTTGCGTTTCTTCCCTTATAATAATATTTATTGTGTTACCTGATTTCTTCACCCAAGAAAATAAAACAAAATAAATTAAAATATCTACCCATTTCATAGAAAGGCAGATCGATTAAGAAAGAGATTTAAACAAAAGAATAAGTGACCATTTGAGATCATTTTTATTTTTATTTAATTTATATTTTAATTTTAATTAAAATGTATTTCATAATAATAATAATAATAATAATAATACATAATGGAAAAACAAAACAATGAATAAATACAATTCTAAATAAACAAAATTTGGGCCCTTAGATTGGATAAACAAAATCATGATCGTTAAAAAAAATATTACATTACATAATAAATACTATTATCTAAAAATAATTTTGACACTAATAAAGACATATAAATATGATGAAGACACAGAAAAAATCCATCGAAGAAGAGATTAAAGCACAGAAGAAGAGGACAATCTCCTCTGAATTCACCATCGATCAATCAATCATTGCCATCAAAATTAAATTAAATTAAAAACAAAATGACTAGAAATATAATTAAGAAGACATATAAGAATTGTTCAGGAGAAACTGAAATCGCATGTATTCTCTTATTTTTGCCCAATTATTGTCGAACTTGGAGAACATACTTCTTCTTCTTGCTGGAGAGATGACTTTTCTTCAATGTAGGATGGAGTTGATTTTTCCATCGAAGGCGACAGCTCTTCCATGAGCTCTTCTATGTATTGTGTCGCCCTTCCATGAGCTCTTCTATGTATTGACTGAGGGAAGAGCTGTCGTCTTCGATGAAAAAATCAACTCGATCTTATGCTGAATAGAAGTCCTATCTTCCTCAAGAGAAAGATGCCTATTTTCTAAGTTCGGCAATAAATGGACTAAAATAATAGAATACTCAAGATCTGAAGTTTCTTGTATATGTATGTCTTCTTAATTATCTTTCTGATCTATAAATTTGTTCCGAACTTCATCTGATGTGAACTGCTAGAAATCTCAGTGATGGTGGTACGCCCAACTGCAAATTATCTTTCTGCGACCGAACAACAATGGAGAATTTGGTAGAGACGATATCATCATATTAAAAAGAAACCGCCATCAACACAGCCTCCTCTAGGCTTTGATCATTGTTCCCCCCCGCCGACCGAGCAGCACTAATGAATCATGGATCAAGCTATATATATATATATATATGAAACTCTAAGTTCTATATTTAGTTTGTGAACCGTACCTACCATGGAGAGGAGGTTGAGAGATGGGAGGTTTACAATGTTGGTTTATCTTCAAACGCACGTAATTAAATGGTTGTCGTTCTTTTCAAATTTATTAATCATTTCTTCTCTACTATTTTAATAAAATAAAAAATATAATAATTTAATATCTAATAAAAGAAAAAATATATCAAAGCATCAAGCTTTTCTCCAATAAAATTTTATGTTGATAATAATTTATGCTAATTACATTATTATAATAGGGCACATCAGAAAGAATTATATGTGGACACATTAATTAGTTTAAATATAAGAGACACGCAACCACCTCCATTGGTTTCAATCCTTCTTTGTATAGAGATGTGATACTATCCTAAATAAACAATACACATCCCCCTTTTCAACCCATCCCATTGTGCTCCTGAACAGCAATGGAGAATTTGATGGAGACGATATCAATAAAAAATCGTCACTCATACTGCCTCCCCTCGACTTGGTTGAATGCCCATCAAGAAGTTCTATTCATGGCTCAAGCAACAGTCCTTGAGTTTACAACGATGGAATTCTTCCATGCCATTTCTTCTCTCCACGTTCTTCTACGTCCTTTACTCCAATTAAGGATATTTTATCCAGAACCGGACTTACAAAAAGCATCTATGCATCAAGAATACAAATATTAGATCCATGATGATCCCCAAGGGTGTGTTGAGGACCATCTTCTCTCTTACTTCACGTTTTTTCTATCATAATGGTGTCTCCAATAAACTCACAACAATTTCCGGGATAAAACAACTCGACCTAAGGATAAGGGGAATGGATACTCTTCGCTTCTCTCAACTCCCTATGCAAAATTAAAACCCTGTGGAAGACTCTCAATATAAATTCTCTTTTTGCTAACTGGTGTAACCAGAAATACGGGTCTATTTGGCATGAATCTATTCGTCGGATCTCCCTATGTGGAAAGAACTAAAATTATATGCTAAACGGTTTAGAGATAAGATTTCCTACCACATAGGGAATGGCAATTCATTTTCCTTTATGTATGATCCATGGTGTGTTAAAAATCTATTTATGAATCATTGGCTTTTATGATCGAGATTTCCGATGCCTATGGGGATACCAAGTTAAGTTCCTTCATTGTTGAGGGAAGATGGAGGTTGCGGATCTTTCGGAGAATATCCTTTTCCCGCAATTAATTTGATTTAAAACGGTGGTGAGGATTGGATTACTTGGGATTCTAAGCGCTCCCTTCTTCGATTTTAAAATGCTCTTTTGAATACTTCGGTTAATTGGTATAAATGCATATGGTTTCCTGGTTGTGCAGTAAATTATTCAATATACTGTTGGTTGGCTTATTTAAGGGGCTTAAAGACTTCTGATATTCTTGTGAAAAGAGGGCTAGGTGTCCAAACAGTTTGCTGTTTCTGTTCAATGGAAACTGAAACTCATTCTCACCTTTTTTTTGAATGCCCCTACTCTATGCATTTGGTTAGAAATATTCTACCTTATGGGAATTTTTTCTTAATGCAATCCACTTTACAACATGTATTGAATGGTATGTCTATAAAGATGCATAAAAACTAAAGGTTGTATTACCTTGGTGCTTTTTTGGTTCTGATTTATTGGCAGAAAGGAACAATAGATTATTTGCCTCTTCTATATCTCCTCTATCTTCTTTCACCGATCAAATTAAGGATCTGTAGCTTATAAGGTTGCACGTTGGAAAATTAGAGATACTTGGCCATCTTCTTTTGAATGCTTTGGGGTTGAGTAAACTCAATTCGAAAGTGGTTTTATGGTAGTATTGTGATATCCGAGGCTATGTTATAACCGGACAATGATGACATTTACTTTACCATTCGTAAGTGTATGGTTTGGCTTTGCATGGTTGCGCAACACAGCAACCTTGGATGGAGTCTTCTTCATAGATTGGGTCGTGAGGTGCGGCAATGGAATGGTTTAATTTTGGTATCGGGTTGGAACTCCTTGCTCTATTCTATGTCTGAGTCCAGTTTTTTTTCAAAGATTAAATACTGGAGGTTTTTGTTCTGCTCTCTGTTTGGGTGCAGCTGCAAGGAACGGTTTTTGCATGGCTTCGGTGAAATTCTTCCCTCCCGGTTATAATCACTATATGGGGTGGAGTTATTCCTTTTCGGTGTTGGAGTTGGAGTTCTTGCTCATCGTTTATAGGAAAGAATGCTTACTTTATCTGGATTCCGTTTTCAATTCTTTTCATTTTAGCTTTCTCGGATAGGTGTTGGTATTGGCTTCAGATATTGGTTTGGATTGGCATTATCTTATGGCTTGAAGATGATGGATGGCTGTATAAGAAGTGAGGTGTTTATTTTTTTTTTTTGGGATGTTCTGGAGGAAGAAAAACCTTGTCCTTCTTTTGTCTGAGGGGACTGGCCTGATATACTCTATATTGGACTTATGTGCTTAATGCAAATGGTGTTTATCCCTGGTGCAGTTATCTGGAGGGTGGCTACCGGTTTTTGCTGTGGAAGTCTACTCAGTTTTTTCAATTGGTTTTTCACAGGAAATTCGTTTTGCATTGGACTTATGTGCTTCATGCTTATGGTTTTGGTTAATGCGCTTTTTTAGCTCCTTTGGGTTTTCTTGTGGATGTCTATCCATTCTATATGGTTTTGTTCTGATCCGTCATGGCGGTTCTGCGGCAATCAATTACAACCATAAGTCCTCTCTTTTGGGTTTATTGCTTCATAGCTACATAATTAGAGGCGGTCTAATTTCTATTTTGTTCATGATATCTGTCAGTAGCTGTAGGCTGTCTTATTTTTGGTTGAGTTAGCTGTGTTTTTCCTGTGTTTTTTTTCTTTCTTCCTTATAGTCTCTTTTTCCTGTTAGCCACATGTACTAGATACTTTACACTTTGGAATACATTGGGCTTATGCCCTCAAAATTTTCCAAAAAAAAAAGAATACAAATATTAAAACTTATTTTATCTTTTAAATGAAATAATTTAAAAAAAAACAGATAAAATATCCATTCACTATTAAAATGAGGTCATTTTGAGTACAATTAATCAATGTTTTATAACTTTTATTGTTTTTGTTTTTTGCTTAGAAGTTTTAATATATTTTAGTTATTAATAAGCTTCTTTGAGTGGTGTAATAGTTACTTACAATCATAAAGTACTGTCTTCATATAAATTTTAAATATCTAATGCGAAATATGAGCCGTTGGATGCCAAATTATCATTTTGTGTAATCGTGCTATAAATTAGAGAATTGAACCTCACAATCATCAAATTTACATCGAAATAAATAAATAAAAACGTTTCTTGTGCTTATTTGTTTAGCACTTAATCGGCCTAGCTCCTACATCACACATTTTATTGTTGATTTTTTTTTAAAAGTTATTTCATCCAAAAATATATTAAAAAATAAAATAACTTTATTTATTATTAAGATTTGTAATTACATATGTTATATGTATTAATTTATTTATTGACTAATTAATTATTAATATTTATTTATTTAAAGATTGATCTCATTAGTGATGACTATTAGAGTGGAAGGCTTTGTTATTATGGCATTACACTTTTTACTCTTTTTAGATTTTTCACGTAAATAAAATTTTTTTTCTCCATCTCTGCCTGTGTTAAATAGTTTTATTAAGTCAATATCTAATTTTTTCTTTATCGTTGAAAATTTTCTAGCACAAAAAATCATAATGTCAAATAATAAAATGTTAGATGGTGAATTTTATTATTCTTATATCTTTTACATGTTTTATGAAAGATTAATCATCAGTTTAAATAAATATTTTCTTAATATGCCTCTTATATTTTAACTAATAAATATTTCCACATATAATTCTTATTGATGTACCATAGATTATAATAATGTAATTAACACTAATTATTATCAACAATAAATTTTATTAGAGAAAACATGAAGTTTTAATTTACTTGTTTGTTAAGGAGAAATCTATAAATACTATCAAGCTCACACAATTCATATATATTTACATATCAAATATCTAATTTTTTTAATATCATCTAAATTTTTAATATTATATCAAAAATAATATTATCATTAAATTTTTAAATGCTATATTTATAAATATTTAAATTTAGATGGTAGATATTTAAATAAATAAATAGCATATATTATTTATGTAATAACATTACCTAGCTAGACATTGTAAAAAAAATATTAAATAAAATGTACGTTTGATGCATTAATTCTCTTATATATATATATATATATATATATATATATATATATATATATATATATATATATATATATATATATATATATATATATATATATATAATTTAATATAAATTGGTTAACTACGTTTGATGCATATATTTGACATTTAATCGCTAAAATGGTCCAAAAAATTGTTTATAACATAATATATTTTATTTCTTTTGATATGACACTGAAAATTCTACTAATCGAAGCACGAATCTTGATGTTAAAAGCAAAATGATTCGAAGTTGAAACTGGTCGAGATCAAGCACTTAAAATATCATTAAAAACTTTGGGATATCAGTTAAATCCCTAAATAATCCTCAAATATGGAGTGTTTATAGTCAAATCGAGCGCTCACGCCTGATCTAACAAGCCCAAGATCTCAATTCACTTCATTTGAGCATTCAAATACTTAAAATACATCAAATAATCAATGGAATCATTTTGAGCCGTCCAGGAAGTGGAGGGATTTACATGTATTTATGACACCACTCTCCACCTATAAATAGCCCATCATTCCTCATATGAGAGCCCAAGCAAGAGAGAGGAGAGAGCTCAAAGCTTGAAGATCCTCTAAGACAATCGTGCCACCACTGACTTTCAACCACCGCCACGGCCACCGCCTCGATCCTTGCCATCGCTGATCTCTATCGGCTCATCATGATGACCTTCATCATCACCGCTTCCCAGCTCATCATCATCGCTACCACTAAGAATCGTTACACCACTCTATATATTCGTTGTTCCTTTCATATACAATTCACGTTATCAATAAGATTTTGTACTCTGAAACAGATACATAGTGAAAGATTCTTACTAGGCTAGGCCCCGTAGTTTTTCCCTCTTTTTGAGGTTTTTCCAAGTAAAAATTTCTGGAGTTCTCTTGTTCACTCTTTAAGTACATCTGTGTGTGCTGGATTTTATAACAAGGCTAAGGCGTAAACTTTCACTCTACCATGACTGGTTTTCTAGCACGCAATAGTTTGGCGCCGTCTGTGAGAATAGAACCCCTCAATCACAATTTTTGTGAACACCTGCATTATGGCCAATGGGCGCAATACCCGTCACAAAGGAGCCTCCCACTCTAACTCCCGTCACTCTCAAAACTAATCCTTGAACCAAGGATGCCAAGCTTCGCCACTCTGAGATAGGCGTGACTCGCTGAAGGTGCGATAGAATCTCTTTAGAAGATTGTGTCCGCTGAATGGAAGAGTCTCAAAATGAGATGATCCGACTTTTGCTAGAAACACAACAGCCACTACTGCGGCAAACACATCTCCCCCAAGATCGATCGTTAGCCATGGGAGGTCAAAATGCTAATCTCCTTGATGCTGAAGATCCTCCGCGTAGAGACTGTGATGCTAATCTCCTTGACACTGCTAGTTTTATTCATCCATTATGTGTAGCTCAACCGACTGCTAATCCACCAATTATTAATGGTAGCTTGACACATTCTCGTCATGTTGACCCCACTCGTCATGTTATACGTGTAGAATTATGATGCTTAATGCAAGATGAATTTCACCTTCAAAACAAAAATCATCTTTTCCCTCACCGCGGCTATGAGGAATCCTCACCTTTAGCTGAAATTATACTTCAACACCCTATTCTCGTGGGTTTCAAACTTCTAAGCATTGATTCCTATGATGAGGCGACTGACCCACATGAACATATCAACCATTACAGGACCATTATGCATATCCAATGAGCTCTTGATACACTGCTTTGTCAGGTCTTTCCAGTTACCCTCAAGGGACAAGCTTGCACTTGGTTTTACTCCCTTCCAAGGCGATCCATCAGTACCTTCGACGAACTCGCTGAGATTTTTATGGAACAGTTCATTGTGAACCAGAGGATCATTAAAGATTTCTCCCATATCTCCGGCATTCATCAAAATGAGGGTGAATCACTTAATGAATACTTCCTGAGGTTCTTCTTAGAAGCTCGCCAAATACCTGGAGTAGTTCCTGAACTATTAAGAGGAGTTTTCCTTAGAGGACTCCGTCCGGGGCCTTTTTACTCATCACTAATATGAGACACGGTCCGCTCATATGCTGACTTAGTTCATCGTATGGAAGCACAAATCTATGTCGATGAAGCTATTAATGCCCATCGCAAATAATTTGAACAATCTATAAGAAAATGTAAGAGCACCCCAGGGAATGCGGATCGATAGTCCCATCAAAAGAAGCAACAAGGCAGTGATCTCCTCCATCAACGTGGCGAACCAAAAAAAGGAATACATGCGTTGAACACATCTCGTTAACCTCCTATGAGATGAAGAAAATATCAAGTTGCCACATCCACCAAACCAAATTCGTGAGCAATATTGTCACTTCCATCAAGTCGCGGACATACTCGAGGCATGCAAACAACTCAAAGAAAAATTGAGAGGCTCATTCAACAAGGATATCTACATCGATTTATGAAGAATCAATCGACTCAAACAAACATACCTCCAACTGAGGGGCAACCTGGACAATCATCATAGAAATAACAAAATAATCATCAAATAGTTGGGGAAATCGAAACAATCATAAGAGGATCAATACCATCTAATCAAGTTCTCATTATCACCTCTGAAGAGCTAGAGTTAAAGAAGTCTCGTATTGATCATTCCACCACTTTTAATGACTCTGACTTAGAAGGAGTCCATGTTCCTCATCAAGATCCACTTGTCATCAGCGCAGGGATTGGTGACCCATGCTATAATGTCAAGAGAATTTTGATTGACAATGGGAGTTCTGTTGTTGTCTTATTTTACTCCACATTTCTTAGCATGAGCCTGGTTAGGAAAAAGCTCCAACCTGCTGCAGGACCATTATACGGATTTGACAATCGCCCTATGCAAGTAGAGGGGATAATCACCCTTCCTGTTATCCTTAGTGAATTTTCTCGATAAGTGACTCATTTGATCCAATCCATGACGGTCAAGTCAGATTCAGCATATAATATTATCTTTAGAAGGCCCCTCCAATCAATTTTCAGCACAGTCACTTTAGTATCTCATCTTAAGATGAAATTTCTAACCCCCGTTAGGGTTGGAGTGGCCTATGGAAATCAATAGATAGCACAATCATGTTATCTCAAACAAGCTCAACCATGCCTTCTGTGACCTTCAGCATCGAAGATTTTAATTTTTGAGATGAAGAAGTACCCCAAAAAGCTTCACCTATAGAAGACTTGCTCTCTGTTGCATTATCAGATGACAAACCACTACGAACAGTGCAAGTGGGATCTTTGCTCTCAGACGAACAAAAGAAAAAAATATAATAGACTTCTGCATGCAAAATCAAGACATCTTGCTTGGAGTCCCAAATATGCGGGTCGACCCCAATGTAATCATGCACTCCCTCAAGATTGATCTAACATTCAAACCAATCATCCAAAAGAAGCGGAGTTTTACACCTGATCATCTCCAAGCTATTGAACAAGAAGTTAACAAGCTCATAGAAGCGGGATTCATACGAGAGGTACATTACCTTACATGGCTAGCAAATGTTATCATGGTTAAGAAAACAAATGAAACATGGAGAATGTGTATTGATTACACTGACCTTAACATGGCTTGCTCAAAAGATAGTTTTCCTCTTCCTCGAATTGATCAATTGGTTGATGCTACATCTGGACATCAAATGCTCAATTTTTTGGATGCTTATTCTGGTTACAACCAAATAAAAATAAATCCAACGAATGAAGAATCTACAATATTTCAAATATATAAAAATTTATATTATTATCAAGTTATGCCATTTGGATTAAAAAATACTGGTGCTACTTATCAACGCTTATGAATAAGGTTTTAAAGACCTATTAATAACAGGTATATGTGATGACATGTTAGTGAAAAGCTTGGAAGAATCACATATTTGACTTAGAAATATGCTTTAACCTTCTCGACGTTATAACATGCTTAATTTAACCGACCAAATGTGCTTTTGGGGTTACGTCAGGAAAATTTCTTGGATTTATGGTAACCCACCGTGAGATAGAGGCCAACCCCGAGAAAATCAAAGCTCTCAAAGATATGACTCCTCTAAAGATTATCAAGAAAGTTCAACATTTGAATGGATAAATTGGTGCGTTATCCCGCTTCCTAGCTCGTTCTGGGGATAAATACTTACCATTCTTTAAAATATTAAAGGAAACTAAAAATAATAATTTGTAGTGGACTGATAAAAGTTAGTCTGTTTTTGAGCAACTAAGGGAGTATTTAGCATCTTCACCCCTACTATCCAATCCTATTCAATGAGAGATGTTATACTTATATATCGCAGTCTCTTCCCACGCGATAAGCTCAGTTTTAGTGGGAGAAAAAAATGGGATACAATGACCAATTTACTATGTCAGCAAAATTCTCTTTGATATAGAAAGTTATCCACTGATAAGGTGGCTCGACTAGTTTTTCAACAAAATTGTCCATACCAAGCTCACACTATCGGCATTTACACTCATTTACCATTAAGGGCCATCCTACGTAAAACCGAAGCATCCGAGGTTAATTAAATGGTCTGTAGAATTGGGAGAGTTTGATATAAATTTTCTACCTCGGCCTACCATAAAGTCTCAAGTACTCGCAGACTTTATAGTGGAATGCACTGCCCCAACTCCAGAGAGGCTATCTACTACACGCATTTTGTCTCCTCAGTGGACCCTCTATGTTGATGGAGCTTCAAGAAATACCTGTCAAAAGAATCTTACTTATTTCCCCAATCGTAATACCTTAGAGTATGGACTGCTAAAATTTCTGCAACTAATAATATGGCTAAATATGAGGCTCTCATCGTAGGTTGAGACTCGCATTGACAGGAAGCTCAAAACTTAGTGATCCACACCGACTCCTTGTCACCAAGTTGAAGGAAACTTTAATACTCATAATTCTCAGCTGGCGCAATACCTCCACTTGGTAAAGTCTCTTCTTGCCCATTTCAAAATACATCAAATTATTCAGAAGGCATGTTGAAGAAAGATATTTTTCTAGTATCCAAGGGTCGTGGGTAATACAAGCAATTAATGAGATAAAGGAACATTTGAGGATAGACCCCATCCTGTCTTTTCTACAAGAAGGAATCCTTCTTGAAGACCCAACTTCTGTAACTCATCTTTGAAGACAAGCTTCAAACTTTATTATTATTGGAGGTGAATTATACAAATGAGCTTTTCTAGGCCATACATCAAATGCCTCTCACCATTAGAGGCCGATTACGCATTAAGAAATATTCACTCGAGGATATGTGGACACCTAGGAGGATGGGCGCTAGCCTTTAAAATTATAAGACAATGGTTATATTGGCCTACGATGAAACAAGACGCCTTGGAGTTCACAAAAAAATATGCAAGTTGTCAGTTGCACTCTAACCTCCCTCACATGCCACATACGACCTCATTCAAAGCCCCTTTTGCTCAATGGGGAATTGATATCATGGGACCTTTTCCATAGCATCAGGGCAACGAAAGTTTATTATTTTAGCCGTCGACTACTTCACTAAATGGGTGGAAGCTGAACCACTCGCTAAAATCACAGAGGCAAATGCTAAATAATTTATTTGGAAAAATATAGTATGTCGATTCAGTCTTTCTGCAAAGATCATCACTGACAATGGAACCCAATTAGTCTTTACGTCCTTTTACAAAGATCTTCACGCCGATACTACCAGACATCCTCAAACTGAATGCAGACGCTAAAGCTACTAATAGGACTATACTCAAAGGACTAAAAATACATCTTGAGAAGGCTGGGGGGCAATGGGTTGATGAGCTCTCAAATGTTCTTTAGGCTTACGGCACTACATCACGCACCCCGACTAGTGAGACACCAAATAACTTATGTTTTGGCACAGAAGCTATTATTCTAGTAGATATCGGGGTTCCAAGTCCAAGAGTTCAATTATTCGATCATGATGGTAATGAGGAAAAACTCCAACAGCACTTACACCTACTCGCTGAAACTCGTGACATGGCCTTACTTCGGACTGCTTCCTATCACCAAAGGGTAGCTCTCACTTCAAATGTAAGAGTAAAACCGCCTCATATCTATCTGGTGACTTAGTCCCATAAGTCTCAAGTCTGTAAAGGCCCCTCAATGCAATAAACTCTCACCTCTTTGGGATGGACCATATGTAGTTATAGCTATGGTCAAGCCAGGAACATTCAAGCTCAAGGATCTATAAGGAAAAATTTTACCTCAAACTTGGAACACTGAGAATCTCCAAAAATATTATCAGTAACTCCTACTGCATAATTATTGCAACTTGTATCTTATCTTGTTTGTCATTTACTCTTCAAACTCTTATCTGTATTAAAATCTTCTCATGATTGTATCACTGACTTTATCAGAGTAATGAATTTATAGCTTTTTCTTTCAAGGTTGTTGCTTATAAATAATCTTCTTCATTTAATCCTCCCACTTGAGAAATGTATAACTCACGTTGTATCTCAGTCGGGGCATGATCGATCTCGTAGGGACTTGATCGGACCTCTTCCATACATGTAGAAAGTTAAATAACACTTTGGCAAATACCTAGGATAGGTCAAAGGTCCTTGGTGGACATCCCACGGCTTCTTCCATACAGGTAAGATGTCAAATAATATTTTGAATAATACCTAAGATAGGCCAAAAGGTCCTTGGTGGACTTCCCACAGCCGCATCCATACAGGTTAGCGTCATCGAATAATATTGCGACCGATCACCTCAAATAGGTAAAAATAAAATAAGAGCATATCAGAAAAAAAAAATTTGACAGCATTAACATAATGATATAAGAAAGAATCAAAATTCTGATACACAATAATAACAATACATAGGAAAAAAATGCATCTTCAAGTGATGCTACATCATATCAATTGGTGATATCAAAGTCCTCCTCACCACTAGGAGATGCTCCTTTGGACTCACTCTCAACTCCTTCACCTCCTGAATCTAATGAAGAGTCTTCAGATACTTGGCTGGGAGATAGATCCATAATACTAGCTCCGGTCTTGCGATGTACTAAGTGGATTCCTTTTAGGAACCCTCGGATGAAGCCCTCCTCTAAACATTGGTGCTTCAAGTCCTTCACTTCAACATCAAGAATATGATTATGAGCTTCCTGGATATGGTCTTCGATTGTACCACGATAAGCCAGGGAGATCTTAAAGTCTTTCACTGCCTTCAAGAAGATTTCATTTACTTCAGCTTCTGACATTATATGCTCCTTCTCAGAAAGACGATCTTGTAATGCTTTCTTCTCCAGTTTGAGAGCTCTCTTCTCCGTTTTAAGTGCCTTGAGTCTTTTCTCTTTCTAGCGAGTCTCTGTCCTCACCTCAATCAACTCATCACGAGTGTGCTCCACCTCCTGACACTGGAGACAAAGTGAAGTTGACATGTTCGCTAGCTCAGTTCTGCACCCGGTCAGCTGATCCTCCAAAATCGCCACTTCTTTGGCCTTAACACTCATCTTTCGCTCATACTCGCCTTGCAGATATTTTACCTTCACAAATTTAGTATTTCACTCGTCTAAAGCAACACCCAAATGAGCTATCAGCCCTAATGTTTGAGTTACCTATAAAAATAATAATAATAAAACCATCACAAATATTGCAAAAGGAAAAGAAGAAAAGAATGAGGAAGAGAAGACAACGTACCAATTCATCTGCTTGTTGACGACCAGTGCATATGTGATTTAACACCTCTCTAGGATTGTGTGGATTTGAAAAATGAACTCCCCCATCATGAGTTGAAACAACTAAACTCTCAGAGGTCAACTGGGGGCGAACATCTTCTTCGCAGATATTTGATGTAGTCACTTCAGCACATGTCTTCTATTTCTTTAGAGAAGAAATATTGCTACCACCCTGATTTCGTGATGGGCTTCTTGAAAGAATCCTATGAATATGAGGAGACCTTTCATCACCTTTACTTGACCTCTTTAGTAGAAAAGCATGAGATCTCCCTGCCTGGATGGAAAGGCCAACTTTGAACATTCTATCTTCAACTATATATTTGCTAATGTGACATAACTCATGTTGTAAGCTTTCTGCATCAGGAACATTAAGAGTTGCCAAGATTTTATTCTCTTCAATCAAGAATGGATCTGGAAGGTCATTCAATCTTCTCACTCATTTTTCACAAAAAAGAATCCATTAGACTAATTTTTAGATCGATCTCATGCTAAAAATTCTATCTAATTCTTTATAGTCCAATAAGAAACACGTCCCTGAGCATCACATGTGAATCTACACATTCGTCACAAGTATTTGATGTTCAAAGTAACGCCACGCTCTCTAAAGAAGATAGCCAAACCAACGATGACCACTAAAGCTCAAAAAGAAAATTGTGACAAAGCTACACCACATATTTTGAAGATCTCAAATAACTCTGGAGCCAAAGGGAATCGTAGTCTCACACGAAGAATCATCTCAGAAACAGTAAAGTACCCTAGCGGAGGTGAACAGGCTCGATCAGACTTTTTGGCCACCAACTCATTAGGGAAGTAAAATTTTCTGCGGAATACCATTAAACTATCTGATGTGACAGTGGATGTTATATCATATTTAGTTGTCAAGCTATAGGTTTTCTTCTGGCCATCACCCTCTGAAAATACATAATAAATAAAGAAGGAGAAATGACAAAAATCTGAGAATTTTGTGAAGCAACTCACTCACCCCAATACTTGGGTGGATCCTTTTTTGACACTCTCGCTCACGGATAGCTTAGGATAAAATTTTTTGCCTACGATCTGACGAAAAGGATACACATACATATAAGAAAAAAAAATAGAGAGAAAGAGAGAAGTTATCCCCCTCTAATGATGCTCTGAAATTACCTGCCAAACTTTTTGAGTCATTCGAACGATGGTTCCTAACTAACGCTTCCCCGCCATCTTGGCGGTTATCAACTGCTGAACCATCCATTGAAGTTGTAAGAAATCCAATTTCCTACAAGAAATAGTAGGAACCGTGGGCCTTGACCGCCTCCAAACCCGGACGGTCTGACAAGGCCGGTTGACACTTCTTTGGAGGGAAAATCGGAACCACGATGTATGTACCATGGACCTTGATTGCCTCCAAACCCAGACGGTCTGACAAGGCCAGTTAACACCTCTTTCGAGGGAAAACCAAAACCACGAGTATGCGGGTCGCCCTCACGACGGTCGGAGGTCGGTTGTCGCCTCTTCGAAGAAAACTAAAACCACGACATTATGTCGCGGGCCTTGATCACCTCAAACCCGGGATCCGACGAGGCGGTTGGCGCCTCTTTGAGGGAAAATGAACCACGATGTATCTCGCAGCGCGATGCTTCCAAAACGGTCGACGATGAGGCCGGTTGACACCTCTTTCGAGGGAAAATCGGAACCATGACGTATGTACTACGGGACTTGATCGCCTCCAAACTCGGATGGTCCGACGAGGCCAGTTGACACCTCTTTCGAGGGAAAACTAGATCCACGACGTATGTACCTTGAGCCTTGATAACCTCTAAACGACCTTCACTCAAGAAGAAGAAAAATACTAGATCATTGGAGAAGTGTGTCTTCTCTCTTGCCCCTAAGGGGGTTTTATAGACCCCTACAAGGGCAAAAAGGTAAAAAGATTGTCAAAAACTATCAAAAATCACCGTTTGCGCCCGAGCGTGGCCCGCACACGCCAAATGTCCGCCGAACATGGCTCACGGGCGTGCTTACGCCCGCCGCACGCTGTGACCCGCCGACAACTCAGCGCACCGGCCAACCCGCCGACGTCGACCCGCCATGCTACCCACGCCGACATAGGCGGGCCTGACATCCGCAGACGTAGCGCCGCGAGCCGTAGTAAGATGGGTCCATAACCCCGAAATCTTTCGTCCGTGCATACATGTACACATCCACCGCCTTACCCGCTTCAGTGATCATAATCTTGTGCTCCCATGAAGATCTGTTCTCTCAAAATATATGGTTAATGGACCCGCAAATTTCATTGAAGAATTTGCTATTTTCAAGTATATGGTATATATATTTTTGGATGATTGAGATAATATAATCCAAAAATAGGGGGACAATTAATATGACACTGAAAATTCTACTAGTCGAAGCACGAATTTTAATGTTAAAAGCAAACTGATCCGAAGTTGAAACTGGTCGATATCAAGCACTTAAAATATCATTGGAAACTTTGGGATATCAGTTAAATCCCTAAATAGTCCTCAAATATGGAGTGTTTATAGTCAAATCGAACGTCTCGACGAGCCAGATCTAACAAGCCCAAGATCTCATAATTCTGACTTCATTTGAGCATTCAAATACTTAAAATACATCAAATGATCAAAGGAATCATTTTGAGCCGTCCGATGAAGTGGAGTGATTCGGATTTTATATGTATTTACAGAGACGTCACTCTTCCAATCTATAAATAATTATCATTCATAATATGGAGCGGCAAGAGAGAGAGAGCTCAAAACTTGAAGAACAAAAGCAGCGCCACCACTTTCGGTTGTCAACCACCGCGCCACCGGCGCCGCGATCATCTCTTGATCCCTTCCGTGTCAATCTCTGGTCTCCATCATGACGCCTTCATCAATCGTTGTTCCCATTTAATCATCATCGTACCACTGTATACACATCGGCCGTTGCTACATACATGTTGTTCCTTTCTCATATATAATTCTGTAATCCCGTTATCGGGAAGATTTTATACTCTGAAACAGATACATAGTGGAAGATTTTACTGGGCTAGGCCCCGTGATTTTTCCCTCTTTTTGAGATTTTTCCACATAAAAATTTTTGGAGTTCTCTTGTTCATTCTTTAAATATATGTGTGTGTGTTGGATTTTATAATAAGGCTAAGGCATAAACTTTTACTCCACCACGACTGGTTTTCTAGCACGTAACATCTTTTATTAAATATAAAATTATTATAATCTTATTTTATTTTATTAAAATATTTGAAAAAAAAGGACAATCATTTAATTAACGTGCATTAAAAAATAAACCAACATTTTCAACCTCTCATCTCACAACCTCCTCTCTATGGTAGGTATGATTCACAAACTAAATATAGAACTTAGAGTTCCATATATATATATATATATATATATATATATATATATCGGGCGGACGACCACTCCATTCCATGGCGATCGAGGCCAGCTTTTCTAGTCGCTCTCCTCCCCTTTCCTTAGGGAAGTGCTACCAGGAAATATCCATGGTAGAACTATTTCTTGACCAATGGTTAATTAGAGTTGCTCGGCCGGCGGGAGTGGGGGCAGTGATCAAAGGCTAGGGGAGGTTGTGTTGATGGCGGTTTCTTATTAATATGATGATATTGTCTCCACCAAATTCTCCATCGTTGTTCGGTTGCTGAAAGATAATTTGGAAGTCGGGCATTGTTGCCGCCGTCGCTTTGATTTCTAGAAATTCACATCACAATAAGTTCGGAACAAATTTACAATGCAAAAAGATAATTAAGAAGACATGTATATACAAGAAACTTCAAATCTCGAGTATTCTTTTATTTTAGTCCATTTATTGCCGAACTTAGAAAATAGCTTCTTCTCTTCTTATTAGAGATAGAACTTCTTTCCAGTATAAGATCGAGTGGATTTTTTCATCAAAGATGATTGCTCTTCCATCAGTCAATATAATACATTAAAGAGCTCATGGAAGAGCCGTCTCCTTCGATGGAAAAATCAACTACATCCTATGTTGAAGAAAAATCATCTCTCGAACAAAAAGAAGAAGTATATTATCTAAGTTCGACAATAATTGGGCAAAAATAAGAGAATACATACATTTCAATTTCTCATTAACAATTCTTATAGATGTCTTCTTAATTATATTTCTAGTCTATTTGTTTTGAACTTAATTTAATTTTAATGATGATTGATCGATGATAAATTCAGAAAAATTTATCCTCTTTTTCTGCTATCTGATTTCTTTTTTGATGGACTTTTTCTATGTCTCTATCATATTTATATCTTCATTAGTGTCGAAATAACTTTTAGACACTTGTATTTATTATATAATGTAGCACTTTCCTTTTTAATGTTCATGATTCTATTTATCCAATCTAAGGATCTAATATTTGTTTATTTAGAATTGTATTTATTCATGGTTTTGTTAATCCATTATGTATTATTATTATTTTATTATTATTATTATTATTATTATTATTATTATTATTATTATTATTATATATAATTAATTAGAATTTAAATAAAAATTAAATAAAAATAAAAATGATCTCAAAGCACCGCTTATTCTTTTATTTAAATGTTTTGCTTAATCAACGGGGCTTCCTATGAAATAGGCACATATTTTAATTTATTTTGTTTTATTTTCTTCGTTGAAAAAACATAATAAATTTTATTATAAAGGAAGAAACGCAAATCAGTATCAAACCAGAAATGGGTTGTGATAAGTTGAAATAAATGCCTCTGCTGAATCAAGAATATAAATATTAAAATTTATTTTATCTTTAAAATGATATAATTTTAAAAATATATTCAACATCATTTCAACTGCGATTAATCAATATTTTAACACTAATCATTTTTTGTATTTTTCTTGTAATTTATAATATATTTTAACTAATAAAAAGTTTCTTTAATTGGGTGTTAATAATTCCTATATATATATATATATATATATATATATATATATATATATATATATATATATATATATATATATATTATATATATATATATATATATATATATATATATATATATATATATATATATATATATATATATATATACTTTTATGCAATAGCTTACATGAACAGAACTATTTATGCAAGAAAACAAAGAATATAGAGTGAGTATATTTTTCCATTTTTTTATATTCAACAAATAAAATGACTTTTTTTAATAACAAATGAATCATAACAACCAATATATTTAAGCAGAGTTGCATATGTAATAAGACTAAAAGCTAAATCTGCATAACAAAAATATCTCATTAGTTAGGGCTTTAAAAGGAATCATGGGGGAGAACCTTATTTGCAGGGATATCTTGTCTTCCCTCCACATAAGCTGAAGGGAACCATCCTGCCTTGCCCTTACACTCACCTTCAGACCATCCAGATTGATCCACCTGCATCTCAATCCAATAAGTCAAATCAACTACATCATATATATATATATATATATATATATATATATATATCTATATATATATATATATTATATATATATATATATATATATATATATATATATATATATTCATTTCTACTACATTAGGATTGAAATTCAAAAGAGAACACCACATGACCAACGGTTCCAAGAAAGTGGGAGGTGGTTCAAGTCCAATGATCTCATTGTTCAAACATAAGTATACTTTTAGCTTTTTCTCCCACAATGACTCTACATACATATGTATAGGTGAGTCCTTGATAAATGGTCGATCTTTTGATCGACTAAATTGAAGATTCAAAGTCATTGATTGAACTTTGGTGCACTCAGATTAATCATTGAATAGTAGGTTAGAATAAAGACCATTTGTTGTTGATCTTTATTCTGGCATGAGATCCCTCGCCCCTCCATTAATCCTTTAGTATAGAAATAGGTAGTGACTGCTAATCTGATAATTGTGGGTTTCGAAAATTCACCATCTACCTCTCGTGATGAAGAGAATGAATTAAGTGTTGATGAAATTTTCATAAGGCAGATGAATAGTAGATAAGACACTGCTCAAAGATTTCGCCCTCATTTTGTGAGGTCTTTAGATCTGGTTCTAAGTTTCCTATAAGCGCAAGCACCTATAGTTAATTATCCCTCCCAATACTGAGAGAGCACTTCGATTAAAGCTAATCGATAAATTGCTAAATAACGAGTGTATAATAGTTGTGAGTGGAGTTTAGAATATTATGAGATTTATTATTTAATTTAAAGCTTTTGGTTGGGGGAACGATGATGTAGACGATCTAGATCCCATGGTTTGTCATCCAGAGTCATTCTCTCGCAGTTAAGGTAGTAATGACTACAAAGGATCCTTGTCCAAGGTGTCCACCTGGGGTGGAGTTTGTCAAATTGGACAAATATAAGTCAACCTTAGCTAACATAGGGTTTTTTTACCAATCAAACACATTCTCTAATTCACAACTCAAAGAGCAAAGTCGTTAGAACATGTCGTGAAATAATTAGTGGCGTCATTTGTGACAAGCCCGCGTCAGAGAACTCACTTAGTGCTCATTTATGTTGTCATTTTGTGGCAAAACTATGTGGACAGAGGACATGGGCCACATCCTTACGGGCTTATGATTATTTTAAGTGTTAAAATGGTTATGTATTTGATTTGACATTGGCTCTTTGTGAGCAAAAATCTTCTTAATTTTTCACCCTCGATAAACGGTTGTGGAGGGATGGATGTTTTAACTTTAAATTTAAATAAATAATTTAATTTAATTTATTTATTTGAATATTTAATAATTTTATCATTAATTTAGATTTAAACATGTAGTGATTAATCATTTAGAACTTTAATAATGATCGTCTTTCTCGATCATATGACTATTATTGGCTGATAGACCTTGTCAACTCTACCTGCTTTTTCTGTAGAGGATCGGGACTAAATTCATTGCTTCAAGAATTATAGCCCTCCAAACTTTGTCGACTCTAGCTTGAGCATAGAGGATCAGGTTTAGTACTTTTTCTCTTGAAAGCTTGAACTTAAGAAGCTATGTCAATAAATCTATTTTTTTAATTATATGACAAAATTAGCTTCTCAGATTTAATCAGATTGAAGTTCTTATAATATTATAATTGGATTTTTAGGTTTTGTTAACTCGGACCCAGTCCTAACACCAAACTGGGGTGTAGATATCTATTTATTCATTTTGCATATGACTTGCATATCTTTTTTGATATTTGATCTAATGAACACTTCAACATACATACAAGTATATGTTCTTTTAAAATATTGTATGAACATTTAGATGCCTAAGTTAAAGTAGTTCTATTTGGCATGAAAGACATGTCAGACTGTAAGCATAAGTTTTGATATGAATTTTTGGGTTTTGTTAACTTGGACCCGGTCCTAAGACCAAACCAGAAATTGTAGTTATCTTTTTTTTTTGCATATGATTCGCATATTTTTCAAGATATTTGATCTACTAAATACTTCAACAAATATACAAATATCTGCTCTTTGAAGGTTGTATGGATATTAAGATGGCTAAGTTGAAGTAATTATATTTGAAATAACATATGTATCATATCTAAGTTTTGATACCTAAAAGAAATCATGAATCAAGTGTAAATCTATTTTATAAAACATAAGAGCTTTGATTCATATAAACACTTGTCATAAGACAAGTGAAGATCTGTTCTTGCAAAAATATGAGTTCAATATTCTCAAATACTTGTTGCAAACCAAATGAACATTTGTTCTAAATGACCAAGCATGTATCTATACTGAAATATATAAAAATGTTTGTCTACAAATCAAGCGGGCATCTATTCTGAATGATGTAGATTTGCACCTTTTTCAGTTTGTTATGAATCAAACATCTCCATCTTTACAGGATATACATTTAATCTTTCAAAACACTTGCTAAACATCAAGTGAAGATTCTACCTTAAGGGATTCTCTAATAAACATTTGGAGAGAGGTTATGATTCAAACATAGATATGTGTGCCATTCATTATATTATGAGACATATGTAGATTTGTCTCATTCCAATACTTACATATGAAACCAAGTGTAAAAAGTTTTTATATCCCTTCACGCATGTTAGAATTTTGAAGGATAAAGATTAGTTCAAATGTAAACTCACTTATGAGTTCGGATACATTGATTCTTTGAATATGAAAGGGAGCTATAAGTTTAATAGGTAGACATTCCAAAACCTTATAAACTATTCAATCAAATAATGAAGGCTGAACGTTTTCAGCTCATACTAGCTTAAGAAAGCATTAGAATAAGGCCAATAAACATTACTCATGCTCAAATACAGTAAAATTGAAATTTCACTTTTTTTGAGCATTTCAAGCCCCATGAACAAAAATAAAACAATAGATAATGCTTATAAGCAATTTCACCTTATTCCAAGATATGAAAGAGGTAACGAAGAGTAGAGATGTTTATTCATGAAGCATTTTTCTTTCTTCCTCTTTTTTACTCTATTTTTAGATTGATCAATTGAAGTGGGTAATATAGTATCATATCAAACATTAGAGTATAATAATATTTGTATACTATAGAATCTAAGGTTTCATTTCAAGTATACCTTATGATATTATAAAGGGAAGGATAATGAATATCCCATGATGAGACTTGGGTAATGTAATCTTTTCAATTGCAATACATTTCTTTAGCCAAAGAATCATTTTGGACTTGACCCTTAACTTTCGTTCATATCACAATAGGGGTAAGTTAAGAAAGTAATTTAACTAATGAAACTATAAGGCAAAAGAAACAAGAAGTTCACATAGAAATGAGTACTCAAGATCAATGTTAAACTCCATGTTATTTGTTGAAATTACTTTGATGTCATGGTAAGCAAAACCAAGGCTTGATTATTTTATTTTTTTTCATAAAGTGAATAGAACATATCCATGTGTAGGTTAAATACTTATACCCAATCTAATGACACATAGATTTGAAGTCTAGATCTAATCAAGTGATTACTTGCATAACATCAAAATTTAAGTAAGAATCAAACTAAACATGGTTAGGTGATGTAAATGAACTAACCACTTCGCTAATTTTAATTTTTAACCTTATCCCATAGCTTGGACAAAGACAAAGCAACATAACATAAATGAATATTTGATAACAAATCAAGGTTTAAACCATGTAACCATAGGATGCCTCATTTTCATCTTCAACGCATTCACATAGCATATAAAAGATTGTCATAAAATAGGCAAATGGAACATTGTCAAGCATCCATACTAAACTTATAATACATAAATCTTAAATTTTGAACTTAATCAAGTAATCATCCATATGACATCAAGGTTCAAGTAGTGATTAAGTTAAGCATCGATAAGTGATGCAAATGAAGAAACCAACTCGTTGATTTTTATCTTAACCTCATTCCATAACTTAGGCAAAGGGAAAGCAACATAACATGAGTATATGTTTGACAATAAGGCAAGGTTTAAGTTATGTAACACATAGGATGCCTCATTTTCATCTTCAACCCATTCATATATACAAGAAAAGATTGTCACAAGATAAGTTAAAATTTGTTTTCAAACAAGTAATTGCTAAACAATACTAAGATCCAAGTATGAATCAAGTTAAGCATGGCTACATATTGCAAAAGAATAATCAACTTTGTTAATTTTCGTTTTAACTTTATTTTGTAATTTAGACAAAGGGAAAAGTATCATAGTATGCATGGTTATTTGATAATAAAGTAACGTTTGATCCATACAATACATAGGATACCTCATTTCTATCTCCCACCCGCTCATGTGACACATAAAGAGTAATATTATCACAACTTAAATAAAAATCTGAATTCAAACAAATAATTGCTACATGACATGAAGGTTCAAGTAATAATCAAGCCAAACATGGGTGAATAAATCCATAGATAACACTTGCCTTCCCTTCATTCTTCCCCAAATTAAGAGAATGAAAGAAAGCCTCATGATAATTTTTAGGCTAATAAAACTAGAATTTCATTATCTCAATATGCCTTTATAATTTGAGAACAAGAAAATGACCTATATCAACTTAACTTGCAAGATTTTCTTTCTTTCCCTTTTTTCCTCCCAACATTATCCCCCCATAGGGAGCTGGTTTGGGAGACTAGGCCTTCCTACCATGCCAAAAAAGGCATGCATGATAGGTGTCGTAAGACACGGTGATCAAAAATTTTGTTTGTCAATCATGCCAAGAAAGGCGTGCATGGGTTTGCATAACATAGCATTTCTTTGTAGCATCAGATCAATGCATACAAGTACTTATATTATAAAATAATTTTCTTGTCTCATTGGAACAATGTGGATGAATAGTTATCACATGAAAATTTTCTTGCCAAGTTGGAGCGACGTGAGCAAGTACTTATAGCAAATTTCTCTGTTATATTGGAACAATGTGAACGGGTACCTATCACGAAGCACATTTTCCTGCCACATTGGAACAACGTGAGCAAGTACTTATATAGCATATTTTTCCACCACATTAGAATAATGTGAACGACTACTCACAAAGCATATTTAGAAACATGCATTTACTTATGTATAGAGTAAAAATGCTACTTAAGCCTCTTTGTAATGACAAAATTTTCATCAATACTTCAATTGCATTTCACTTTTAAAAATTTAAATAGCAAGCTATAACATAAACTTTTGATCACATGTGAACACCATTCAATCATTCTTACTTTGAACATAAAAGAAGAAATGAGAGCCAAGTCAAATATGAATAAGTAGTGCAAGAGAAAGAGAACAAACAACCATTCTTCTAAAATGATAGCTAAGCAAGATTCAAACCAAGCAAGGAAAACCACCATATTAGCCCTTGACATATTCAAAGATCAAAAATTTATATTAGTTTGCATAATAGCAAGTAATCAAATGGTTGGAAGAAAGAAAAGAAAAGCTAAAGAAAGATTTCATCTCACTCTTTTCTCTTTTTCCTTTCTCTTTTTTTTTTTTACTTGGACAAATCATATAACGATGCCAAATCCAATAGAATAAACATTCAAATTTTTAAGTTTGGCTAAGGAGACAATTCTATATCAATGAAGTCAAATGAAAGTAACCCATCATCATTAGCAAATGATACAAGAGAGTCAATATCATATCAAGCTCGTAACGCGGGCTTAGAATTTCATATTTAAGCAAAAGAGATGCTCGCATGTCGATAGAATTCATTAGGGATAAGGCTTATTACTAACAAGTAGTGTAAAGGAAGCAAGTAACCCTTATTAAAGTTTCAAATTTAATTAAAGGAAACACTTATATGTCAATAGATTCCATTAGGGGTAAGATTTACCATTAACAAATAGCATAAAAAGAGCAAGCAACCCTTACGAAACTTTCATTGAGAAGATATGAAAGAATTCATTTTAAATAGGTGATAATTTGTATAATGGTCAAAACAAGTCCCTTCCTATAGAGTAACCATATATATCAGATTTTAGTAAAGGCAAAAGAATAGGAATCTAAAATTTGCCTTTAATTAAACATTCGGTTGGATGATGATAAGCAACCAAGCAACAAAGGGAAGCAAGGGTAGGCCAACATGAACCATCATGCTAACTCAATACAAAAAAAATATGAATCTCTTCAATGATAACAAGATGCCTAAATGCTAAAAGAAAAGACTAAAGCAAAGCTAAGCAACCTTTGGATTTGGTATACATGAAACCTCATTTCACAATTCACTTCAAGGATTCAACAATTAGATGATGATAGCAATTAGAAAGAGGGTATGCAATGCTAATAAACCAAAATTATGCTTTCAATCCTCTCTTCTTTCACAAGATATTGAATGAAACTTAATCTATATGAAATAAACCATTTCATTTAGACTTGGTAAAATCCATAAAATCAATCATGAGGTAAACATTTGCATTTGGATTTGACAAATCTAGAAAATCTAAAAATAAACTTTACCCAAAGACTCATCTCCATATTAACCAACAACTAAATGATGGAAGCAAGATAAGATAGACTTCATGAGGTAAATCAAAAAAATGAATATGTTGACCTCACTTTTGGGAGTGAGCTCTCAATTCCCCCATCATAAATCTAAGACTCTTATAGACATTAAGAGTTCCTCAGTCTTAAGACACTTCTAGTGATTAGGTGAACACTTAACCTAAGCCTAGAGACTTAGAAGAGTTAGCTATAGGAATAGGTTATGCCTTAGGGATTTAAGAAGACTTGCCTGCCCTATAGCTTTAAGCCCAATCCTTGCTTCCTTCATCCAAATCAAACCTCAAATTCAAATCCAAAATCATAAATTCCATCCTAAATCAAATGATTGAAACCCATGATTGAATTCAAATTCCAAATCCTTTCCTAAGCCCTTTGATTTTATCCTATGGACTTAGCCTTAACCAAATTCAAATCGACCCCAACTCAATTGATTTTCTCAAATGCCAAATTCAATCTCAAATTAATTCCCAACTCAAATCATAAATCCAGTCTCAAATCAAATGATTGAAACCCATGATTAAATTCAAATTCCAAATCCCTTCCTAAGTCATGTGAACCACCTTCATATGCTTAACCAAAACATCCTTCAAACCAAATCAAATTTGGTTGATTTCTTTACAAATCAATCATTCCTTCATTTTTTATTCACAAATATAAAGGAAATCTAAATTCAAATCATTCAAATCAAATCAAACTAAATCAAATCAAATCAATTCCCTACTTAAGCCCTTTTGAACTACATCGCTCAATTTGGTCAAATTTACTTTCAAATCACTCCAAACTCAAGTAATTTTCTCCTGAATCATTTATATATTCATTTATATTCACAAATATAAATGAAATATAAATCCAGATGGCCAAAATCAAACTCAAATCAAATCAAATTCCTAAGTTTAGCTCTTTTAGCTAGTTTCTTGAACTTAACTAAATGATATCTGAATCAACCCAAAACCCATAGATTTCTTCGTGATTCAATCACTCCTTCAATCATTGTTCCAAATATAAACACAAACCACAATTATCAAACCAAACCCAAGTCAAGCCCTTGTTGACCCCTTTTGACTTGAAATTATCATATGAACCAAAATTCATTTGACTCCAAACCACTTGCAATTGGATTTATATTTCCATCCTAAGTTCATATGTGAGTTCAATTAAACTTGAATCAATCCATGATCAAGCCAATTGACCCATTTAGGTTCACTTGAGCCAAAGTGACCTAAAAGACCTTTTTGAGCCAAGTTTTAATTCAACCCATATTATATTAAACAAAGCCCATTCAAACCCCATATCATGATCAACAATCATCCTACGGTGATCAACTATCTTGAATTGGGTCAAACCAAGTTAACTTGGTCCTTTGACTAAGTCAACACTTAACCCAAATGAAACCCAAATTAGTCAAAATCTATCATGTACCAAATTGATTATAACCATTGACTCAAACCAACTCATAATCAATGATTGAACATGACCAAGCCATAAATTGAGCCAAATTAAGTCCAATTGGTCATTTGACCTAAGTTGACTCAAATTGGCCTAAAAAGCCAAAATCAATCAAATCATGACTTAATCCAAATTGATTGCAACCAATGGCTCAAGTTCATTCCAAATCACTTGATGAACTTGACCAAAGCTATGATTGAGCCTAATTTGACCAATTGATCAACTTGACCTAACCTAGCCCAAATTGACCACAAGGGTCATATTGGCCAAAATTCAAATTAATCCTAAATTAAACCAAATCAAAGCCTACAATCATTTTCAATCAACTAATTGAACTTGACTCTATACCCAACCCAACCTAATTTGGTCAAATTGATCAAATTGGTCAACTTGAACCATTTGACCCTTTTGAATTCAAATGAGTCAAATTCAAATCTAGGATAAATTAATCAAAACTAATTGAACCAAAATATCCCAAATTATCATATGAAGCTAACACAAGTCTTGGTTTGACTCAATTTGACCAATTGGTCAACCAAACCCAACCTAACCCAAATGATCCCATTTTGACCATATGAAGCCAAAACACCCAAAAACCACTTTATGGAACCTTGGTGGCTGACCTAACCTAACCCAAATTAACCCTAGGTTAGCCCCAAACCAGCCCAAGTCCATGTGGGACCCATTCTAAGGAGATTAACCAATAGACCCACTCTCTTTACATTGGATTCCTACCTTAAATGGCAAAGTCCACTTTGCCTCCCCATGACAGCCATCAAACTTCCTAATAAGGCATTCCTAAGACATCCTAGCACAACCTAAGCCATCCTAGCACTTGCCATGGACCAAGAGATGCAAATCAAGTCACTCCCTCTCATGGTCAAACCCAATGGATGCAAGGAAGGAAATCATCATACAATCTCCCCACATCAAGCCTTGAGACTCCTGCCACGACTTCCACCACTCTTGGCATGCCACGTGGAGTAGAGGGAGACAGCTCCGGCCGGCAATGAATCGATAGATTTTTCAGAGCCAATCCTATTCATCCATCATGTGCTCAATTTGAGCGATAAACATGATGATTTTCTTTGTCAGACTCTCTAAGCCCATTTTAAAATCCCACAGAGCACTCCAAAGTCTTCCTCGAGCTCCCTCGATCAGCATTCCTCTTCCCCGAGCAAAGTTAAAATAGGACACCACCTTCCCGATCAATACTCCCCCTCCACTTGATCAAACCCAAATTCCTTGCACCCACACCATCCTCTTACTTCGTAGAAGCCAACCAAATCATCTCCAAGCCTTCCCGAGCACCAGAGATTAGAGTTTGGTCAGAGTTAAAGCCTTCACACATGTGGATTGGTTGACTGAGCACTCTACACCAAATCAAGCTCAAAGCTTCTCAACAAGTCATTGCCTCAACTAGGCAAAGCTACTTCCGACGATCCACCACCGAACATTAACTCCGATGAGATAATTTTACAATTTGAGCCTTGTATGGAAAAATCACTTGGTCTTTTGTAAAGAAAATTTGAACCTTATAAGTTTTTAGCAGTTGGATGTGTGTGCCTCTCCTCCTCGAAGGTGTGGGATGAATTTGGAGGCAATCCAAGCTCTGGTGAGCTCGGATCGAACGAGGAAAGATGGACGACATCCGTCTTTCACCGCTCGTGAATGAGATAGATCATGAGCCGTCCGTTCTGCATGATTGGAACGAATCGCTCTCATTAAATATTGTGTTAGATCTCTTGATTTCTTTTCTAAACTATAAATTGAATCGTGGTCGTCCCATCTTAGATCAGATGATCCACAGAGTTAGTGCATCCTCCGCCATCCGAGTCAGCCTTTGGATGTGACTACTTAAATAGCGAATCCCATCGCACCATATATGAAAAGCACACCGCGTTAGCCGCCATGTGGCTCAATGAGATTAAGGCTTTAATTAAGGCTAAATAATCTATTTTTTAAGGCTAAAACTTCTTAACTTTATAACAAATCCAAGAAAAATCCAAAAAATCCAAACTTAGGCTCATTTTAAAGATATTTAAGAATAGAATCTAGGAAAATTATTATTAGTTGATTTTGAACAATGATTTTGTCTTAATTAAAGTTTAATTGGAAATCTAATTAGCTTAATTATTATTTAATTAATCACCAAATTAATCTCAAATTTTATGTGGATGTTTAAGGGGATGACCTTTGCCTCCACTATATTTTTTTGGAATTGTATTGGTTGCTTAATTAAGAAAATCAATTGATTAAGTTTTAATCACTCTCTTAATTTAATTAATGATAATTAGTGAATGAACAGTGGCTTAATTATTTGTTTAAGCCTAATTACCTCTGTTGAACAGTAAGGGAGCTTAAGGAATGTGATTGGAATATTTTTCGTAATTCATTTCCTAAGTTTTTTTTTTACTTTTTGAATCAAAATAAATAAATAAATAATGAGGTAATCAAGTGCTAAATTAATTAATTAATCCTCAAAATAAAATCAGAGCCTAAGTGATCAAATATGGGACTTGGTGATTGAGATTAAGGCCTCTTTCTTGATCTCTTTCCTTAAGTTAATTTCATTAAATGAACATTCTTAATGCTTAACCAAATAGATTAATGAGCTTAATTCAACTTAAAATCCACTTCACATCTAATCACCTTTAATCAATCTTGGGTAGCTCTTTGGGTGTTCAATAACCTAAAGAGAGAGCTAATGAAATTATGGTTAGCTCACATATGTGAGAAAATCATAAAAGTAATTAAGTGAGGTCCTTTAAGTTTAATTAACTATTAATCATGAGCTAATTTGATTACCTTTCACTTCTTAGAAGAATTGCAAATTTACTTTTCATGTGATTGTATATTATATTGGCTCATTATTAATTAGTTAACTAACTTAAGGCCATGTAGGTAAGGGTTAATTAATTAACTTAATTCATTCCCTAACCTACTTAAGATATAAAATCAACCTAATTATTCTTCATTAAACCTAATTAACTCACACATGGGGAATGGGATTAGGATTAGCAAACTTCTTTCACATTTCTTAAATCAAATCAAACATAAAAATGAAATGACATTAAAGAACTTTGATTTGTTTTAAATAATCTTATTTAGTTTGATGGTCTTTAGGACTTAGTTGATTTGAATGAAATCACATGCTTGTGTTATTTTATTTCTTTCCAATCATGATAAATATTGTATGTCATATGATTCATGCATCCATCTCTTTTAAAATTAATTAAATAAAAATAATTTCTTTTATATAAAATTGTATGTGTTGATTTAAATTAAAAATATGTGTGGCTAGTATCACTATTAAATCACAAATATATTTTCAAAAGTCTATTAATGAATGAATATACATATATATTATAAATTTAGTTATATATACATAGGAAATGCAAGTGAATATAAATTTGGTGCATGAAATAAAGCCTCTTCTATATATTCATGTGTTTATTTGCATAAGTAAGAATGTTAGCGGTATATTAGTTTGGACATCCGAGGGACGCACAGCTTTAAGTAGCCCTAAGGAGGTTCCTACCACGTTCTCTTGGTGTAGAACAATGGTGACGTACCTGCTTGATTTCATTCTTATGAATTTGGATATTAGAATCTAGATAGGCTTTAATTCACTTATACAAAATAAATTGATCAAATCAAAATACAATTTTTGCATGGCTTTATATTCTTGTAGTTGTTTATACATCCACATGTATCTAAGGATAATGGTATATTAGTCTGGATATTCCAGGGATGCATGGCGTTAACTAGCCCCAAGGAGGTTCCTACCTTGTTCCCTTGGTGCAGAACAATGATGTCGTACTTGCTTAGAACTTTTATGCATATGGATGTGTACTTAGCTAATGAATGAAAACCTTTTTTTCTATTAAAAAAATACATGAATTCTTTCCTTATGCTTTGGCATAAGAATTTAGATAGAACTTTAAATTAATATGACAAACTTATTCAACCAAATGAAATGTCAATTCTAAATATATTCACTTACATTCATCATTTAAGTGTGCTAAGATATAAATTGCATATATAGCTATGTTTGGCTTTAATCATATGCATGATATACATGGTATAAGAAAATGGATAAACATGTGTTATGTGATAGTAATTCATTCCAACTAAGCTTAAGATGCATTTCTTATTGAATGAGTTTATTTAAAGTGAACCTAAACTTAGGACTATTTAAAATATATAATAAGTCATTCACTAAAGAGAATTGATTAATTAATTTGCTTTAGATGGGGCTTAAGATAGGAATAAAAGAGAGTGATCCTCTCTTTCTTTCTCTTCATAACACTTAGTTGTTTTGTGTAGGTCAAATGAAATAAAGAAAATAGTAAGTAAAATTTGCAAATTGATTAAACCATTTAAAGTGAAATCATCCTTTCTAATTAAATGTCTTTTCATACTTAGAGAACCATAACCCTAAAGCCTAGCTAGAATATACCACACAAATCTTAACACACACATTAGATTAAGTCACCACTTCTAGCTTTATGATAGGGCGGTGCATGATTTGATGTATGCTTATTTTGTAATGTATTATTGTAGAATGGATGTTTGGGTATATGTCTCGTAGACTAGATATTAGGCCGTGATTAGCCTAATCATATTTTTTGCAGGAGATTATGCCTGAGGAATGCTTAAAATAAATATAAATGTTATGTTGTACATGTTTCTTAACCCCTAAGCATAATCTATATTAGGACAGGTAGACTTAATTACCCATATGCAGGGTGTTAAATCCAAATGATTCATATAACTGCTTGGGTCATTTGGTGTGCTTAGCTAACACTTATTTAGCAAGTGTAGTTAGATTTGCTTTTCTTATTTTTAATATAATTTTGCATTAGAAATTAAGATTAGTGCTATGGGGGCTTAGGATAAACATTGGTTACAAGACCAAGTCTTATATACCATGTGATCCTATGGAGCTTGCCCAACCAAATGGAAGAAGAAAATGAATGAAAGAAGGATCTTTGAAGATTCGAAGATCCCCCATAGCTCCTTGTGGTGAATTTTTATTCTTATCCTCATCTAAAAATGATTTAAATTAAGATAAAATTAAAACTCTTCTTTGTTGGACACCACATAGATCCACAGATGTTCTTATTAGGTTGATCGGGTTCGACATTGAGGAATAATGTACTATCTTGCGAGACAGAAGTCATCATAGTATAATGGACCTAATCACCATGATAAGGACTCTTAAGGACAATGGGTCTTCAGATGTACTAGAGATTCTTCCCCTATTTTACATGGAAAAGTGAAGTAGGGTTTATTTTAAACTGAATTCGTTAAGTTCCCTATGGAGGCAAGCCCCCATAATTAATTACATCTTAAAGAATGAGATTCCTTAAGAATACTCTCGATTAAGGTAAATGATCATTGTCTCTAAAGATTTCAAAGATAGGACTATTAATCAATTGGTTATTTTAGAAGATCAAGTGAGATTTATCAAGGAGGGAGTTATTATCAAAATTAAAGAAAAATAAGTAGGGGATGCTCACGATGCCAGGACACCTAGCAAGCATCCCAAACTATCCTATGGTTGGGCTTTATATTTTGAATTTGAAGAGAATTATTTGTTTGACTTGAATTTTTATTAGAAATATATGGCTTATAATTCCATAAGACAAGATCATGAAAATGCCTGAGAGGTGAGGATTTATGCTTATAGCCCGCAAAGGGAGACAACAACCTCGGATCCTAAATATTGGGAGCTTTGGTGAGGGTCAAAGCACGAACTAAATCTAAGGCGAAAATGGATATATGTTTTACCTCCACAAGAGAGGATAAATCACCTGACTGTTTGGACTTACAACCGCCTGAGGGTAGCCGCCAACAAACTCCTCCTACAATTTTAAATACATGTAAGTAAGTATTATGCTTTTGCAAGATAGCTAGGATGTTATTTATTTAGAAAGAGACTAAGTCCTTAAACACACTCCCTAAGATACTAGATCATGTAGGGCATGATTAATGACTTAAATTGAATGCAAATTTTTGTTATGTTTTATTTTCATTTTTGGAAAATTTATTTGATGAAAGCTATGGGATTCATATGCCTAATGCATTGGAAATTGGTCATGGGCCAAAATCAGTAAGAAGGAGGTGTGTTTTTACCATGGCTCTCAAAGGTCAAGCCAAGTTTTCTAGCAAAGGTGTAAGCCCTCCATAAGCAAGAGTAAAGCTAAATGCTTTTTATGCATGATGTGAGACATACAACATCTGACTAATGGGTTGCTAAATATTTTATCTTGATTTATAATCTAAGCTTTAAGTAAGGTTATTAGTTGTTAATTTTTAATTTTGAGTTGAATAATTTGGATAAAATATTTATTTTTTTTCCTAGGAGCCTAATCGCATCCAAGTCATTCATTAAATAATGAAGAAAGTAGAAAAAATATATCATCTTAATGCACAAGCTAAACAAACATCAAATAATTTTATAAATCTTGTGCAAAAGAATAAAAGGCTTTTGTGGTCGAGCTCCACCACACAAACTCGAAAAGAAATTGGGTAGTCAAGCTCTACTCTTATACAACCCAGATTATAAATGAATAATTATAATTTAGAAGGAATTTATGTTATGGGGATCTTCATTCTTTATTCTTCATTTCTTCTTTCTTCATGTTTTGCTTTGCTTCTTTCTTTTCTTCCTTTTGGCTTGGTTGGAATGCGGTTGCTCCAAAGGCTTCACATGGTCCATAAGACATATTCTTATGACCAATGTTCATTCTAATCCCCCATAACATTCATTCCAAATCTTAATTACAAAATTACATGAAAAAGGGAAAGTAAATCTAACTAAACTTGCAAAATAGAGATTAGCTAAACACACCACACAATCCCAAGCATGTATATGAATAAATTGGACTTAGCACCCCACACATGAGTAACCAAGTTCACTTAGCCTATTTTGGATTATGCTTTGGTGTATAAGCAACATGCACAGCAAAAGTATTTATATTTTTATTACAGTGCCCTTAAACATAATCCTCTACAGAAGATGATGATTAGACTAAGATCATCCTATCATCCAGTCTACGCACATACACCATAACATCAGTATAAAATATTATATCACAAAATCAAATCAGGAATCAAACCATGCACCGCCCTAATATAGAGCTAGAAATGGTGACTTAGCTTAATGTGTGTGCCTTTTAAGGCTTGTGTGGCATGTCTTATCAAGGCTTCAAGGTTAAGATTTTCAAAGTGTGAAATGGTTCAACTTAGAGGGTGGTTTCATTTAAGTGATTTAGTTAATTTTTTAATTTTATTTGATGATTTGATTTGGTTTGAATGAACCTATATTTAATTACTAAAAATTGTAAAGAGAAGAAAAGAAAAGAAAACTTCTCTTTCATCCCTACCTCAAGTAACATCTATGGTAGATTCATTAGTGATTTTTCTTTAGTGACTATTTTCTTATGTGTTTTAATTAATCCTAAGTTTAGATTTACTCTAAATAAACCTAACAAATAAGAAAAGCATTTAAATTCTAATTAAGGTGATTTACTATCACAAAACACCCAACCATTTATTTCTTTCCAGCATATGTATCATGCACATGAATAAATCCTAAGCATATCTATATGCAATGCAAATATTTAGCACACCTTAATGATGAATGCTAAGAGATATTGCTTAAAAAAATTTGGATGTTTCATGATGCATGATTTTGTTAAGTAGAAAAGAAGGGCTTTGTTATCCATTAATCAAATGCACATTTACATGTATGAAAGACATAAGTGAGTATGGCGCCATTATTTTTTATACCAAGGGTATAATGTATAAGACCTTCTTAGGGCTACTTAAAGTCTCGCAACCCTAGGATGTCCAGACTAATATACTACTTTTCTTAAATGCATGTGCATGTACAAAAAGCAAATGAATGGGTGAAGAATCATGCAAAATATTTTTGTTTATTTGTTTGATTTTGGTTTATATATGTAATATGAAGATCCTTCTTAATTCATGAAATGGGAGTGCATAGAAATGAATTTAAGCAAGTGTTATGCTTTTCGAATGAACTATAAACTTCACAAATCCTATATGAACTCATGTCAAGAAAAGAGAAGACAATCACATAACATATTTTATGCTATGTCACATGCAAGTTTATAAGTACTTATAAGTAGCATACCTTCATTTATGACCTTTGATCTATGGATTTTGAAAATAATTTTTGATTTAGTAGTGATAATAATCATTCGTATTCTCACTTTAGCCAAAGCTTGCAATTTGACATAAAAGAAACACTTCATTTATTTGATTTTTTAAAAAGATGTGAATGCATGATTGCATATGACACACACCATTTAGCATGCTTGAAAAGAAATAAAGTGATGTAAGCATGTAATTTCATTCACCCTAATTAAGTCCTAAGGACAATCCTATAAGATAAGATTATTCAAAGTGAACCAAAATTATTTAAAGGGATTTTTGTTTTAGTTTAGAATTTGATTTAATTTAGGAAATGATTTGAAGAGTTTGTTGGTCCCAACCCATTTCCCCCATGTATGAGTTAGTTTAGTTAATTTTAGAACCATTAGATTGATTTTATGTTTTGCTTAGGTTAAAGTGTGAATTAAATCCATTAATTACCTCTTACCTACACCTCTTTAACATAATTAACCTAACAATTTTGAGCCAACATATGATATGTAATCACATTGAATTTAAATCAGCAATGCACCTAAGAAAGAAATGAGCCTAATGCAATTGGCTCTCAATTATTGATTAATTAAGTTAAAGGGTTTAATTAAGTGCTTTCATAACCTTCTCACATATGTGAGTTGGATATGATTTCCTTAAATTAACATTAAACTTTTGAACACTTAAGGATCTACCCAACAAGAAATTGATTAAGTTTAGATTGATTTTAAAATTTTGATTAAGCTAATTAAGAAGATCATTAGTAGATTAATCCCTAATTAGATTTGGTTTAAGGAAGAAAGGGGGTTTAGGTGGATATTGAATTAACGTGAATTTTATTATTCTTATATCTTTTACATGTTTTATGAAAGATTAATCATCAGTTTAAATAAATATTTTCTTGATATACCTCTTATATTTTAACTAATAAATATTTCCACATATAATTCTTATTGATGTACCGTAGATTATAATAATGTAATTAATACTAATTGTTATCAACATTAAATTTTATTTGAGAAAAACATGAAGTTTTAATTTACTTGTTTATTAAGGAGAAATCTATAAATACTACCAACCTCACACAATTCATATATATTTACATATCAAATATCTAATTTTTTTAATATCATATATTATATCAAAAATAATATTATCATTAAATTTTTAAATGCTATATTTATAAATATTTAAATTTAGATGGTAGATATATAAATAAATAAATAACATAAATTATTTATGTAATAACATTACTAGCTAGACATTGTAAAAAAAAATTAAATAAAATGTACGTTTGATGCATTAATTATCTTATCTATATATATAATTTAATATAAATTAGCTAACTACGTTTGATGCATATATTTGACATTTAATCGCTAAATGGTCCAAAAAGCTGTTTATAACATAATATATGTTATTTCTTTTATTAAATATAAAATTATTATAACTTTATTTTATTTTATTAAAATATTTGAAAAAAATTACAACCATTTAATTAACGTGCCTTAAAAAATAAACCAACACTGTCAACCTCCCATCTCACAACCTCCTCTCAATGGTAGGTATGGTTCACAAACTAAATATAGAACTTAGAGTTCCATATATATATATATATATATACACGGAATGGCGATCGAGGCCAGCTTTTCTAGCCGCTCTCCTCCCCTTTCCTTAGGGAAGTGTTACCAGGAAATATCCATGGTAGAACTATTGCTTGATCCATGGTTCATTGGAGTTGCTCAGCTGACGGGGGTGGGAGCAGTGATCAAAGGATAGGGGAGGCTATGTTGATGGCGGTGTCTTATTAATATGACGATATCGTCTCCACAAAATTCTCCATTATTGTTCGGTCATTGAAAGATAATTTGGAAGTCGGGCGTTGTTGCTGCCATCGCTTTGATTTCTAGCAATTCACATCACATGAAGTTCGGAACAAATTTACAGTGCAGAAAAATAATTAAGAAGATATGCATATACAAGAAACTTCAAATTTTGAGTATTCTCTTATTTTAGTCAATTTATTGTCGAACTTAGAAAATAGGTTTCTTCTTCTCTTCTTATTGGAGATAGAACTTCTCTCTATATAAGATCGAGTTAATTTTTTCATCAAAGATGACAGCTCTTCCATCAGTCAATACAATACATTGAAAAGCTCATGAAAGAGTTGTCGCCTTCGATGAAAAAATCAACTCCATCTTATACTGAAGAAAAGTCATCTCTCGAACAAGAAGAAGAAGTATATTCTCTATGTTCGACAATAATTGGGCAAAAATAAGAGAATACATACGATTTCAATTTCTCATTAACAATTCTTATAGATGTCTTCTTAATTATATTTCTAGTTCATTTATTTTGAACTTAATTTAATTTTAATGATGATGATTGATCGATGCTGAATTCAGAGAAGTGTATCCTCTTCTTCTGCGTTTTGATGTCTTCTTCGATAGATTTTTTCAGTGTCTCTTCATATTTATCTTCATTAGTGTCAAAACATTTTTTAGACAATAATTAATCAATGTTTTATAACTAATTATTTTTTGTATTTTCTTATAAATTTTAATATATTTCAGTTATGAATGAGCTTCTTTGGGTGCTGTTAATAGTTCTTATAGTCATAAATTCCTAAACCCTAAGCAAATGTGCAATACCGTACATGAACAAAACTATTTATGCAAGAAAACAAACAATATAGAGTGAGTATATTTTTATTTTATTTTTTTATTTTATATATTACAACAAATAAAAGGACCTTTTTAATAACAACTGAATCATAACAACCAATATATTTCAGCAGAGTTCCATTTGCAATAAGACTAAAAGCCGAATCTGCATAATAAAAATATCTCATTAGTTAGGACTTTAAGAGGAGTCATGGGGGAGAATCTTGTTCGGAGGGATATCTTGTCTTCTCTCCACATAAGCTGAAGGGAACCATCCTGTCTTGCCCTTACACTCACCTTCAGACCATCCAGATTGATCCACCTGCATCTCAACTACATCATAAATTTATATATATATATATATATATATATATATATATATATATATATATATATATATATATATATATATATATAGTCATTTCTACTACATTAGGATTGAAATTCAAAATGAGAACACCACATGACCAACGGTTCCTAGTGGGAGGTGGTTCAATTCCAATGATCTAATTTTTCAAACATAAGTATACTTTCAGCTTTTTCTCCCACAATGACTCCACATACATATGTATAGGTGAATCCTCGATAAATGGTCGATCTTTTGTTGGACTAAATTAAAGATTCAAAGTCATTGATTGAACTTTGGTGCACTCAGATTAATCATTAATAAAGTAGGTTAGAATAAAGATCATTTGTTGTTGATCTTTATTACGGCGTGAGATCTCTTGTCCCTCCATTAATCCTTTAGTCTGGAAAGAGGTAGTGACTACTAATCTGATAATTGTGGGATCCAAAAATTCGCCACCGACCACTCATGATAAAGAGAGTGATTTAAGTGTTGATTAAATTTTCAGAAGGCAGATGAATAGTAGATAAGACACTACCCAGAGATTTCGCCCTCATTTTATGAGGACTTTAGATCTGGTTCCAAGTTTCCTACTAGCGCAAGCACCTATAGTTCATTACCCCTCCCAATATTGAGAGAGCATTTCGATTAAGGCTAGTTGATGAATCACTAAATAACCAGTGTATAATAGCAGTGAGTGGAGTTTAGAATATTATGAGATTTATTATTTAATTTAAAGCTTTTGATTGGGGGAAAGATGACGTGCCCGATCTAAATCTCATGGTTCCGTCATCACGAGTTGTCGCGGTCCATGGTCTGCTTAGTTAGAGGAAGTAGTCAACCCAACTTGACCGAAGGATTCTTGTCTAAGGTGTTCTTGTAGACCTAAGGTAGAGTTTGTCAAAGGGGTCAAATATAAGTCAACCTTAGCTAACATAGGACTTTTTGCACAATCAAACACATTCTATAATTCACAACTGAAAGAGCAAAGCCATTGGGGAACATAAGGGATGTTGCTGTGACCGTAATTTAGTGGTGCCATTTTGTGACAAGCCACCCGGTTAGAGAGCTCTGGTCGTAACTTTCATTTATGTTGTGTCATTTTTTGACAAAATCACGTGGACAGAGGATACATGTCACATCCTTATGGGGTTAAGATTATTTTAGTGTGAAAATAGTTATGTATTTGATATGACATTAGCTCTTTATGAGCAAAAGTCTTCTTAATTTTTCACCATCGACAAACGGTTGCAGAGGGGTGGATGTTTTAACTTTAAATTTAAAGTATTATTTTCATTTAATTCCTTTTATTTGAAAATTTGATAGTTTTATCATTAATTTATATTTAAACATGTAATGATTAATCATTTAGAACTTTAATAATGATCGTCTTTCTCGATCATATGACTATTATTGGTTGATAGACCTTATCAACTCTGCCTATTTTTTTTGCAAATGATCGAGTATGAATTCATTGATTCAAGAATTATAACCCTCCAAACCTTGTCAACTCTAGCTTGAGCATAGAGGATCGGGGGTTTTGAGACTTTTCCTCTTAAAAGCTTGAACTTAAGAAGCTATGTCAATAGATCTATTTTTTAATTATATGACAAAATTAGCTTCTCAAATTTAATGAGATTGAAATTCTTATGATATTATAATCAAATTTTTAAGTTTTATTAACCTGGACTCAATCCTATGACCTAACCGAGGTGTAGATATATGTTCATTCATTTTTCATATGACTTGCATATCTTTTTAGATGTTTGCTCTAATGAATACTTCAACATACATACAAGTATATTTTCTTTTAAAATATTGTATGGACGTTTAGATGTCTAAGTTGAAGTAGTTATGTTTGGCATAAAAGACGTATTAGATTGCAACCATAAGTTTTGATATGAATTTTTAGGTTTTATTAACCCGGACCTAGTCCTAAGACCAAACTGGAAATTTGTAGTTATTTGTTTTTTTTGCATATGATTTATATATTATATGATTCATATATTTTTCTAGATATTTGATCTAATGAATACTTCAATATATATAAAAGTATCTGTTCTTTGAAGGTTGTATGAACATTAAGATGTATAAGTTGAAGTAATTATGTTTGAAATGACATATGTGTCATATCTAAGTTTTGATACCTAGAAGAAATCAAGAATCAAGTGTAAATTTATTTTATAAAACATAAGTACTTTGATTCATATAAATACTTGTCATAAAACAAGTGAAGATATGTTCTTGCAAAAATATGAGTTCAATATTCTTAAATACTTGTTGCAAACCAAATGAACATTTTGTTCTAAATGATCAAGCATGTATATGTATTAAAGCATATAAAAATGTTTATTTACAAATCAAATGGGCATCTGTTCTGAATGATGTAGATTTACACCTTTTTCAGTTTATCATGAATCAAACATTTCCATCTTTATAGGATATACCTTTAACCTTTCAAAACACTTGCTAAGCATCAAGTGTGGTATATATCTTAAGGAATTCTCTAATAAAGATTTAGAGAGAGGTTATTAATCAAGCATAGATTTACATGACATTCATTATATTATGAGGCATATGTAGATTTACCTCGTTCCAATACTTACATATGAAACTAAGAGCTAAAAGATTTTATATCCCTTCAAAAATGTTAGAATTTAGAAGGATAAATATTAGTTTAAATGTAAACTCACATATGAGTTTGGATCCAATGATTCTTTGAATTTGAAAGGGAGCTATAAGTTTAATAGGTAGCCATTCCAAAACCTTATAAATTATTCATTCAAACTTAGGAAGAAGGCTTAGGATTAAGCTAACATTTACTATAAATAAGAGAGCATTTCATTTGCATGAGGATTTGCTCTCCTCTTCTTTTCTCATTCTCTTTCATATTCTTAAAAGGTGTTATGGACTTAGAAGCATCAAGGAATTTCACATACACTTGGAATCAAATCTCACCTTCATCTTTATCATCTTGAGAGTTATGATTCACTTTATATCCCTCTCCCCCCCCCCTTTTTTGCTATCATTACTTTATTTGAATTCTTCCTTTCTTTACAAAGATATTATTTAGATTTATCCTTTCTTTTCTTTTCTTCTTTTTTTACTTAATGAACAATGCATGATGTTTTTAAAGTTCATAAAAGAATAGAAAAGAAGATTTCAACCTCTCATAACCAAAAGAAAGGAATTTTTACATTCTACAAAAGTAGGGATTTTTCGACTTTAAAAAAAAAACTTTCAGCTCATACTAGCTTAAGAAAGCATTAGAATAAGGAAAATAAACACAAGTCATGCTCAAATAGAGTAAAACTAAAATTTCACTTTCTTTTGAGCATTTCAAGCCCCATGAACAAAAATAAAATAGTAGATAATGCTTATAAGCAATTTTGCCTTATTCCATGGTATGAAAGAGGTAAAGCAGAGTAGAGAAGTTTATTCATGAAGCATTTTGCTTCCTTCCTCATTTTTTTACTCTATTTTTAGATTCAACAATTAAAGTGAAAAATTTAGTATCATATCAATCATTAGAGTGTAATAATTCTTGTATGCTATAGAATCTAAAGTTTCATTTCAAGTTTACCTTATGATAATATAAAGGGAAGGATAATGAATATCCCATGATGAGACTTAGGTAATGTAATCTTTTCAATTGCAATACATTTCTTAAGCCAAAAAATCATTTTGGACTTGATCCTTAACTTTCGTTCATATCACAATATGGGTAAGTTAAGAAATTAATTTAACCAATGAAACCATAAAGCAAAAGAAACAAGAAGTTCACATAGAAATGAGTACTTAAGATCAATGTTAAACTCCATGTTATTTGCTGAAATTACTTTGATGCTTGGTTAGCAAAACCAAGGCTTGATTAAATATCACTTTTCTTTTCATAAAGTGAATAGAACATATCCATGTGTAGGTTAAATACTTATATCCAATCTAATGACACATAGATTTGAAATTCTAGATCTAATCAAGCGATTGCTTGCATAACATCAAAATTCAAGTAAGAATCAAACTAAACATGGTTAGGTGATGTAAATGAACAAACCACTTTGTTGATTTTCATTTTAACCTTATCCCAAAGCTTGGACAAAGACAAAGCAACATAACATGAATAGATATTTGATAACAAAGCAAGGTTTAAACCATGCAACTATAGGATGCCTCATTTTCATCTTCAACCCATTCACATAACATATAAAAGATTATCATAAGATAGGCAAATGGAACATGGTCAAGCATCCATATTAAACTAATAATACATAAATCTAAAATGCTAAACTTAATCAAGTAATCATCCATATTACATCAAAGTTCAAGTGGTGATTAAGTTAAGCATGGATAAGTGATACAAATGAATAAACCAACTTGCTGATTTTTATCTTAACCACATTTCATAGCTTAGACAAAGGGAAAGCAATATAACATGAGTATATGTTTGATAATAAGGCATGGTTTAAGTTATGTAACACATAGGATGCCTCATTTTCATCTTCAACCCATTCATATATACAAGAAAAGATTATCATAAGATAAGTAAAAATCTATTTTCAAACAAGTAATTGCTACACAACATTAAGATCCAAGTATGAATCAAGTTAAGCATTGTTACATATTGCAAAAGAATAATCAACCTTGCTGATTTTTGTTTTAACTTTATTTTCTAATTTAGGCAAAGGGAAAAGTAGCATAGTATGCATGGTTATTTAATAATAAAGTAAGGTTTGAGCCATACAATACATAGGGTATCTCATTTCTATATCCCACCCGTTCATGTGGCACATAAAGAGGAATATAATCACAACTTTAAGTAAAAATCTGAATTCAAACAAATAATTGCTATATCATATTAAGGTTCAAGTAATAATCAAGCCAAGCATGGGTGAATAAATCCATAGATAACACTTGCCATCCCTTCATTCTTCCACAAATTAAGAGAAAAAAGCAAGCCTCATTATAATGTTTAAGCTAATAAAACTAGAATTTCATTATCGCAATATGCTTTTATAATTTGAGAACAAGAAAAAGTCATATATCAACATAACTTGAAAGATTTTCTTTCTTTCCCAATATTTATTAAAAATTTTGGCAGCCTCCTAGCGTCATCCCCCCGTAAGAGGCTGGTTTGGGAGATTCCAAGAAAGGCATGCATGGTAGGTGTTGTAAGACACTGAGGCTAGAAATTTTGTTTGCCCACCACGCCAAGAAAGACATGCATAGGTTTGTATAATATAGCATTTTCTTGTAGCATTAGAACAATGCATACAAGCACTTATATTATAAAATAATTTCCCTACCGCATTGGAATAATGTGAACGGGTACTTATCACAAACAAATTTTCTTGTCACGTTGGAATAATGTGGCTCATTTCTTTGTCATGTTGGAATAATATGAGCACGTACTTATATTGCATATTTTTTTGCCGTATTGGAACAATATAAATGGGTACTTATCGCAAAGTATATTTAGAAACTTGCATTTGCATATGTATAGAGTTAAAATGCAACTTAAGCCTCTTTGCAATGACATGATTTTCATCACTACTTCAATTGTATTTCACTTTTGAAAATTTAAATAGCAAGCTATAACATAAACTTTTGATCACACGTGGACACCATTCAATCATTCTTACTGAACATAAAAGAAGAAATGAGAACTAATTCCAACATGAATAAGTAGTGCAAGATAAAGAGAACAAATAACCCTTCTTCTAAAATGATAGCCAAGCAAGGTTCAAACCAAACAAGAAAAACCACCATATTAGCCCTTGACATATTCAAAGATCTAAAATTTCTATAATGGTTAGAAGAAAGGAAAGAAAGCCAAAGAAAGATTTCATCTCACACTTTTCTCTTTTCCCTTTCTCTTTTTCTTTACTTGGACAGATCATATAACGATACCAAATCCAATAGAATAAGCATTCAAATTTTCAGGTTTGGCTAAGAAGACACTTGTATATCAATGAAGTCAAATGAAAGTAACCCATCAACATTAGCAAATGATACAAGAGAGTCAATATCATATCAAGCTTGTAACAGGAACTTAGAATTTTAGATTTAATCAAAAGAGTTGCTCGCATGTTGATAGAATTCATTAGGGATAAGGCTTATTACTAATAAGTAGTGTAAAGGAAGCAAGTAACCCTTTTCAAAGGTTCAAATTTAATTAAAGAAAACACTTATATGTCAATAGATTCCATTAGGGGTAAGATTTACCATTAACAAATAGCATAAAGAGAGCAAGCAACCCTTACCAAACTTTCATTGAGAACATATGAAAGATTTCATTTTAAATAGGTGATAATTTGTATAATGGTCAAATAAGTCTCGTCCTATAGAATAACCAAATACATCAGATTTTGGTAAAGGGGAAAGAATAAGAATCTAAAATTTTCCTTTAATTAAACATTCACTTTGATGATGATAAGCAACCAAGCAACAAAGGGAAGCATGGGTAGGCCAACATGAACCATCATGCTAACTCAATACACAAAAATAATGAAATCTCTTCCATGATAACAAGATGCCCAAATACTAAAAGAAAAGACTAAAGCAAAGCTAAGCAACCTTTGGATTTGGTATACATGAAACCTCATTTCACAATTCTCTTCAAGGATTCAATAATTGGATGATGATAACAATTAGAAAGAAAGTAAGCAATGCTAATAAACCAAAATTATGCTTTCAATCCTCTCTTCTTTCACAAGATATTGAATAAAACTTAATCTATATGAAATAAACCATTTCATTTAGACTTGTTAAAATCTAGAAAATCAATCATTAGGTAAACATTTGCATTTGAATTTGACAAATTCAAAAAATCAGAAAACAAACTTTGCCCAATGACTCATCTCCGTGTTAACAAACAACCAAATGATGGAAGTAAGATAGGATAGGCTTCATGACGTAAATCTAGAAAATGAATATATGTGGTGAACACTTGCATTTAAACTTAACAAACCCAGAAAATCTAGGAACAAACTTCACCCAAACATTACTTTTCTTAATAACAGCAATTCATGTTATAGTAGTAAAGCAAGATAAACATCATGAAGAGCTTCCCCAATAATTGATTTCTCCCACTCTTTTTTTCTCTCTCTTTTTTTACATACAATCAATAGGCTTAAATGGATGTGTTGTAGAAAGACACAAATGAATGCTTAAATGTCAAAGAAAGGAAGCCAAATAACTTAGGTCATGCTTTATTAAACATATGTCATTTTAAATATCTCCAACCCCCCCCCCCCCCCCCCCCCCCCCCCCCCCCTCTTTCTTGCTTACTACATTTTGCATGAGGGACAACCAAGACATAGCACATACACAAATGGAATTGCTACCAAACCCATCTCATTCAAAAAGAGAGCAAGAAGCACATAGAGAATTATAAACAACATAAGGTATTGGGCCATACATCATTCCAAGTTTTCAATTTGAACCTTTAACTTTATTTCAAACATGTAGAAGGAGTAAAGGATATCCTGTTGACATGATTCCAACAACATAATTTTAAAAATCTGAAATTTTTAATTGTAAGGGAAGAAGGAAGAAGATGACATCATCAAATCCTACCATTTAAGAGAGATCCAAAGCATGGAAATACACAAACATTTGCATACAGTAAGAGACTTGAGCCATACATCATCCCAAGTCTCAAATAAAAAATCCCTAGCATCACTTTAAACATATAAAAAGAGGGATTTATCATGTCATACCATTTCAAAAATCCAAAAGCATAAAAAATCCACAAATACCAAACTCTAAATCCATATCTCAACATCATCTCAAGCATTTAAAAGAGGAGATTCGGCAAATCATATTCTCCAAATGAAACCAAATGTATAAAACATGCTTAGGGTTAGATAGAGATGACCTAGAGATCTTGGTTTCTACGGAGAAAGGGAGAAAAGGTGATCGGTTGAACCGACTAGGGCTTGGTTTGCTCGGGAAGAGTGTTCGAGCTCACAAGCTTGGCTACTTTAGATGGATATAAACATGGAAAGGAATGGGCTGATCAAACGGTAAAGGGGCTCAGTATGCTTGAGGGAGACGGATGACAGAAAGAGTTTTTGAAGGAGAACGAGAGAGGAAGCACTTGGGAACCAGAGAGAGATCGCACGAGAGGAGGATTTTTGCATATATGCCCTAGCTGCTCAGTTTTGGGGTATTAGAGCCGATCAACTCATTCGATTGGTTGCCCAAATAGCAACCAATAAGGGGTATTGGGTGGCCGATTTAATTGGGTTAATGAGCGGTAGGATTAGGATAAGCATTCGAAGATTTTAAGTAGCTATTAACTGCTTAATTATGCGTTAACGGGATAGCAACGTTATTATTAATAATTTTGGCATCAAATAATATGAAATTATTTCTTACGCTAAACCCTACCAATATGGGTATCAATTTCAGGTATTTACGTTGTGTTGAATACAAGGACACGGTCGATTTCAAAATCGGAGGTCATTTGGATAATGTCGAGACCTTCCGACCTCGATATGCATGCAATTTCATTAAAAATTAAATTAAATTAATTGAACAATTATCAATTGATTCAATATTTTTTTATTCAATTAATTTTGATATTTTAAACAAAATTATGCAATTGAATTTTTTTGGGAAAATTTTTTCTTGAATCAGATCATGATTAAGAAGTTTTAGCCTCTGATTATGCGATATTGCCATTGATTTTCATAGATTTGGCTATATAAGTTTTATTTGGATTATGATACACATGTGTAGGTCAACAAATGCCTCCAAACAAATGAGGTTCACGCATAAAATGGACCATGTTTGTTGCAAACTAGTTGACTCTTTTTTTGTTTATAGGATTCAATCAACCGCTAAGTGACAAGTGACATATTAGGCCTTTTAAATCCTGATAAATTGATTCATGTTTTCCACATAGGCAATAAATTTTCATTTAAGCATATGATGAGCATTTCTTTTCAGTTCATTTCTTTAATTATTTGGCTTTATTTCTCATATATACATATATTTGTTTTATGTGACTCATCACAGGAAAATGTTCAATTGGAGAAGATCATCAGAATTTCCATTTGAGAAGCCTAGCGATGACGCCATATAGTCTATCATCGATTCTCATGACCCTCATGGGAATGTGAATGTTTTGGACAGGCCAGAGCAGCATAATGAAATGTTACAAGCACGTGACATATTTTAGAATTTCTTTACTCGTTCTCCTATCCTTCCAGATTGTCCGAAGGATCCATCCAGAATGTGTGACCACCCTTAAACTGAAGTGTGGTGAATACAATCCTCTGGACAATACTGTCGATCAAGTAAGTTATGGGATGTACGAGATTCTTTAACTAGCTACCGACATCATTGAACAAACTAGGCAATCACGCTTACTTAGTCATCAATAATTGAAATCAAACTCATTAGAGTGGCCTCAAGATTCTCTCATAGGCCATATTCATAGTCCATGGAGGGGTATGTCAATTGGGCTCGATATATTCTCCAAGCTCACAAGCATACTTTATAGGCAGCCAGAGTTTACGGGGCGATTTATGCCTCTATGTTCGATTTTGAGAATATTCCCCCTTCATGGATAAGAGGTATGATTTAATTCTGGGATTCTGGGTGCAACACCTATTGGGTTAGGCCAGAAGAACTGACCATTAGATTGAGCGATCTACAAGCAGTATCGAACCTTCCGGTCTTCGATAGCTGCTATAAAAAATGTATTCCTTCAGATAGTTAACTTTATTGCACGATGGGGCGATGGGGAGAATGATTCTACCTCTACCAATTAGTCATTACAGGTGAGTCTATGAAGTTGTTGGCTTACATATGTGCTCATGAGCAACCATGCCTATGGATGTCTGGATCCACAACTTTTTGGGAGAAGATAGTTTACTACCACTTTTGACTTTATTATATGACCCTTTTGAGATGGGTGTTTAGTTTGGTGGCTACTTGTCAGAAGAGATTGTCGAGCCTTCCTTGTCACCTGGATATTCTTCTCCATCACTTCCAAGTATAGACGAGGACTTATTTATGGTTGAATTTTTGGTTACTTGGTTGTGCACTTTTATTTTACCTATCAAGGAAGGATCCATTCACTCTAGTGCTTTGCTAGTCGCCAGCAAGATTTTCCAAGGTGAACATCTTTCCTTGGCTCCCCCAGATCTTTTTAGGGTATATAGAGTATTGAAGATCGTTTCAGAGGCTAGCTCGCTTGAGCTACATGATTTAATTCTGCCTTGGCAGTACATTCATGCTTGGATTCACATCCATATGCATGGGGTGTTTGCTTGTTTGGAATGCCCTTCGTACTTCTTGGAGAGAGGGTACCCTATAGTCATGCAGTTGTCACAAGCCTCCTCCACCTTAGAGCGCGAAAGGATATGCTTATTATTCTTTATTCCTTATTTAGTTACTGACAGATTCAACCTCATCGACCAGTTCAAGGTTGCAGGTCTACCTCCTAGCTTGAGAGAGGTTGACAAAGTGGATGGAGTGGACCGTAAAGGCAGGTGTACTTTAATCCACAATGGTAAGCTCTTTATAGTTGCAGAATATTTCATAAGCATGCATTCAAGTTGGTTATGCTATCGATATGGTCGTTCGATTCTTTTAGAAGGATATCAACCTAACCGGACGGCCCGATAGTTTGAATTTTTGTAGTCTACTACCTATGAGGGGAGGCCTTTCATTCCAAGTGTCACTGATGCTTATCAAATAGATGATGTTTCCATCGAGACTAGATCGCTTTCGGCTTCAGTGATGTGGAAGCACTTACTCAGGTTCAACATAAATTCGATATTTTGCCTAACTGGTCTTTATAAGCATACGAGAGTTAGCTATATCCATTTGATTTGGGTACGCTTGTCCTTTGTGCTGGCTTTAGAGTGTGGAGCTCATAAGTATGAGTGATATGTTAGGAGACTTAGAGTTCCTCGAGGACAGGGAACTCATCATGGCATCAGCTCTAGTAGAGGTATAGTTTTTATATACCCCCTTCTTTTTTTTATTTCACCATTTAATTCTTTCCTTAGTATATATATATATATATATATATATATATATATATTACTTTCTTTATTCTGTAATAGGTGGAAGAGAGGGTATTGGATCGATGGAAGGAGAAGGCAGACTCTCCGAGGGCTTCAACTAACTAGTCGGCTAGTCCCGCTCCACGATGGCTTTTGACTCCTGAGGAGGCAAATTTTGGGCCTAGGATATCGGGTTAGCATCGAGCCAATTTTCTTTGGAGATTTTGGGGTTGGTTTGCTTGACGTAGCAGTGACAGAACCTATTGCTCTGTCTTTTAAGGCCCCTTTCATGGATTTAGTTCCTTACATGGGTTTCTTTTCTAGTTTTTGACCTTACTAGACATTAAGAGTGAGGGATCAAGACTACGGTGAGATCTACGTGGCACTCGCTATTAATGACATGGCAGTAGGCATTATAATGCCATCTGATCAACCGCCACTTGAGGGAACACAACCCCGGATTGAGACATTTCACTCAAGTATGACTCACTAGCCTTTTGCTTATTTTAACTTTAAAATATAATATTTTTAATGCCAACTTCTTTTTTGTTTTTTTATTTAGTGCCTAAAGGAGTTGACTACTCTTCTGAGAACCATTGGAGGCATACATCGTATGCTAATTCACGCAACGAACATCTTTATGAAAGTAATGTGACATTTTTGCATGAATTGATCTATGAATTGAACATGAGTTCACCAGCAACATTAAATCACTTCACTAGGTATGCAAATATTATGTTAGACTTCTTAGCTCACTTCGGCTTGGATGAAGAGGAGCTATGACATTGGGAGGCTTTATGCCAAGAGGCTGAATTCTTAGTTCGATAAATGAATGCCCTTAGCATAGTTAGCCACATAGCTTCATTGCCAGAACTGCGAGAGCGAGTCAGGCTTTGATGGGAAGCAGTTGATTTCACTCATGATGAATTTGAAAAGAGCTCTGAGGCTTTGAGATGACTCAATGGTAAGTATATTGAAATTGGGGCTAATATTGATAGCATCATTGCAAAGATTTGAGGCCTTTGGAGAGAACTTAAGCATTCAGTGCCATGTAAAATGGATCTTCGGGCAGAGCAGGATAGATAAGCTCGACAAATATAAAGGGAGCAGAAAAGATATTAGACTCAACTACATGTTATGTTTGCTACCGAAGCTGCTCTGAATCAAGCCGTGGAGATATACAAGCTACTAAGATAAAAAAAATGAATCTTTTATTGTCATTGTGTCCTAGCTCAGAGACCTGCAGTCTTTCTTTCCTTGATATATTCTCTCTCTTTTTTATCCATCTTTTCTCTATGATTTGAATTATATCAGTTATCTTTGTTGATGGAGACTCCTTCCTTTGTAGCTTGACTCATATGTCAGAGTAGTGTTTCATATGTATTTGCATATTTCTTATGAATAAAAGCCAGATATTTATGTCTGACGTGAAATATTAGATTCAAATTCTCTTAATTTGACTGCAAAGAGTTTATTGGGTTAATGAACATCACTAGCATGTTGCTTCATGATTGCTCTCTTGACAGAACTGATGATTTGTTGGTGAGATGAAAATGTCTTCAGTCATATGCTTTGTGCTTTGGCGGACTTGTTTAAAATTTCATCTCGAAATTTAGAATTTGTATTTTTCCTCCTGTCCTGGCTTTATTCCTTAGTGGACTTGATGGCGTCAATGATTTGTTACTACGATGAGAACATCTTCAGTCCTATATTTTATACTTTGATGGACTTGTTGAAGATTTCATCTCGGGGATTCGTATCTTATATTTCATTTTATCTTGGCTTCACGCTTTGACGGATTTGATGGAGGAAAGTCCTGAATTATCTTGAAAACTTGTAAGGTGATACAAAATTACCTTCTGCCTTAGCTTTCTGCTTTATGGGATTGTAGAAGGATGTCTGTTAGTGACCTAGCTCTCAGAGCTTGCGTTGGGTCAATGACGAAGAGTCATCAGTCACATGCTTTGCTCATAATGGACATGTTGATGACATAACTCCCTTAGTTCAGCCTTTGGCTTTGTACGAACATTGGGATGACTTCTTCGATCTTTTGCTTTTTAGTTAATTGGTCTTGCTGAAGAAGATTTTCCTTCAGCCTTTATTTTTTACTTTAACAAATTTGTTGAAGGAGTTGAGATTTCACTTATATATATTTTGATACCAAACTCGTTTTAGCATATTCTTGAGTGGGGATTTTTTTTTTTTTTTGTAAAATTTTGAAAAATGACCTTACTACCAATATGGATGATTTCCTTATCTGTGCCACCTAAACTCTTCAAGTTATAAGATTTGGAGGTTTAGATACTCTTGCCTTTGAAGTAGGGAGATCCCTTACTATAGCCTTTGTGGCGTATTGAGTAAGCGGACCTGTCAGCGACTCAATCATATTTGGGCTTGTTGAGTTCGATCTTATACACCCACTTGAGTCATTGATTTAAGCAAAGGATTTTATCATCGAGCTAATGAGATGGGGATCTCTTACAACAGCCTTTGTGGCATGTTGAGTAAGTAGACCTACCAATGACTCGGTCATATTTGGGTGTGTTGAGTTCAACCTTATGCACCAGTTCGAGCCCTTAGATTTGATGTATGGATGAATGATGTATTTCCAACTTGATTTATTAAAGTTCGTAGACTTGAAAATTTCTCTTTTTGGTTAGTAAGACTTTTAAACTTGAGAATTTGAATACATAATTTTGAGTATTGTTGACCTCACTTTTGGAATAAGCTCTCATCATAGATCTAGGACTCTTACAGACACTAAGAGTTCCTTACTCTTAAGACACTTCTAGTGAGTAGGTAAACAGTTAACCTAACCCTAGAGACTTAGAAGAGTTAGTTATGGGAATAGGTTGTTCCTTAAGGATTTTAGAAGACTTGCTTACCCTATAGCCCAAACTCAATCCTTCATTCCTTCTTTCAAACCATACCTCAAATTCAAATTCAAATTCTAAAATCAAATCCAACTATTCAATGATTGAAATCCATCACTAAATTCAAACTCTAAATTCCTTCCTAGACCCTTTGATTTTATCTTATGGCCAAATTCAAATCAACCCCAATCCAATTAATTTTCTCAGTTATCAAATCCAATCTCAAATCAAATTCCAAATCATAAATCAATTCCAAATTCCAAAATCTCTTCCTAAGCCATATGAACCACCTTCATGTGCTTAGCTAAAACTCCTTCAAACCAACTCAAACTTGGTTGATTTCTTTATAAATCAATCATTCCTTCATTTATGTTTACAAATATAAATGAAATCTAAATTCAAATGTTTTAAATCAAATCAAAATAAATCAAACCAAATCAAGACCCTTCTTAAGCCATATGGACCTACCTCCATAAACCTAATCAAATCTTGATTCAAATCAACTCAAACACGATTGATTTCTTTATAAATCAATTATTTCTTCATTTATACTCATAAATATAAATGAGACCCGCCCTCCAATGACCAAAAATAAATTAAACCAAATCAAAACCCAAGTTATCCCTTTTAACCCACATCCTTGAGCTTAATCAAATTTTCTTCCAAATCACTCTAAACTCAAGTGATTTTCTCATGATCCATTTATATTTTCATTTATATTCACAAATATAAATTCAAGTGACCAAAACCAAACTCAAATCAAATTTCCAATTTTAGCCCTTTTAGCCAAACTTTTGATCTTGGCTAAAGGAAACCCAAATCAACTGAAAACTCATAGATTTCTTCATAAGTCAATCATTCCATTAATTATTGATCCAAATATAAAAAAAACTACCATTATCAAACGAAATCCAAGTCAGCCCAAATGAAGTCTAAATTGACTCTTTTGACTTGAAATTATCATATGAACCAAAACCCACTTAGCTCCAAACTAATTGTAATTGGATTTATATTTCAATCCTAGGCTCATATGTGAGTTCAACTAAACTTGAATCAAACCTTGATCAAGCCAATTGACTCATTTAGGTTCACTTGACCCAAAGTGACCTAAAGGATCTTTTTGAGCTAATTTCTAACATAACCCAAATTAGATTGAACTAATCCTATCTAAACCTCAATCATGATCAACAATCATCATGGGGTGATCAACCACATTGAATTGGGTCAAACCAAATCAAATTTAGCCTTTCACCAAGTCAACATTTAGCCTAAATGAAACCCAAACTAGCCAAAATTCTTCATATACCAAGATTGAAACCATTGACCCTAACCCATTCAAAATCAATGATTGAACATGTCTAAGTCATCAATTGAGCCAAATCAAGCCTAATTGGCCACTTGACCTAAGTTGATTCAAATTGGCCTAAAAATCCAAAATAAGTCAAATCATGATTTAATCTAAATTGATTACAACTAATGGCTCAAGTTCATTCCAAATCACTTGTTGAATTTGACCAAAGCCATGATTGAGCCCAAGTTGATCAATTGGCCAACTTGACCTAACCTAGCCCAAATTGACCTAAAAGGTCTAATTGACCAAAATTTAAATTAATTCCAAATTAAACCAAACCAAAGCCTACAATCATTTTTAATCAACCAATTGAACTTAACTTAACACCTAACCCAACCTAATTTGGTCAAATTAGTCAAATTGGTCAACTTGGCCAATTTGACCCTTTTGAATCCAAATGAGTCAAATTCAAACATAAGCCAAACCAATACAAATTAATTGAACCAAAACATCCCAAATCATCATATGAACCTAACCCAAGCCTTTGTTTGGCCCGATTTGACCAACTGGTCAACCTAACCCAACCTAGCCTAAATGGAACCCATTTGACCAAATGAAGCCAAATCCCTCCAAATTAACTTATGGGACCCTAGGGCCTAGTCAAACCCGACCCAAACATGTCCCATTTTATTTTCAAATCAACCTAAAAGTTAAGTGGGCCCCACCAAGGGGATTAGTCATCAAACTATAGGATTTAAACCTTAAAACCATTGGATTCAAGCTAAAGTCAAATTGCCCATCCCCATAGCAGTTCATTGGCGCTTCATGAAACCTTCTCTTGACCCACCTAACTAACCTAACTCACCCTAGATCTGCCAAGGACCTCTGGGAGGTGAGTTGACTCACCTCCAACCTAAATTGAGCACCCATTAGATCAAGACCATGGCATCCTTGCACATTGGGTCCATGGCAGCCCCCCATTATTCCCCCATCCCTAGCATGCCTCCCTAACTTGATGGAGACAAGTCCAGCTACCGGACGGTGGTGAGCTAGTGCAAAATATGTGCACACTATTTTCCATCAAAGATGGGAAATTGAGGGGTATGCCCCATCAATTAGAACAGGATTTCACACACATTTGCATCGTGAGCCCTCCTAGGTGAATTCCGAAGCCCCTTAGAGTGTTTGCAAGTATCCCCAAGCCCTCTCCATTCGACATTGCTCATTCCCGAGCAAAGTCAAACTAGGGCATCCCAATCCTGAGCAATACTCCCTCTCCGCTCAATCAAATTCTAATTCCTCTTAGCCACACCATCACCATACCCTATCAAAGCCAACCAAACCAATTCCCAAGCTCCCAAGTGGCTAGAGGTGTAAATTCAATCAAAGCTGAACCCTTCACGTGCATGGATTGGTCAACTAAGCCTCCCACACCAAATCAAGCTTACAACTCCTCAATAGGGTCTCACCTCAACTAGGCAAAGCTACTTCTAGCGTTGCACCACCGGACATTAGCTCCAGTGAGGTAATTCTTTAAAATCGTAGCTATAGGAAAATTGTGCTTGGTCTTTTTCAAAGAGAATTTGAATTTCATGCAAAATTGACCATTGGATGTGTGCGTCTCCCATCCTCAAAGGTGTGGGAAGTGTTTGGAGACAATCCAAGCTCGGGTGAGCTCGAATTGAACGAGGGAAGATGGATGACATCCATCTTCCATCGCTCACGAACGGGATAGGTCACAATCCATCAATCTCATGTGATCGAGATGAACGGCTCTGATCAAATCCTAAAGTAGGGCCACTAATTTGTTTCCTGAATTGTATATCAAATCATGGTCATTCGACCTTAGATCGGACGACCCACAGAGAAAGCGCGTCCTGCACCAACTGAGTCAGTGCGTGAATGTGACTACTTAAAATAGCCAATCCAGTCGTGCCACATAGAAAGCATGCCGCGTCAGTCACTACGTCGCCGAACGGGATTAAGGCTTTAATTAGGAGTAATTAATTGGTTTTTAATCCTAAAACTTACTAAAATCATAACTAATTATAGAAAAATCCAAAAAAAATACAAACTTAGGCTCATTCTGAAGATATTTCAGAGGAGAATCAGGAAAAATTATAATTAATTGATTTTGAACAATGATTTTGGCTTAATTAAGGTTTTATCAAAAAAAATATAATTAGCTTAATTATACCTAAATTAAGCACTTAATTAATCCCAAGTTTTTTATGGATATTTAGTGGGATGACCTCTACCTCCCCTATTTTTTTGGGATTTTATTGATTGCTTAATTAGAGAAATCATTTGATTAAGCTCTAATCACTCTCTTAATCCAATTAATTATAATTAAGGAATGAACACTAACTTGATTAATCATTCAAAAATAATTATTTCTGTTGAACAGTAAGATCACTTAGGGAATGTGATTGGGGATACTTTTCCCTAATTCATTTTTTAAGTCTTCTTTATCTTTAAAAATCAAATTAATTAATGGGTTAATAGAATGATTAATTGATTAATTAAGTAATTAATATTCAAAATAAGGAAATCAAAACCTAATTGAATGTTTAAATGATTTAAGGATTAGGATTGAGGCCTTTCCCTTAATCATTTCCCCCAAATTAATTTCATGATTCAAATTAAAATATAACCAAAATGTTTAATCAATTCATTAAAAGCTTAATGAAATTAAAAATAAAAATCAATTCATCCACACCAAAGCAACCTTTAATTGATCTTGAGTAGCTCCTTGGGTGTTCAATAACTTAAGGTATAAGTGAGATCCCTTAAGCTTAATTAACTACTAATCATAATCCAATTGCATTAGGCCCCTTTCATTTCTTAGGAGCATTACAAATTTATTTTTCATGTGGTTGCATATCATATTGGCATACTATTAATTAGTTAATTAATTCAAGGTGATATAAGTAAGGGATAATTAATTCATTTAATTCATACCTTAACCTAATCAAAGCATAAAATCAACTTAAATATTCTTCATTTAACCAAACTAATCCACACATGGGGAAATGGGTTAGGATTAGCAAATTTTCTCATATTTTCTAAATCAAATCAAATTCAAAGATAAAAATATCTTTAAAGAATTTTGGTTCATTTTAAATAGTCTTATTTAATATGATTGTCCTTAAGAATTAATTGGGATGAATGAAATCATGTGTTTACATTCTTTTATTTCTTTCCAATCATGCTAATATTATTTGCCATATGAAAGCATGCATTTATTTCTTTTGAAAATGAATTAAATAAAATGTTTTCTTTTATATCAAATTGCATGTGTTGACTTAAATTAAGAATATGAGTGGCTATTATCACTATTAAACCAAAAAGCTATTTTCAAAATCTATAAATCAATTATTATAAATGAAGTAATGCTACTTACAAATATTTATAAGCTTTAATGTGATGATAGTATAAGATGTGTACTATGAAGTTCTCTTTCCCTACCTTAACATGGATTCATATAATATTTGCAAGTGTATAGTTCATTTGAAAAAAAAAAACATAATCTCAACACTTGCCTAAATCTATTCCTATGCATCTCCATGTTAAGACTTAGGAAGGAGTTCATATTACACATGTAAATCATATAATCAAATCAAACATAATTTCTTACATGATTCCCTATCCGTTTGGTTCTTTTTGTACATTCATATGTATTTCAGAAAACTGATATATTAGTCTGGACATCCCGAGGCTGTGAGATTTTAAGTTGCCCTAAGTAGGTCTTGTATCTTACACCCCTGGTGTAAAAAATAATGGCACTATACTCACTTAAAATGCTTATACATATGCATGTATGATGTGGCCAATCAATGAGAATCAAAAATCAAATAAATAAAACATAACTTTTGCATGGATTTTTCTATCTTATAGTTATTCATACATTTACATGTATCTAAGAAAAGTGGTATATTAGTCTAGACATCCCGGGACTGTGATGCTTTAAGTATCCCTAAGTAGGTCTTGTACCTTACGCCCATAGTGTAAGAAATAATGGCATTGTACTCACTTAGAACTTTTATACATGTAAATATATATCTATCTAATGGATGAAAATTCCTCTTTTCTACATAATAACGACATGCATTCATAATTCAATCAACAAATAAAATATTTAAATTTTCAAATATACTTCTTTGCATTCATCATCAAAGTGTGCTTAGATTTACATTGCATGTATAGGTATGCTTAGAATTATTCATATGCATGATATACATGATGGAAAGAAATGAATGAGTGTGTTTTATGTGATAATAATCCATTCTAATTATTCCTAAGAAGTCTTTCTTATTAAATAGGGTTATTTAGAATGAACTTAAAACTTATGGTTAATTAAAACACATAATAAACCATTCGCTAAAAAAAATTCATTAATTAACTTACTTTAAAAATGACTTAAGGTTGGGATAAAAGAGAGACTCTCTCTCTCTCTCTCTCTCTCTCTCTCTCTCTCTCTCTTTGTTATAACACTTAGTTGCTAAGTGTAGGCTATGTGAAATAAAAGAAAACACTAAGTAAAATCCCCAACTTAAAGAGAAATCAACCCTTCATAAATTAAATCCCTCACACTTAGCAAATCATAACTCTAAAGCTTAGTTAGGACATATCGCACAAGCTCTAACACGTGCACATTAGACTAAGTCACCATTTCTAGCTTTATGTTAGGGTGGCGCATGGTTTGATGAACGTTTAGTTTTGTGATGTATTATTTTAGACTGGATGTTAGGATGTATGTGCACAGCCAGAATGTTAGGTAAATATTAGCCTAATCATATTTTATGTAGGGGGTTGTGCTTAAAGGGGCCATTGTAATAAAAAATATAAATACTTTTTTGTTGTGCATGTTGCTTAGCCCTTAAGCATAGCCCAAGTTAGGACAGGTGGACTTGGTTACCCATATGTGGGGTGTTATGTCCAAATTAGTCCTATAATTGCTTGGGTTGTATGGTGTGTTTAATTAACATTTGTTTTGTAGGTGTAGTTAGATTTACTTTCTTTTCTTTTAATGTAATTTTTGCATTATGATTAGGATAAATATTATGGGGTATTAAGGTGAGCATTAGTTATAAGACTATATCTTATATACCATGTGATGCCTTTGGAGCAAACAAAATCCCAATCAAGCCGAAAGAAAGGAAGAAATGGAGCACATCAAAAAAATGAAGAAATGAATGATGAAGAGTGAAGAATGGAGGATGAAGACCCCCATAAAACTTATCATCTTATAATTGTAATTATTCTTTCATCATACTGAGATGTATAAGGGTAGAGTTCGGCTACCCACATTTCTTTTTGAGTTATACGGCGGTACCCGATTGCATCAGTCTCTTATTCTTTTATGATAGAATTATAAAATTATTTGATATTTTATTTAGCTTGTACATTAAAAATAGCATGCATTTTCATAGTTTCTTTATGATTAGTAATTGTTGTGTGGCCTGGATATGCTTAGGCTCATAGGATAAAAATAAATTTTCTATCCCATTAACAACTCATAACTAAAATTTTAAAATAATTCATAACCTCACATAAAAGCTTAGGAATTAAATCAAGATAATAAAATGTTTAGCAACCCTTTAGCTAGATTATTGAATATATAATATCATGCATGTCATATTCTTCCACTCTTGCTAAAAGATGGCTTCCATCTGTGCGAGAGAATAAAGGCTTAACCTGTAAGAGTCTTTAATAAAAAGACACCTCTTTCTCTTCTGATTTAGCCCATAATTAATTTCTCAAGAATTTAGGCATATAAAATCCTACAACCTGTGTTAAAACAAAAATTCCAAAAAATCAAATAAAACTTATTAAAATTTTGCATTAGATTAAGACATTACTCATGCCCTTCATGATCTAGTCTCATTATGGAGTGAGTTTAAGGACTTAGTTTCTCTTCTAAGTAAATAACAGTCTAACCATCTTGCAAAGCATATGACTTGCCTACATGGCTTTAAAGCATAGGAGGAGTTAGTTGGCTGCCACTCTAGGCAAGAATAAGCCCAACCTTGGGGTGATTTTCTCTCTCTTATGGAGGTAAGTCATATACCCATTTTCACCTTAGATTTAGTTCATGTTTTGGCCCTCGCCAAAGCTCCCTAGATTTATGATATGATATCAATGTTTCCCTTTATGGGCTACAAGAATAAATCATCACCTCTTAGGCATTTCTATAATCTTATATCGTGGACTAATATGTCTTAGATTTCTAATAAAATTTCCACTCAAATGATTAAATATCTTTAAATTCAAATATATAAAGCCCAACCATAGGATAGATTAGAGTGCTCACTAGGCTCCCTAGTATCATGAGCACTCCCTACTCATCTCTCTTAGTTTTGATAATAACTCTTCCCTTTTGATCTCCCCCACTTGATTTTAAAAATACAACTAATACTTTGATAGTCCTATTTTTGAATTATTTAGAGACAACAATTGTCTACTTTAATTGAGAGTATTCTTAAAGGACTCATTTTTCTTAAGATGTAATTAACTATGGAGACTTGCCTCCATTGGGAACTTAACGAACCTAGTTTAAATAAACCCTACTTTACTTCTTCATATAAAGTAGGAGGAAAATATCTAATATATTCAAAGACCCTAAGAGTCTTTATTAGGTGATTAAGTTCATTATAGGGTAGTGACTTTTATCTCTCAAGATAGTACACTATTCCTTAATGGCGTACCCGGTCACCCTAATAAGTACATATGTTGATCTGTGTGGTGTCCCCTCACATATACACATAAATCACATCAAGCTAAAAATAAACACCATAAGTATGTATATGGGGATCTCGGCACTAGGCACGATGTCAACCAAAATATAAGAAGGGTCTCCTGTCTTACATGGAAAGCTTGACATTTTACTATAAAATTTTTAAAAAATGCCCCCTCTCTAACAGGGGGATTTTTTTCTTTATTTCAAAAATGCATTCTTGTGTTACAAGAGAATTTTCAAGTAAAACTTACACATGTGTTTGGCAATGAAGATTTCAAGTACATAATTTATTTAATTACACTTTTATGTGTAATACTTCTTTAAATACCGACCATTTATTGGCGGTATTGGTCTTTCACCTTTAAAGTCAACGAGCTAGTAGGCTCTTCCTTGATATACCTTTTCAATGATGAAGAGTCCTTCCCAATTAGGCTCAAATTTATCGCCAATTTTGCGATGAGGGATGATTGCTCTTCTCAGCACCAGAATTAATTCCCCTTCTTGAAAAGCTCAAAGACGTATTGTATGATCGAATTCTTTGGACATCCTCGCTCAGTAGACTTCTAGATTTTGCTGAGCTTAGAGCCTAACCTCGTCAAGTGCTTCAAGCTTTTCCATCCGTAGATGAGCATTCTCATCTTGGGTAAAATATTGTTGAACGGCTACTCGGAGCGAAGGTGGTAGAACTACTTTAGCCCCAAATACTAGTACATAAAGGGTAGATTTTATGGGAGTCTTGTAGGTGGGGCAGTAAGCCCATAACGCTTCCACAAGCTTGGTATGTCATTCTCTTTATTTTTTTTTTTGTGAGGATCTTTCTAAGTAATTTTACTAGTATTTTGTTGAAAGCCTCAGCCAAGCTATTTTCCCTCCAATTATAAATTGACTAATATCACCAATCAATCTTATGCCGATTAGCAAATCTATAGAATTTAGTGTTTTTGAAGGCTGGTCCATTGTATGAAATGATTCAGTGTGGCACACTAAATCTATAGACAATATTATGGGTGAAGAAGTTGGTCACCTGTTCAGTTGTGACTTCTTTGAATGGAGAGGCTTTGGCCCACTTAGAGAAATAATCAGTGGTTGTTAAGATGAAGCGATGGCTAGCTGATGATGGTGGATCAATCGTTCCAATTACATTCGTCCCCCAACACTCAAATGGCCAAGATGCTATCATTGGGTGCAACAAATTTGGAGGTTGATGAATTATGTTGTCGTGGACTTGGCACTCATGACATCTTTTGGCATGATTGATACAATCTTTTGCCATAGACGGCCAGTAGAATCCCATTCTTTAAATTTTGAAGCATTTTAGGACCTGATTGGTGTGCACCACAGAGTTCTTCATGAATTTTGGCAATTACCTTATGGGCTTCTTCCATTCCCAAACATCATCGCCACACCTATTCAAAGGATCTATGATAAAGGGTATTGCCAACATAAGCATATAGTTGAAGTATTTTCTCAAGTTGTGTAGCTATCAACTTATTGCTTAGCAATTTGCCATCCTTGAAGAAGTCGATGAAGAGTTGTCTCCAATCTTCCTTCTCTTCTACTGTAAGGATTTCATTTTGTGGCTCTAGTACTTCCTCAAGTTGAAGGTTTGTCTTATTGACTTTGAGAAGCAATTTGTAAGAGAGTGTGAGGAGCAACGTGAGCTGCATGTTGTTGATTTGCATTTGATGACCCCTCTTCAAGAGGGGATTTTAAACTTATTGGCTCTAAGACCCGACAACTGCATACACTAATTAGTATGTAGTCATCATCGTCCATACTCGACATTTCTTTAGCTAACTTAGCTAAACAGTTTGCTTTGCTATTCTTAGCTCAGAAGACTCGAGTCATAATGATATTTGGGATTTGCTTCATAAGCTCGAGAACTCGCTTATGGTAGTAGGCTAATTCAAGTTTGTTGATTTTGTAAAGGCCCAACACTTGTTTAATAACGAGTTAAGAATAGTCATAAACTTGCAGATTATGGACTCCCATGAAAATGGCTTCCTCTAAACTTTCCACCAACGCTTCATATTCTGCTTCATTGTTGGTTCGTAGTTGAGTCAGTCTATAAGAGTGCCTCATTATACCACCCTATAATGTGAGCAAACTGAGATCGATGCCGGCTTGAGCCTTTGGGAGGCTTGAGGGTTTAATGTACTTGATAGATGAAGCTCCATCAAAATACAATTCCCACATTTTCTGCTTTTCTTTTTCATATATATGCATGATCTACTTGTTAGGAAGAACATCATTAAGCGATGAATCTGCTGAGAAGGGATGTGTAGCAAGGAAATATGCTATAATTTACCCCTTCACCAATTTCTGGAGAACATATGTGATGTCAAATTATAGCAGAAGGATAGCCCATCATTTCAAGAGACCTGTCAATGTTGGTCTTGTCATCAAGAACTTCAATGGATCGATCCTTGAGATGAGAGTAATTTTATGAGATAGTATGTAATGGTGTAGCTTTTGAACAGTAAAGATTAAAACCAAACAACACTTCTCAATTGGAGAATAACACATTTTTGCTCCTATTAGTCTTCGATTAATGTAGTATAGAGCATTCTCATTTCCTTCTTCATTATATTGCACCAACAGAGCACCGAGAGATTCTTCCAGTGTTATTGTGTACAAGATGAGAAGTTTTCCAGGGATCGCTGCTACAATAATAGGTGGATTCAACAGATACTTCTTGATACTATCGGAGGCCTCTTGACATTCTTTATCCCATTTGAAAGGAGTATCATTCTTCATTAATTTTACAAAGGGTTGACACATACCCGACAAATTTGATATAAATCTTCTAATGAATGCAAGATGTCACTGTATGGAATGGAGTTGATGAAAGTCCCTTGGATGAGGCATTTCGACAATTGCTTTAATTTTGTTAGGATCAACTTTAACCACTATGACACACAAAATATCCAAGGAACTTCCTCGAGGAGACTCCAAACGAGCACTTGAGAGGATTCATCTTGAGCTCATATTTCCTGATTCTTTCAAAGACTATCCTCAAGTTATTAAGATGATCTTTATGATTTATGCTTTTGACAATAAGATCATCAACGTAGCGCTCTACTTTTTGATGAATCAACTCATCAAAAATGCACATCATAACCCTTTAGTATGGAACTCCAGCATTCTTCAAGCCGAAGAGCATGACTGTGTAGCAGTATATGCCGATTGGTGTCCTGAATGAGGTATGTTTCTCATCTTCATGAGCCATTTTGATCTGGTTGTAACCTGATGATCCATCCATAAATGAGAATAAGTCATGGTTTGAAGTATTATCCATTAACAGTTCTTATACAGGAAGTGAAAAGTCATCCTTTGGATACTCTTTATTTAAGTCCCTGAAGTCAATACAGATACGAATCTGACCATTCTTTTTCTTCATTAGGATGACATTAGCTATTCAGCCAGCATATTTTCTTCTCTAATAAAATTGGCTTCAATGAGTTTTTTATTTTATACAATCACCTACTCTTCAATCTCTAGTCTCAATCATCTAGACGCTTGCTTGACTGGTGCTGCATCTGGCTTGATAATTCTGGAATTTCAGTATATATCCAAGCAAAGCAATTCCTGAGTTCACAGAGCAAGGTTTTTAATTCTTCCATTTTATCTTTTCGAAGTAGGGCACTGATGAATGTTGGGCGAGGATCCTCCTCAATTCCCAAATTAATTTCCTTAAGTTCATCCATAGTAGTCGCCTGCTCACCATCTTCAAGCTCTTTAAGTATTGGTCTGGCTTCTACTTCTTCATCATTTGTAAAATTGACTTCTAAGAAGTTATATCCATTTTTATTATCATTTTCAATTTCTACTTCTGTTATGACATAACATGTGTCTTCTTGCATATAATTATCTTGGATGAACCCAAGGCCTCTAGTAGTGTGCTTGCTTCTTCTACTAACAGTTTGAGAGCCTTTTGAGTAACATATTATTTCAAAGAGCTTAGTCCTTTACTTACTTTCTCTAACATGGGCTCCATGCTTACACATTAAGTTTTGCATCTTTAGAGAATAATATTTGGTATCCTTGTGGGCATAGCTTCTTCCTCTTCAGATAATTGTATTACCCAATCAGGATCTTCTCCTTGACATCCCTCAGATTTATAAAATAGGCTTCCTGGCCCACGCCTTCTGGGGAGGGAATGCACATAGAAAGTCACTAGTTCTTTGACATTATGGATTTCTAGAGGTGTGATTTCTTTGAAATGTTGGGGTGGAATAGGAGTGACTACGATTATAGTCTCCACTACCGATGGATCTATGATTTTTTTAAAGTAGGTGCATTGCACTTTGCCTTCAAAAGTAGATTCGAACCCATAATCGGAGTCAAAACAATCCTCATCTTTCAAAACTTTGCTTGAAGGATTATGTGGACCTTTGATTTGGAAGGCCACATTCCTCTCCTTCTTCGGTATCACTACCCAACTGAGGGTGTTTGTTGAAAAATTTCTAATAGGGTTGCCTTTCAAATCTGTAGGGAGAAAAGAAGAGGCAAGACTATAGAAATTCATCTTTTTGGGATGTCATGTAGATCCACAGATGTACTTATTAAGGTGATTGAGTATGACATTAAAGAGAGGTGTACTATCTCAAAATATGGAAGTCACCACCCTACAATGGACCTAATCACCAAAATAAGGACTCCTAAGGATGTTGGGTCTTCGGTGTGTACCAGAGATTTTTCCCCTACTTTACATGAAAAAGCAAAGCAGGGTTTATTTTAAATCAGGTTCGTTAAGTTCCCTACAGGGGATTCCTTAGGAAAACTCTCAATTAAGATAAATGATCATTGTCTTTGAAAAATTTAATATAAAAGAACTATCAATTGATTGGTTTATTTTAGAAGATCAAATGAGATCGATCAAATAAAGAGTTCTTGTTGAAGCCAAATAGAAATAAGTAGAGAGTGCTTAGGATACTAGGAAGCCTAGTAAGAACCTCAAACTACCCTATGGTTGGGCTTTACATTTTTAAAAATTAATTTAGTTTATTTGAGTTGATTTTTCATTTGAATGTTAGGGCTTACAATTCCATCACACAAGCCGGTGGAAATGCTTAAGAGGTGAGGATTTAAGCTTATGGCCCAAAAAAGAGAAAAGCAACCTCAAAACCTAAATCTATGGAGCTTTGGCGAGGGCTAAAAGCACAACCTAAATCTAAGGTGAAAAATGGTATTTGGTTTTCCTCCACAAGAGATGACAAACTACCCTACTGCTTGGACTTACGACCACCTAGAGGTGGCCACCAACTAACTCCTCCTACGATTTTAAATACATGTAGGCAAGTCATATGCTTTATGCAAGATATATGGGTTGTTATTTATTTAGAAAGAGGCTAAATCCTTAGACTCACTCCCTAAAGAGACTACATCATGTAAAGGGCATGCTTCAAATGATCTAATCTAATGTAATTCAGATTTCATTTTTTGGACAATCATTTTGACTCAGACTAATGGGATTTTTTATGCCTAATGCATGAGAAATGAGATTATGGGCCAAAATCAGCGAGAAGGGATGAGGTGTATTTCCACCATGGCTCTCACAGGTCAAGCCAAAATTCTCTAGCAAAGCTGGAAACCCTCCAATCAAGAGTGAAACAAGATGCATTTGTGCATGATGTTATAAAAGAAAGTACTCATCGAGCTAAGGGGTTACTTGTTCTTTTATCTTGATTTTAAACCTAAGCTTTAGGTGAAATTATTTATTATTTATTTTGTTTGAATTTTTAGATTTAATAAAATATTTATTTTTCCCTAAGAACCTAATCCACATCCAATACATTCATAAAGCAAGGAAGAAATTAGGAAAAGGATGTCACTTCAATGCACAAGCTAAACAAATCATAAATTAATTTATAAAGCTATGCACAAAAGAATAAGAGGCAAAATATGGTCGGGCACCACTGCACAAACCCGAAAACAAATTGGGTAGCCGAGCTCTACCCTTATACAACTCGGATTACAAATGAATTACATATAATTAAGCAAGGAACTCAATGTTATGGGGTCTTCAAGCTTCATTTCTTCTTTTCTTCTTTCCTCTTCTTTCCTTCATTTGGTTCTTTCTTTTGAATGGTTGGAAGGTGGACTTCTCCAAAGACTTCACATGGTACATAAAATAGGATTTTATGGCCAATGTTCATCCTTCCATCCCATAACAATCATTTCAAAATCCTAATTGCAAAATACATGAAAAAGGAAATGGAAATCTAGCTAATACCTGTAAAATGGAGATTAGTTAAAACAAACCATACAAATCCCAAGCATATATATTAGACTTATCACCCCACACATGGGTGACTAAGTTCACTTGGCCTAATAAATTATGCTTATGGGTATAAACACCTGCACAATAAAAGTACTTATATTTTATTTATGACAGTGCCCCTTAAGCACAATCCCCTACATAAAATAATGGTTAGATTAAGATCGTCCTACCATTCATTTTACGAGCATACACTCTAACATCCAATCTAAAATATATATCATAAAATAAAAGCAAAGCATCAAACAATGCACCGCCCTAACCTAAAGCTAGAAGTGGTGACTTAGGCTAATGTGTGTGCTTTGAAGGTTTGTGTGGTATGCTTAGCTATGGCTTTAAGTTAGAGTTTTCTAAGTGTAAAGAATGTTCAACTTAGAGGAGGGTTTCATTTAAGTTGTTTAGAAGTTTTGGGTTGATTTTATTTTGTTTTTTCATTTGGTTCAAGTGAATCCAACAATTAATTACTAAGTTATAAAGAGAGGGAAAGAGAAGAGAACTTCTCTTTCCTTCCCTAACCTAAGTAATTTCTAAAGTAGATTTACATTTTAGTTTGTTTAGTGAATATTTTGATTAAATATTTTACTTAATCCTAAGTTTAGATGAACTCTAAACAAACATATTCAAAAAGAAAGGCATTTTAAGATTAAATAAAATGAACCAAATTCATAAAACACACATTACTTCATTTCTTTCCCAACATGTATAATATGCATATGAATGAATCCTAAGCATATCTATACACACAAATGAGAATATTTAGCACACTTTATGATGTATGCTAAGTAAATCATTTAAGAAAATTTAGAAGTTGAATATGTATGATTTTCTTAAGTAGAAAAGGTTTTCTTTATCCAATTTTTCACATACGCATATGAAAGTAAGAAAGGCACAAGTGAGTACAGCGTCATTATTAACCAGAGATGTATGGTATAAAACCTACTTGGGACTACTTAAAGCCTCGTAACCTCGGGGTTGTCCAGACTAATATACCACTTTCCTTAAATACAAACATGTGTATAAAAAAATAAAATGGAAAAGAAGAATGCAAAAGTTATATTAATGGATTCATTTTGTTTATGCAAATTTATGTATGCAAGTATAGGTAACCCTTCTTAGATGATATCATAGGGATGAATAGGGTATGAAATTAGATAAGTGTTAGGTTCTTTTCAAATGAATCTTACATCTTACCAAATCCTATTCAAAACTATACCAACATAAGAAAGAAAAAAAACCTATGCTAAACATATCTTCATATTCTTTGCATGCAAACTTATAATTAAAATATAAGTAGAATATTTTTATATTTGATATTTGATTTATATATTTTGAAAATAATTTGAATTTAATAGTGATAATAGCCACTCAAATTTCTACTTTAGCCAACACATGCAAATTTGACATAAAGTAAATTATTTCTTTTTTAAATTTGAATTTGAAAAAAAATGAATGCATGAAACCACATGACATACTTATTTAACATGTTGGGGAAAGATTCAAAGCATGAAAACATGTCAACAAATTCACTTCACTTAAATCCCAAAGATATTCTTTTGGAATAAGAAAGTTTAAAATAAATCAAAGTGAATTCAAAGTGATTTTTGTTTATTTTGAAGTTTGATTTAATTTTTGGAAATGTGAGTTGAGTTTGTTGTTCCTAACCCATTCTCACATGTGTTTGATATTTTTGTTTAATTTTTAGATGATTAGATTCATTTTTATGCATTGATTAGGTTAATGTATGAATTAAGCAAGTTAATTAACCCTTACCTACACCACCTTAGCATAGTTAATCAAATAATTATAAGCCAAGGAAATGACATAAAATCTCACAAGAAATTTAAATTTGTAATGCACTTAGAAAGAAAAGGGCCTAATGCAATTTGGCTCATGATTAATGGTTAATTAAGCTGAGGGGTTTAGCTTATAATTTCAAAACACCCCTTCACACATATGAATTGGGTTTTGATTTTCTTAATTGAACTTAGATTATTAAACACCTAAGCATCTACCCAAGGTAGATTAATTAAATTCTAGAAGTTTTTAGATTTATTTTAGAAATTAATTAAAAGGATAATTAATGAATTAACCTTTAATTAAGAGGAGATTAAGAAAATAAAAGGGGGTTTAGGGAATAACGTAAGGGAAATGCCCCAAAATTATTCCCTAAATCTCTAATTAGATCAACCTTAATCAATCATAGATTAACACTACTATCTTAATTACATAAGGAGGGTAATTAAAAAATCTATATGCAATTCTTCTAATCAAGCCTTCAATAAATCCCAAGAAAATTAGGGAGACAAAAGTCATCCCCTAAATCATACCCAAGAAATTTGAGATTAATCAGAGGTTTAATTAAAAAGTAATTAGTAAAATAAAATTTCTAAGGAAACCTAAATTCATAGAAAACATATAATTGAAAACCCATTGAAATTAATTTTAAAATATTCTAAGTTGAATTATCTTTCCATAGGATTTTGTTTCATAATTTTCTAAATTTTCTAGAAGGAGTTATGAATTTTGGAAGATCCCTAAGTTAATTAAGAATTAATTAAGACATTTAACTAATCCAGCTCATGACGGCGTGTGGCGCGTCGCTTTGCGTCGCCGTGAGGGGTTACTTAAGTGTCAAATCCCAAACGGTGGCTGGCGGCGCACGTGGTTTGATCTCTACCGTTCGATCAAAGATCGGACGGCCAGAAATCTCCCTGTGGTTTTAAAATAGATAAGGGATTTCTAAACATGGGGAAATATTTCAGTCGTCCATCCAAAATGCACAGATGGATGGCTGAGATCTCCCAAGTTCTTCCCCTTAATCAACAAGGACCATCCATGATCTAGGGGAAGATCCGAGATCAATTGAGCTCGGATCAAAACTAAACTCAACCCACACCATATAAAGCTAGAGAGCGGCACATCTAACGATCAAAAATCCATGGAGTGAAAATTTCTTTCACAAATCTTCATGCCACATTGAGTTTAATGGTCAAAAAATCCCATACCTCATTGGAGGTGATCATCGGTGCTCGACTCCCTTGGAGAAGCTCCATCTGGTTGATACGAAGCTCTGTTGAGAGTATGAGCACTTGAGGTTGAGTGGATTGATGTATAGACCAACTCCTCCTTAGCTAGCTTGAAACCTTGATTGAATTGGACCCTTCCTTATTGTGGGAACTCCGATAGAAGTATAAGCTTAGGTGCACTCGTCTTAGCTCCCCAATGAAGTGTACAAGAGCAATTGGAAGGAAATTGAGTGAAGAGGAAGTATGCTCTTCAATGAGGCTCCCTTGTTTTTGCACTGTGCAAAATCAAGAAAATCAAATTTTATTTCACTCTAGGAAGGTTTAGAAGGCTGAGGAATTGCTTCTCTGACTTCCCTAGGTTCAATCCAATTGGTGGGTGATGATTTCCAACTAAATTAGGGGGAGTATCTCTCCCCCTTGAAGGATCAGATGGCTGGCAATGCACTTGCTATTTTGATCTAATTGAGCATAGGCAGTGGGTTATTTTGGCTCTTAAAAGTGTGCACATGGTCAGTTTGAGCCAAGGTGTGGATTTCCAACCTCCCATGTGCCTTAATTTGAGTTTGAGAGGGAGTTTGAATTTTGCATTTTGACCCATAGGGTCGGGTTTGGTCTAGAGACCAATTGGACTGACCCAAACCCATTGGGTCAGGTGCACCACTCATCACTTGATCCCCTTGAGCTTTTAGAAAAGCTTCAAGTGAATGTGAAAAGGGTATGACCAAATTACCCATGAATTAGGCCAAAATTTGTTCTATGACCTAGGGGTAAAATGGTCATTTTGCTGATTTTTCAATTTGGGTATGTATGGTATGTGGAGAAACTAATTTTTGCCAAGTTTCATTAGATTTGGAATTCATTTTATAAGGTTTGGCTCATGTTGACCCATTTAGGTCAACTTGGGTCAAGTTGACCAATTGGTCAAATGGGTCAAAATAAGGGTTCAGTCAAGTTCATATGACCATTTAAAATATTTTGGTGGCTTTGGTTTGGTTCAATTTGGTTTAGTTTTGAAAATGGCTCATATGACCTTTTTAGGTCAAATGGGTCAAGTTGACCAATTTGACCCATTTGACCTACTTGAGCTAGGCCAAGGGTAGGCTTAGGTTTGGTTAGTCATATGGAGTGAATTGGTATCTTTGTTTCCAATCAATTTTGGTTATGTTCAAATTTGGCTCAACATGACCCCTTTAAGTCAAGTTGGGTCGAAGGTAAATTGGGCTAGGTTAGGTCTAGTTGGCCAATTGAGGCTTCGATCATGTTCAACAAGTGAATTGGAATGAACTTGACCCAATGGTTTGAGTCAATTTGGCTTAGATCAAGTTTTGACACATTTTGATTTTTTAGGTCAAGTTGGGTCAACTTGGGTCAAGTGGCCAATTGGGCTAGGTTAAGCTCAAATGTTGACTTGGTCAAGTTCAATCATTGGACATGAATGAGGTTTGATCAAAGGTTTCAATTAATTTGGCCTATGGTGGAGTTTGACTATGTTGGATTTCATTTTGGCTAAGTGATTACTTGGTCAACCCTTAAGTTTGACTTAGTTTGACCCAATTTGATTGTTTGATCATCTCATGATGATTGTTGATTAAGTTGAGAGGCAGAGATGGGCTTAGTTCAATCTAATTTAGTTAGGATTAGAATTTGGCTCATAAGAGTAACATAGGTCACTTTGGGTCAAGTGAGCCTAAGTGGGTCAAATGACTTGGTCAAAGTTTGATTTAAAGTTGGTTGAACTTGTTTATGGACTTATGATTGAAATATAAATCCATTTGCAAGTAATTTGAAGTCAAAAAGGTTTTGATCCCTTTGACAATTTCATATTCAAAGGGTGAACATGAAAGGATTTGGGTTTTGATTTTTGAATAGATTTTTGATTTGGTTGATTGAAGTTTGGATTTATATATGGACTCATGATTGTAGGGTTGATTGAATCATGAGAGAAAATCAAGAGTTTGTCTTGATTTGGAATTGATTTGGCTAATTTTGGCTTGAAAGGCATAGGCTTGATTTTGAGTGAATTTGAGTTTGATTTTTGGAGTTGGTTTTGATTGTTTGAATTTATATTTCATTTATATATGTGAATTTAAATGATAATATAAATGGATCATGAGAAAATTTCAAGGATTAGAAGAGGTTTGATCATGATTTAGGCTAAGTCCATTAAAAGGGAATTTAAGGGACTTAGGCAAAAATTTGGAATTTAAAGTTTGAATTTTGGATTTGGTTTGATTGATTTATATTTATATATCATTTATATATGTGAATATGAATGTGAATATAAATGAGTTATAAGAATATCCCATGAATTTGAATTGATTTGAAGTTGATCTAAGCTAAGTCCTTAAGAGGGAATTAAAGACTTAGGAAAGATTTTGGAATTGATTTGATTTTTGGAATTCAATCATGGATTTCAATTATGTGAATTGGAGAAGATCAATTAAGATTCATATGAGTTTGAGAAAATCAATCAAGCTAGAATTGATTTGAAGTTTGACTTGAAGGAAAGAAGTGAGGAGTGTGGTTCAAGCTAAGGGTAAGTAAATTTTTCTAACACCCCTAAGGCATGACCAATTCGTATGACTAACCTTTATAAGTCTCTAGAGCTAGGTTGAGTGTCCACCTAAGCACTAGATGTGTCTTAAGACTAAGAATCTCTTAATATCTAAGAGAAATCCTATGTCTAAGATGGAGGGATTGAGAGCTCATTCTAAAAATGAGATTAACAGAGGGACAATTTTATTTATTTTGTACTTGCTCTTTATGTCCCTAGAGATACTTGGAGCGATCTCTTTTCCTTTAGTTGGTTTCCTTTCACCATCCTTCTTAATTTGTTTTTTTATGTGTTTTGAAGTAAATGCAATATTTGCTAGTTGTTTTGTTAGCTTTGATTCCCTTAGAAGGAAGTAACTGTCATCTTGATATATCTTCATTTCATGCATCGCAAAAAGTTGCATGTTACCCACAATCTTGCATTCTTCCCCATCTTTTGTATATTTCAAACATTGATGTAGTATAAATGGGACAATGCCATATTCATAAGTCATGGTCGACCTAGAAGAGCTCGGAATGAGGTAACTACATCGATCACATGAAACTCGACTTATGTGAGAGGTCTCCGAATCTAAGAGGGAGGACAAATGACCCAATAATTTTCTATCCCTTCTCATTGAAACCTTGAACCAGGACTTTATCTCATCCTAGATGTTGCACATCTAGAGATAGCCACCTGAGGGTCCTTAGGTTCATAAGATTTACAAAAGAACCAGGATCAATCATGATCTGTGGTATTATAACTTCATCACTTTCAACTATAACATATAGAGGGCGATTATGCTCTGTAGTCTCAAGCATAAAATCTTCTTCTGAATATGTGATGGCAAGAGGATCTTGATTATGCAAAGCCTCCGTTAAACAACGCTCGGTGAAATATGCTTCAAACTTCTCCGACTCTTTAAGAGCTTCAATTAGAGTATTACGGAGATCTTCTAACATCAGAAGTGCTTCATCTATGTTGAGCTATGCCAAAAATTTTCTTAAGTAGGATAGAATGTTGTAGTCAATCTCTTTGTTTGGTGAAGGTTTTTATTTGAATACTTAAGGATGACTTTTTTATTTATTTCAATTTCTTTTCCTTTATCTTTATTTATTAGCTCTTTCCTCTATTGAGATGGTAGCACTCGACCACTTCTCAACTACATTTGAGCTACTTCTTTTGAATCTAAATCTTCAGATGAATCGATTACTTCATCATCTATTATGTTCTGTCCAATAATGGACTTAAAAATTTAGAATCGTTACACAATTTTACATTCTTCATATCTACCAACAAGATAGGCTCTGATTCATCTTCAGTTGGGAAATAGAATTTCTCTAAGCTATTATCAGCTTCATATACCACCAAGCAAGGTTCAGTGGGAGGTTTTTCATCTTCTTCCCCTACTTCTTCACTAATTTGAAGCTTGGTAATAAAATCAGCAAGTGTGATATGTCATCTTGCTAGATATATGTAATCATCCATGTTGTTGATGATCTTTTGTGTTGTAGTTTTTTTCTTTTTCTTTGATTTATTCTTTCGCTTGGTAGACTTTCTTGTCTTCCCGTGAAAGACTTGGCTAGATTGTCTTTCATGAGATGAATAGCTTTTCCATAACTCGAGTTTTCTTTCAACTCAAGTATGGGCTCAAGTGGTGACTTCCACTTAATACATGAAATGCCTTGCAGTTGTTTTAACATCTTTGTAGTCTTTTTAGAAACTGCAACTTGCCACCCTTCATCATCGATTGATTTTTCCTTGCCTTTATTTTTGTTTGATGGCATTGGAGAGGAGATAATCACTTTTGTGGATTCTTTCGTTGGACGCACCAATACACTCTTTGATAATGTGAATTCTCCATTTGTATACTTTCGCTCTAACCAATCCTTGAATATGTAGCAATCTTCAATGGGATGACTGAGCACCCGATGGTATGGATAATAATTAGGATTAGCAGCTTGTCCAGCTTCTTCAAGTCTTTTACACTCTAGTAACTGGAGACCTGCTTTGAGTGCATGCTTGAATAGTTTTTCCATGATTTCCCTCTTGAAGGAATACTCTTTGTTTAGCTTTTCATTGAGGGTTGGGGCTATAAAGTCATTTGCTCCTTTTATTTTCTTTGGTCACTCACCTTCACTGAAGCAGCCTCGAGGCACCTCATTTGCCCCAAGTATGAGCTTGGGTTGTGGAGCAGGATTGAATGACTGCTTTGATCTTTTTTAGTAAGCAGGTAACTTTCATTTGTCTATGTTATAGATTATCTGTTTGTCTGTATTTTTATTGAAAGAGGTAAAATGTGTTTCACCCTTCTTTGGATCTGGAGCTTTTCCTCTTTTAGATTTATCTTGATGGCTATCAAAGCATGATAAGTTTAATTCCTCAAATTTAGCCACACTATCAAGCAACTCTTGAAATATGATAATTAAAGCCATGCAAAGATAATGTGCCATCTTATCATCAATGTTGCCTATAAGTAATTGAATTTCATGTTATTCTTCTAACTGTTGTTCATATTTCATGCTCATGTTTTGTTAGTGTGTGATATACCTAGTTACTGACTCATCTTTCTTTCTTTTCTCAAGGACAAGATCAGTAATACTTATCTTCTTAACTACTTTAGATAAAACCTTTTGACAAACATGGTTTCAAGTTCCGCAAAGGTCTTGAGTGAGTCATTTGGCAACTTAGCATACCATTCAAAAGCAGTGGAAGTCAGACTGCTGATGAACTAGCAAAACAATAACGCATCATTACCTCATGTGTTACCACAGGATGCTTTGAACTAGGTTAGATGTTGTTTAGGGTTACCATTGCCATCAAATATATTGAACTTTGGCATTGAGTATCTCTTTGGATATGAAACCTGGTTGTACTCCGCGGGATATTAACGACCTTTGCTTACCAATTTTTCTGCCAACTCTGCAGCTATAATGGCTTTGATTTTCTCGTTCAAGATAGTATTAAGCTAGGAGGCTGTCACAGCTTTAGATGTGCTCAAAATATTTTGAGAAGCAGGCTAGCGAGCTAACTCGTTTACTTCAACCCTCCCTTCAGGTTCAATTTGCACTCTCGAAGCATGTGAGACTAGGTTGACTAGAGGATTGTCATGGGCACTACTAGAGGCTTGATGATTATTTGGAGGAACAAGTGTTGGACCTGCCGCAATATTTCTTCACATTAACTACATCATTGCAGTGATCTGCATCATCATTTCGCTCATTTTTGTGTTTAACTGAGCGATTTCTTTATCTTTGGCCTTCATTTGACGCTTAATTTTTTTTTGTGCCTCTGCCAAAGTGGTTGTGTTTGTGAAGGTGGGATTTTCTTCCCTTTCTCCTTCTTCTTCTTCTTCCTCTTCTTCTTCTTCTTCTTCTTCTTCTTCTTCTTCTTCTTCTTCTTCTTCTTCTTCTTCTTCTTCTTCCTCTCCAGAAGAACTAGAGGATGCTTCCTCTATTTGAACATTTTGTTGTTCTCCAGGTTGAGGGGGAGGTGCTGCTGTATAGTGCTTATATTAGTTTTGGCACATGCCATATGGCTCGTCAACTTGTTGTACCATGTATACTATTTTGACGGTCGTTGTATCCTCCTCTTCCTATTCATCCTTTTGGACACGAATCTTTGATCGACGTCTCCAATGGACTTTTGGTTCCAAGTGTGGAATTAAGACTTCTTCATTTGGAGGGCTTCGATCAAAGCTAACATCCTCTCGACGAGATGGAGTTGATTGGCGATGGGATCCTCTGGAGGATTCTCCAAGGTGTCGACCGTCAGAAACTTTATCATCTAGGGCCTTCTTTTTTAGGCTCCCATGGCTGATAAATTTGAATTGGGCGGATCCCCGGGAGTGCACACCAGATGTCACACCTTGCCTTTTCTCCAAGACTTCCTTTTGAGGCTTAAGTCTCCATATTTGCTTGCCTTTCCACTGGGATCTTTTCAGCGGTGGATTCCTGGACACGTGGTGCAAGTGTCATGCCCTGATGCTCACCGCACAGAACATGAATTGGTTGGTATCTTGCTAGAATTATGGGATGAGATCTCCTTGGAGGAGTAGTTCTAACCTTCCTGATAACAGGACCCTGGTACTTTCTTTTCATTAGTCCTCTCTCTTTAGCAACTTTGAGGACCCGATGCACTCTTGTAGATACAGTTTCGGGTTTCTGCATAGGAGTAGCTGGTGTCTGACACTGTCGGGTCCAGAAAGACTGCTTAATCTAACTAGTAAAGCTTTCATTTTTACCCAATTAAGGTTGTCAAACCTATTGTGAGTTGGAATACTCGCTACTAGTTTCACAGTTGGTTGTGTAGCTGGTTGCACAAGCAGTAATTATTGAGCACAAAGCTCAAGACTTCTCCTTCTTCTTTGCCTCTGGCTGAGCTTGCTTCCAGATGAAGAAGCTTCAGCATCGTGCCTCCTCAGGGCGAAGGGTTCAGCTAACAAGGTTGCATTATTTTGGGGGACTAAAGAGATAGTCCTTCCAATAATAACCCTCTTCATAATAGAAGTTTCTAAGTAGCCAAGCCTCTCAAAGACATAAGGCTTCTTTTTAGGCGCCCTAGTAGCAGTAGAGGTAATAGCTTCAGCAGGCCTCGTCAAAGCTTGCTGCATATGGCGTGCAAGATGTGCACAGACTTCAGTAAATTGATGCCTTACAGCTTGACCTTGGGCCACAACAGTTGGGAAGTCAATGCTACCGAACTGGATGGTAGCCCCAACACTTTCAGTGTTAATAATAGTGTTTGTCAACTGGATGTTGGTGCCACTTCCAAGGGCAGTAGTGAAGGGAGTGTTTTACAGTGCTATTCTAGAGATGAAAGATAAAGATTAGCAATTAAAAATAATTGATACACTATCTCTTTCTTCAAAAAATGTGAACATACTAAAACACAGGCTCTAAATACACTCTTAAATGACTTAATACCCTATCTAGAAAGCATTTAAATTTTGTTAGTTGTTCATTTTAGTGATCCAACTTTTCATTTTCACTTTCATTTCTATTTATCATTTCTTTTTTTTTCTTTTTCTTTTCTTTTAAATTTTGATAAAATGCCAAAATTAGCAAAGAGAATTATATACGAAGAAATTGAAAACATCCCTATCATACACTCTTATAATTAGTTATATTTAAAAGGATTACTACAAAAATATTTAAAACTACTCTCATTGTTTAATAAACATGTGATTTTTATGCTATATACTTATGAATATATACACATAATCAACATAAATCGAGCTGAATATGTTAAACTAAATATTTATTTGTATTAATGACTTTAGGCTCCTCTAACTTCCATATGGATGTTAAATTAAGGGGTTGTTTAGTTGCCTGCATTTGGAATGCAGCATAAAGCAAATGTAGAGATTTTAACTTTTTTGGTGTTTGGCTTGAAATAAAATAAATTTTCAATGTAATGTAATGTATTTCAAATACATTACAAAGGTTATTTTTGGTGTATTTGAAATTCTCTCAATTTAAATGTAAAAATGATGCGTCATTATTGCCCGCCAGCCGCCATAATCGCCGTCACAACCATCGTCTCAAAACCTTCATAATATTTTACATTAGATTTTTCAATCAAACAGAAAAAAAATAAAATCATGAATTTGTAAAACTCTCAACCAAACATCTGTAAAGTAACCCTTTTATACTGCATTCATTTTTCAGCCAACTAAACAACTCTTAAATATATGCTCTTTATTATTTTGATTATATCATTTTATATTACCTTAATATCATGCATTTATTTAAAATTATATAAAAAATAAAGAATTACTAAATTGAATCAATATACAATTAATGAACACATGAATCAATATACAATTAATGAACACATGGATCAAATACATATAAATAATCGATGAGAGGACTGTTAAAATATGCAATTAATTAATGATATTTTTTTTTCATTTACAAAAAATTATTTACTTACCAAAGAAAATCTAAAGTATAATTAATTAGTATTAAACTTATCATGTTAATCTCTTAGGAGGGAATTATGTGTGAACGAATCATTTATTTTTTCTCAGCAATTTTGAAAAATGATGATAGTATTTTAAAGACTTAAACTCATAATTGAGTTTGACCTTAATTAATTAAATAATAATCTAAAATTATATTTTATTTAATTAAAATAGTGGATAAGAAATGATTAATAATTTTGAAAAGAAAGATAACCATTTAATTAACATGCGTTGGAAAATAAACCAACACTGTAAACCTCCCATCTCACAATCTCCTCTCCATGGAAGGTATAGTTCACAAACTAAATATAGAACTTAGAGTTCCATATATATATATATATATATATATATATATATATATATATATATATATATATATATATATATATATATATATATATATATATATATATATATATATATATATATATATATATATATATATCCGATGGAGGAGCACTCCATTCCACGGCGATCGAGGCCAGCTTTTCTGGCCGCTCTCCTCCCCTTTCCTTAGGGAAGTGTTACCATGAAATATCTATGGTAGAACTGTTGCTTGATCCTTTGGTTCATTAGAGCTGCTCGGCCAACGGGAGTGGGGGCAATGACCAAAGGCCTGGGGGAGGCTGTGTTGATGACAGTTTCTTATTAATTATGACGATATCATCTCCACTAAATTCTTCATTGTTGTTCGATCGCTGAAAGATAATTTGAAAGTCAGGCGTTGTTGCCCCCATTGCTTTGATTTCTAGCAATTCACATCATATGAAGTTCAGAACAAATTCACAAATCAAATGGATAATTAAGAAAACAAAACTTAAAAATTAAGCTTCATCTTCTCGTCGAAGATAGGACTTCTCTTCAGTGTAAGATCGAGATAATTTTTTCATCAAAGACAATAGCTGTTCCATCAATCAATACAATACATTGAAGAGTTCATGAAAGAGCTATCGCCTTCAATGGAAAAATCAACTCCATCCTATGTTGAAGAAGTCATCTCTCCAACAAGAAGAAATATAAGTTCAATAATAATTGAGCAAAAATAAAAGAATACGTACGATTTTAATTTCTCATTAATAATTCTTATAGATATCTTTTTAATTATATTTCTAATTCATTTATTTTAAACTTAATTTAATTTTAATGATGAATTCAGAAGAACTTATCTTCTTCTCCGTTCTAATATCATCTTCGAAGTACTTTTTCTATATCTGCATCATATTTATATATTCATTAATGTCCAAATACATTTTAGACAATCTAAAGATCTAATATTTGTTTATTTAAGAATTATATTTATTCATGATTTTATTAATCCATTATGTATTATTATTCTTATTATTATTATTATTATCAAACATATTTAATTAGAATTTAAATATAAATAAAATAAAAATAAAAATGATCTCAAATGATCACTTATTCTTTTGTTTAAATCTAACTTAATCTTATTTTATTTTATTTTCTTGGTTGAAAAAACATAATAAATATTACTATAAGGGAAGAAACGCAAATAAGTATCAAATCAGAAATGGGTTATGATAAGTTGAAATAAATGCCTCGGATGAATCAAGAATATAAATATTTAAAAAAAATTCATCCTTAAAATGATATAATTTTAAAAATATATTCATTCACTTTTAAAATGACGTCATTTCAACTGCGATTAATCAATGTTTTAACACTAATTATTTTGTATTTTGCTTATAATTTTAAATATATTTTTAGTTAATAATAAGCTTCTTTAAGTGGGCGTTAATAGTTCTTATAGTCATGTACATATATATATATATACTACGAGATGCAATAGCTTACATGAACAGAACTATTTATGCAAGAAAACAAAGAATATAGAGTGAGTATATTTTTCCTTTTTTTTATATTACAACAAATAAAAGGATTTTTTTTAATAACAAATGAATCATAACAACCAATGTATTTCAGCAGAGTTCCATATGAAATAAGACTAAAAGCTGAATCTGCATAATAAAAATATCTCATTAGTTAGGGCTTTAAAAGGAGTCATGGGGGAGAACCTTATTTGGAGGGATATCTTGTCTTCTCTCCACATAAGCTGAAGGGAACCATCCTGCCTTGCCCTTACACTCACCTTCAGACCATCCAGATTGATCCACCTGCCATCTCAATCCAATAAGTCAAATCAACTGCATCATAAATTTATATATATATATATATAATCATTCAAAATGAGAACACCACATGACCAACGGTTCCAAGAAAGTGGGAGGTGGTTCAAGTCCAATGATTTCATTGTTCAAACATAAGTATACTTTCAGCTTTTTCTCGATAAATGGTCGATCTTTTGTTCGACTAAATTAAAGATTCAAAGCCATTGATTGAACTTTGATGCACTCGGATTAATCATTGAATAGTAGGTTCGGATAAAGACTATTTGTTGTTGATCTTTATTCCGGCATGCGATCCCTCGTCCCTCCATTAATCCTTTAGTCTAGAAAGAAGTAGTGACTGCTAATCTGCTAATAAATATGCATGATAAAACAACACAGATAAACTATAGAGAAGTCATTGATATTTGGTCTAGCTGAATTAAACCATGATATTTAATTCAGCAATATTTTGAAAGCCATCACTCTTAAGAGTTAATCTTTGGTCTTACACAAGATTCATCCTCCCTTAGTTGATAGTTTGATATTTGGTTCAAATATATAAAGTGATTGCTCTTTAGCCAATAGCTACATATGATCAAGACATTGACAGTGATTCTCGAAATCGCTCTCTAATTATTGTCATCATGGCTGTTGTGAGTGAACTTAAGCTCATTAGTGCATCCAATCTCTTGCATCTCACTTATAAGGTGTTGATAAGATTAATTAAAGAAAAAAATGGCAAAGAGCAATAATAATAATATTATTATTATTATTTAAATAGCTGAAGAATTGTCATAGAGTCGTCGGTCTTTGGTCTAGCTAGATTGAAGACTACACATTGATGATCTGACCTGATTTTGAACATCCCCCGTCATTAATTGTTGAACTAACATGATGTCTATCCAACATTGATATTTGGTCCTAATACATGGAACAATTTATCTTTCATTGGTAATTAAGTTAGGCTGACCCACCGTCTCTTAGCTCGGTTGGTGGGCGTGCTCGGCCGGGAACCCCCCGGACCGAGTTTGATTCCTCTCCAAGGCGCCGCGCGAAATGTGAAATCTGAGACGCTGCGTGATGAATGTGGCCAGTTCGTGATTAGTCACAACATGATATGGTGTTGGGTAGATACCCATTCCAAAAAAAAAAATCAAGTTAGGTTGACACTCATAATTTTTTAGTTATAATCGAAAAGAGACAAATGCAATTGTTGTTCATATGCTTAAGACATCGCTTTGATTATTAAAGATGAAATAAGTTTCGTCAACATCATTAAAACCCCTTTGACAAAAAAAAGTAGAGACAATCTAATAACACATCGTTAAACTGCAGAACAGTTAACACATATCAATATAATGTTTTGAATAAAGTATGCAAAATCAAAATGAATCAAAGTTTGAGATCAAAAAGAGAATGCACCTTAACAACTCATGTATCAACAAATGCATTAGATGTACAAAATGCATGCTTGATGTGTAACAATGGTCATTCAACATTTGCCCTGACAAGAATGTTATTTGAAGTTGAATAAGTCCCACAATTTAAATAAATTTATGTAAGAAACTACAACCAATCTCACCGTGATGGCTCCCTATTCGTAACATGTGAATCATATAGTTTTATAAAATTATAAACATTAAATTGACTCCATCAAGCATTTCATAAAACAAGCAAGTGCTTTATACAGATAAATTTGTTTTGAAAGTACGCCGATATGTTAGCATTTTTATAAACATTCCAATTGTTCGTAAATATCACACAAAAACCTTTAGTCACATTGATGCATCTATGCATACACCAAATGCATCAATATGTGCAATGCATACGAACACCACCTTTAATTTCAATTTAGAAGCATACAATGTTGGCCTAGTTGATTTGGGAGATAAGCCTGAGACTTGAGTCTAAGGGTCATGGTGAGTTACTATTAGTTGAGCCACCTTGCTTCTAGGATAAGGAAATAAAACTAAAGAGTCCATCAATCAAAAATCAAATCCACCAATTAAAATCACAAAAACTAAGAATCTCATGTCAATAAATGATGAAACTTGCAAATAAATGATAGTCATGTAATGTCTTTAATCTCTAGTCGATCATGTCCAGTACATAACGAACCCAAGCGGCCATGCTTTGTTTTTCTAAACTATTCAAAGAAACTAATAAGATTAACTTTCTACAAGTAAAAAAGTTGACATCAACTTCAAAAGCATGTCTTCAACATACACAAGTTTCAATCCTAGTTTACTCAAGGTACATGAGGAAGATAACTCCTAAATGTAGTGAGATCAAATGACATAGTGCAATATATGAGATAATGCAACCATATACTATGATTTTCCTTCATTATTAAATTTGTAAATCAGCCCCTGGACAAACCTTGCTCAAATATCAAATGTGTAGGGCGAGTGGGAAAAGCAAGTTCAATGGATGCTTCCAAAGGGGCTTAGCACTAAACTAGGTAAATAAAGGGAATATGCATCCAAGCACTAAGTAAATAGATCTTCAAGATAAATTCAGTAAACATTGGGTTATGAATTCCTTATAACATAAAGTTGCAATCAATCAAAAAATTTGACATTCAAATTCCTTAGGTGTATATGATTAAGTGAAGGAACAAAAAAAGGCCAAGAATTACAAACTATGCAGAATGAACAACAATAGAATGTTTTAATAACACAAATTTAAATAAGCAATGGCCTAACTTGACTATTTATTGACCCAAAAAACAAAACATAGCAAAATAATGATGAATATTGTTGTAGGCAACAAGAAAATTTAAATTATGGAAAAACAAGCATGGCGAGTTTACAATTAGCATAACAAACCTTAGATGGCATTTAGCAACTAACAAAGATGCGGTAGCACAAAGGCATAAAGAGTTTATTATTTGAAAACAAAAACAAGGTTCCATGCAAAAATAACAAGAAAAAATGCAATTGCAACAATAAGAAAGATTGAATGATAATATGACAAGGCTCAAACCTATGATTGTATCACCAATCTGACTTCAAATCACCTCCGAGACACTAAAATAGAAAGCAACTACAAACTGAAAATTTTGTACTCGAATGTTTCAACTCTCATAATTATATAATATTTCAGACTCCAAAATTACATTTAGACTTCAAGAAGACAACGAAGATAGGGGCAAGGAGGGTAAAGGACAAGCTCATAAAGTGGAGGGTTTCATTTTCAAATAAAGAGAGGGGAAAAAAATGGAAGTATGTATGCAAAAAGAAATTTTAAAAGCCTTGAAAATGTTGGAATTTTTGATGGTTGAGAATTTAAAAATTATAGAAAAAACCAAAAATAACTAGGTTAACTTAAAGAGAGAGAGAGAGGTGGCTAGACAAAAAAGAGAAGAACATATGTAAGAAAAACCAAAGACATGATAAACCTACAAGCCAATAACCTAAAAAACCCATGACACTTTAGAGATTCAAAATACAAAATATCCTCCCTAATGCTCTCATAAAATAAAGTATATAAATAAAAACAGCATACGTAAGGCTCTAGTGAATGTGGCAATGAAATCACAATGATCATTGATGTCGATGACTATTAATTTTGAGCTCTGGATTAGTAAAGAATAAAAAGAAATTGTTAAAATGATCCGTAAACTACTTATAAGCAGTTGTTTTATTGCCCGAAACTATCTAAGATGATGTCCAATTTAGTTCCTAGACACCTTAAATTTAATACAAAATAAAAACATGATTTCACAATTCTAATTCAAAATAATCTAATAAATAGACTATTCTGAATAATATTTGAGGAGTCTAAAAACTAAGTTGTAAATATTAGATAACTAAAACTAAAATAACCTAGGATCATTTAGACCTTTTTCTCTATCTTAGCTAGAAAAGTGCATAAAAATAATATAAGGTGCCACAAAGTCAATATAACCATTGATCCAAGTCAATTTTCTATTAACATTAATCATAACATACTGCAAAACAATCATGTAATCTACCAAGCTTTCTAGATTTAAAAAAAAAAATATTCCAAAGCCAAAAAAGTTGAATAGGTAAAGACATAAAATGATGATAATTGCCAAGCTTCTCATGAGGTTCTACCATCTTGTAAAATAGCCTAACCTGCCTAACTACAACATAGTCGCCAACAACCAAGCTCAATTCCTTCTCCGAAACAGCCGTGAATGGGTGCACGACCTGCAACCATAAATCATAAAGATAATCAACTCAGCTTAACATCAATAGAATTATATGGAAATAATGTCAATATTAATAGTTCACCTCAGCAAGAAAATATAATGCTTTTTCAGAACGTTTAGGGGTTGGTGGTTGTGTTGCATGGTTAGGAACTGAAGGCACGGCTGATTCTTTCCTTTGCTTTTCAGAGAGCATCTGCACACAATATTTGTAACAAAATTTTAATTTAATGGACTACTCAACGGTCAAATGGTGAACGTGAAAAGGACCTCTGCTTGAACATCATCAAGTATAGCAGCAACCCTTAAATGAAATGATTTTTCTGCCTCTACCTTCAATAGTAACAATAAACAATAAAACATAGAAATCAAAACCTGCATCTAATCCAAATTCAAATTTCTTAATGTCAAAAGTATAATCACACCATAGCAACTAAGCGCTGGAAGGTCAGCCTTTGCTGCTGTGACTCAACAGCAGCTAGTGCAGCAGCAGCTTCCTTTCCAAGAACAGCCATGTTTGCCTTGAGATCTTGCATCTTGGATTCAGATGACTGCAATTTTGAAGTATTTTCTGCAAGAGGGATTTCTTTCACTCGAGATTGCCGCCTAGAAACTTCTCCTACCTGTTAACTAATCAGGATTGTTTAAATCTATGGATATGAAGAAAAAAAAAAAAAAGTGCGATTTATAAAGTTGTGCAGAATTGTTACCCTTTTTTTTTCTTTTCAAAGTAATTCATAAAAAAGGGGCATTTACATACACAGCACACAATTCTTATATATTTTTCTTATGTACAAAAATAGCACTCAAATCTTTAATATTAGATCAAAAATAACACCATCATTAATTTTTTTTAAGTGAAATACATCTTTTTAAGCATAGAAAAAAATGTTATGTTTGTAAATTTCAAACTTTAGGTGGTAGATATGTAAATGCTTAAGAATTGTGACTATCTATGTAAATTTCCTAAAAAAAAAAAAATGGTGGCACATAGTCCTTACCTGTACTTCTGCTTCCTGTCTCATTCGGCTATAACGCTGAGCAAGATGGCGGGCATCTTCCAAGGCAGTACCTGTAGCCATAGCTCTTAAAGGCTCCATTATCTACACGCAGCATCATATACATGTAAGGTACATTTCAAAATGTTGATAATTCAGTAAGGTTAACATAAAAGAGATGAACACTTAGACAAAAAGTATCTACCCAATTTCCGGACTTCCATATACATGAATATATTCAAATCAATGAAAAGATTAATTGGGTAAAGTACTATAAAAATCGTCTAATTTTTTTATATTTGCAGTTTGGCCATTATGATTCAAAATATGTCATGAAACTTATTATATTTTAAACTTCGATGATAATTTGCTTCATTTAAAAAAATGTAATAATGGCAAAAAATCAAAATGCAATATGGTAATTAAACATATAAAATTATCATTATAGTTTTAATATAACATGTATCGTGACTTGGAAAATATGGATCAATCATGGATTTGTTAATTTATGAATTATACTACACATTGATTTATCATATGTAAATACTGTGAAATGTTGTATCAAAACATATTTGATTACTTTTCATGATAAATGATCAGATTATTAACAAAAAAATATAATAATTTTTATGCTATTTTCCAGATGTTAGTGACCAAACTATAAAGTAGAATAAAAATTGGATGGTTTTTATAATACTTTAACCCATTAATTATCATTAGCTTTGCAAATGAAAATTTTGAGGATGATTATCAGATACAATCTGAGGGTTCCTATCCAGTGATGTCATGCAAATCTTTGGATCCATAGAAGTTCAGCTATATGGTGCAATTCCAAAATCTTATACCCCTTATGTTTTGAGATCAGGGTTTCCACCTAATCACCTAAATGTTGATCAGACTTATAAGTCCAAAAATAAATCTATAAATAAAATCTCTACGTTTGAATTCATTATGAGTAGACAAATTTTAAAATGAAATGCCCAAATGGAACCAAAGATACCAAGGATCCTAAAGGAGATCTACAAATTTAAGAAGAGGCTAGTTTGAGCTAACTCTATGTTATCTTTATTAACTCTCTCAAGCTCCTCAAAATTGAAAGAAAGATACCATTCCCTATGCATATGGATAGTTTTTTTTTTAAGATATTTCTCATCAGGAGGCTATCATTATCCCAACATTTTACAAAAGACAGAGACTGCGTCCTTAACAGATAAACCCTGGATGCTCCACGTTCAAAGTTCAGAAATCAAAATATTGCCTTGCTTAAATAGTATGTTCAAGGACAAAAAGAAAGTCCTACAAAACAAGACATTTTGGTTTTGCCAATGAATATGGTTGAACTAGAAATTAAAAAAACCACACTCACACACAAATATAACATGTGAAATTCAAGTATTTCATGACGACTTAGAACTTCTAAAAAATACAATAAGTAAACAGACCTGTGTGATTAAAATTTTATTATATTCTTCGTACTCTTTCTCCACATTCCCTAAAGCACCACCATACAAAGATGCAACTTTAGCTAGAGTCCTGTCACTTGCATAGTTCTCACCTCCATACTTGAAGCAATCCTCTGACAATTTTGTCCCTTACAATCATATATACAATCCCGTTAAGTAAGAAAAAAAAGAACTACAAGAGGCAATTACAGTTTAATGGAATAAAAAATTTAAAAGCAATCACCAGCTTCAATATGTCTATGCCCAACACTTGCAAAGACTTCACCTGCTCTAACAACATCCTTTTGGAAATCCTGAAGCAATATTATCTCAGTCAAAACTTACTAATACTAATAAAAAAATGACTATTGTCATTTGAAAGAAAAGCAGACATACGTACAAAACAAAACTAGATAACAACAAGACAAAGTCATAACAAAAATGTCTTAAACCTAATTCAAAAATCATATTTCTTTTCTTTTAAACATCCGACAAAAAGATAGAGCACACTGACTAATCAGACCACACAACACACACAACTTGTGCTAGTTTGTATAGAAACTTTTCAACTAGAAAGTGGTGATGCAAATTAGGTGCTACATATTGGAAGGCCAATAGTTAGAATCTAGTGGCTAGATGACTACTAAAACGTCGTTGGTCTACATTTATGCTTCAAATCTCAATGAAAGCTAAATCTTGTAAGATGGGGTTTACAGGCAGTACTTGCTGTAGTATGCTGACATCATTTGAGATTAAATTTTTTTTAAATAACAATGAATTCAATTAATATGAATAACATGAACTCTTTCGAGAAAAGAGGGTATCCTGCATAGCCTATAACAATGCAACAATAATGAATAACAAGAGCATGATGAAAGTTTAAGTATATGAATTTTAACAAAAAACTGTGTTCATCAAGTTGAATACGACTTCAAGTTTTAAAGCTAACCAAAAACCAGAATCCAGTAAGATACACTACAATGAACCCTTGATTACAATTGCAGGATTGTCCAAGAAGCCCAAGAGGGCATTCTTATTTGACTCGGTTCAAGGAAGTCTGCCATAAATGACAACTTCAGTAGGCAAGGCACTGAAAAAATTGGCACAATAAACTGAAGGAAGATGTGCACTATGGATCAAATATATTTGGTCGAACCAGAAAAGACTTGGGTAGAGTTCTCATCATTTTTAGGTTGTCTGCAGCTTGGAAGTGATCCCACAAACTAGGAGTTAAAAAAGGACACTCTAGCCTTTTCCAAGACGGTGAGTCATATAGCAACTTGATAGGAGGCAGGGATGGCCTTGATATGCCTTCAAACATAGGTAATTTTATGTACCATGGGTACGTCCACTAATCATAATAATTCAAGCACACTCTGACCTAACATCTCTAATGCATTCTCCTACATAGAACTGCATTTGCATTTGATTTTAAGTACCACGGGTACGTCCAGTTTGACGTATTATATAGTTTTCTCTATGAAATACAAGCACTAAGATGAACCCACACATTCTCAATCTCCTCTTCTGTTCAGGCAGGTAGGCAGGCAGGCAGGCAAAGCAAGAACTAATGAAATAACAACAACAACAACAACAACAACAAGCCTTAATCCCACTAGGTGGGGTCGGCTACATGAATCCTTCGTCTCCATTGTGTCCTATTATGTGTCAAATTCTCATTTAATTCAGTATACTAAGATCATTTTTTATACATCTTAACCAAGTCTTTTAGGTCTACCTACCTTTCTTAACATAAAATCTAATAAATCTACTCTCCCTCGGTTGACGGACGGCCGACGCTTTATGTATTAAACCATCTAAAATCGACTCTCCCTAATCTTATCTATCAGCTACTCCAACTTTTTCCCTACTCATTTTGCATTCTATCTCTAGGGTAAAGCCACTCATCCACTGAGCATCCTCATCTCTGTAACATAACTTACTCTTATGTTTCTTTTATGGCATTACTATAAGTCATTGGTCTTACCACCATCTTATAAAATTTTCCCCAAGTTTAAGTGGAACTTTTCTATCACATAATAGGCGGATGCATTCCTCCACTTCAACCATCCAACTTGAATTCTACTAATATATCTCCATCTATTTCACCATCATTTTGAACAATGAGCCTAAATATCACTCACTAATGACTTGATGACTAAAGTAACACTACCACTAAAATTTCTACAACTAAAATTACACTCCATATATTCGCTTTAGATCGCTTAAACGAAAACCTTTAGACTCTAAAGTTGACCTCCATAATTCAAGTTTCGTTGGACTCCCTCTCTAGTCTTATCAACAAGAAGAATGTCATCAAAAAAGCATACACCGGTACATCTTCTTGTAAATGCCTCTAAGAACATCCATAACTAAAGTAAAAATAAGGGCTTAATGTTGATCCTTGATGTAATCCAAGCGAAATAGGAAAATAGTTTGTCAATCCTCCTTGTGTTTGGACACAAGTGACTCTAGTATACATATCCTTAATGACTTGAATATAACCAATATTAACTTCTTTTGTTCTGAACTCTCCAAAGAACATCTCTTGAGACTTTATCATAAGCTTTCTCTAAATCAATAAATATCATATGTAGATCCTTTTTTTTTTCTATGTTTCTCCATCAAACCTCTTAACAAATGTATAGCATCCATAGTAGATCTAACGGCATGAAACCAAAGATTGTGAGAAACTTCGTATCACATCGTAATCTATGCTCAATTACTCTCTCCCATAATTTTAATGTATGGCACATTAACTTAATTCCTATAATTTGCACAATCTTGTCACCTTTTCTTAAATATAGGAACCAACAAACTCTTTCTCCACTCATCCATCTTTTAGTCTTTAAAATAACATTAAAAGATTTGTAAGCCAAGAATTCGATCTCCTAAACATTTTCTATTGGAATATTATCGTCCTCTTTTCCACATTTCATTTTCTTTAAAGCTTCACTAACTTCAGTTACTAATCTGACGATAAAATGAAATTCTATTTTTGTTTAGGGTATTAAGGTTGCTAAAATCAATCGTCTTTCGGATCCTTCATTGAAAAGTTTATTAAAATCTCATCCACCTATTTTCAATATCTTTTAAGAAAAGACTTTATTATTTTCATCCATACTCTGCACTTTTTCTTCTCTATCTCTGGTTGGTACTTCTGTCATCTTTCACCTTTTGGTATCTAATCTATCAGCATAAAAATTAAATTTTTATCGTATATTCTTCTTAATCTCTACATTTTATATCTTTCCCATTCTCCAGGGTTTTTACATCTAAACCAAGTTTTATAACAATCTTCTTTATTTCTTATCTTTTTTTGCACTCGACTCCAACTATTCTTATTAAAGAAGCTTTTCCTTTTGATTCAAGCCATTTTAGAACTTGTTTAATAAACGATCTTTTCCCACATAACGCGTTCTTATGAAACATCCCAAACTTTAATTTCTTTGTGAACTGCTTCTTAAAATATTTTTATTTGTGTTTTTTTAAGTGTCTAATCTGAATAATTAAGTTTATTTTTCTCTTTACAACCTTTTCATCTTAAAATCTAAAACTAATAGTCGATGTTGACTTAAAATTTCACTTGGAATGACCTGATCTTTCTGATCTAAACGATCTATTTTTCTTATCAAAAAATAATCAATCGTGTTTTACTAGATCCATTTTATAAGTAATAATATGTTCATCTCTTTTCTTAAATAAAGTATTATATTCTACAAAATCGTAATTTAAAGAAAATCTAATATAGTCTACCTTCTTCTTAACATTACCAACCATGAATACTTTTAAAATCTTCTACCTACGAATATTTAAATCTCCCCAATAAATACTTTTTTTCTTTGAGGGTATCTTTTGTATTAATCCCTAATTCATTCCAAAATTTTTTTTACCTCCAAACTACTTGAGGGCGTAAACACTTATAACATTGATAATCTTAAGTATCAACAATAATCTTTAAAGTATTATTCTATCTCCACATCTATTAATACTTATAACATTATCCTTCAAACTTTTATCTATAATCACAGCTATTTCCACAAATCAGTTTAAAACCTAAACTATCAATCTCCCTCCTTAGTTCTTGAACACATAAAATATTTATCTTATTATAATATCTATTAATTCCATTAATTTGTAAGAGTACTATATTCAAGATCTAATTCTAGTTTCATGGACTAACTTCTTTCGCATCCGTCCATAATGTGGGAACCCTTGCTTATTTAACGCACGTCATCAAGCATTTTTTTTTATCTGTAGCTAAACTGGGGGCCTTCAAGATTTCGATGATTTAAAGGATTCATGTCATAATTATTTTAGACAAATTTTCTAACTACCTAACGCTGGTAACTAATGAAATAACAATTCAAAATAATTTAAAATAATAATTTTTCCTCTCTCACTTCAATTATCCCATATCAAATCAAGAATATCACAAATAATGATCATGGCAAAGGTGGCCAATGTTGTTTGTGAGGAGTAAGAGGGCATGAAAGAAGAGATGCTTGGATAACGTCTATCCCTAGATCAATTGCATGTGTGTTAGGGCATGTGTGTTATTTGGGTAATTAAAACTTATATTTTATTTTTTTAAAACCTAAATCTAAAATCTCACACCTCACAAAAATAGAGCCGAGGGCAATTTTAAACAAAAATATTTGTATGTCATGTGTGTGAACGCGCATGTGCGTGTGTGCATATATGATAACTTAATCATGATACACCTAAGAAAATAATTATAGTTAAAGATTTAAAATCTTTAGAAATATAAAGATGTTATGCATATTTTACTAGAAAAGTATACATAAAAGGTAAAATATGGGTAGAGCTTGGAATTATCTCAAGAAATGCAGATTTGTTGGGGAAAGTGTTATATTATTGGAGATGGGTTTGAACGAAAAGATGCAGTTTAAAGCATATTGGATTTAGTAAGAGTGATATAGGTGAGACAAATTTCATAACACAATGAGCACAGAAAGCAAGACCTGTTCTTTCTTACCCTGGCTGCACGAGTAGATTTGTATAATTTCTCCAGTTGCTGATGTCTATACAATTCAACCTCATCAATTACCATCACATCAGAACTCTCATAACCACTTCCACTGAACTGCTTTATCACTGCCTGAAATCAAACAAAACAAGAAAATCAGTTATAGATAATCAAATCATTCAGTAGCAGGGATGCAAATTTTGTTTTTATAAATATTATTTACGAATGAAAGCGCGCACACACACACACACATATGTGTGGGTAAGCAAAAGAATAAAAAAAGGAATTCAGAATCATTTTTTTCTAGCAAGTAAAAACAAAACAAAACAAAAACAAAATGCTTCTTCAATTTCTTTTTATAAATTAACCTAGTTCTATCAATTTCATCCATCCTTCCACCAATAAGAGGCAAAGAAAGAGGGGGAACAACAAAAGCTGGTAGACTTTGAATCATCATCACAGCATTTCCACTCTTTGGCTCATAAAATGAATAAAATTTTCTGTATAAATTTAAGCTTCATGTTGCCAGCACTTATTTGTGAAATTGGAGTGTTTCTCCTTAACAGGCATGCTTCAACAGTATCGACTGAACTTTCTGACCATATATTAAGCAATTAGCTGATGCATTTAACACCAATCTATACTTCAATCAAAAATTCATTGTAAAGCCAGCATATATACATTTCATTGGCCACATACACATACCTGTACAAGAAGTCCAATACAACCAAACATGAAATTAGTGCACAAGGATGAGAAGAATACTCAGATATCAAAACCAGTTCCAGTTCTTTTCCTATGATGGAATTATTCATCTGGGGAACATCAGAGGTCATGGAAAGTGAACAATCATGTTCATTTTTTCAAGCTTGTTTCAGTCATTTATTTATTCAATTCCTGACAGATTTCTTAAGCATTTCAAGTGAAATAGATGCAAAGCAATCCAAACCACTGCACATAACCAGTGCAGCAAAATTAACTGCATTTACTTAGCAAAAATTTTGTGAAAAGGACTAAATAAAGAATCAATAATTACATGTGCAACAGACATCCAGAGAAAGGTTATATGTACACATTACTAACCTAAATAGCAAAAACCAATCACATACCTGTACATTTTAAGGTTATATGTGCAGTAATAAATAGCAAAACACATATTATGTGCATCTTCCTCTATGTACACATTACTAACCTAAAATCACTCCTAAGAAAATAGCTTGTTCTAAAGTAAATGCAGCTACTCCACATCAAACTGAACACGAAAGTAGCATTACCTTCACGTTACAGTTCACAAACAAAAAAATGTCAAGTAGTTCAATTTTCAGGTGAAGCAGATGTATTACAAAGTAAATCCCCGAAAAGTAAATATGGAAAACTTGGACGCATTAACATTGAAGAAGATTTCTAAAGAGCATGAACTACTGAAGTAAAATAATACAATTTTAGTTTGCCAACTTTATTTTAAAGTTCTGTTTGAATTGAATGAATTGAAAGATTGGACATAAGAATGAAACAAAAATGGAAATGATAAAGGAATTTAAATGAAATTAGTTTTACCCATTAATGACACCTAATATAAAATTGTGGAGAAAAATGAATTTGCTTTCCCTCCAAATCCACTAAACAAAATGTAGCCCAAACAGAACACAATGTCATTTCACTACAAATAGGGTAGGGTTTAATTCAAATAGGATTTAGTAAATCCTACTAAAAACTATTTACCTGTCTGGGATCATAGATGCTAAATTTAATTAAATTCTTATAAAATGTTTGCAGATATTTTCAAATTTTAGAGTTTAAAAGAAAAAGAAGAAGATGCACAATGACCGGAAGTTGTGCCAATCTCTAAATAATAATTCCCCCAGGATTCACAAAATACACGATTAGGCTAAAAACATGGGGAGAACAGGATTCAATAAAGTAATAATTTTATATGGCTCACAAAAACTGTTTGGAGAGACTTAGCTAAATCATGCAACCAAACCGCCCAAAAAGTTTAGTTTCCATATGATTTTCTTCAAATTTCATCAAATAAAAAATCCCCATCCAACATTAGCTCTCAAGAGAAAGTTTCTAGGAAACAACTACTGGAAATGCTATATAGGTCACCAATCTAACATTTTTGTTTCTGTAATGCGCATGCGGATTGCAGAAGCACAACTCTGCACAACCAGAAGTGAACCACCATAAAACCACAATCGAAAAAATTCACGATTACTTGATTAAAATAGCAAATGAAGAAGTACGTGAACCAAAAATACCATCTTGCCCCGTCCCAAATGAACTAATCAAAACCCTACAAAACCTTAAAGTCGACAGTCACCGCAACAGTAAGCCAAGAAGAGGGTTTCCACATCCACTACATATTTTGCTTCAGACCGAATCATTCAACTCGCATCGCTCTAATTCCTGGATAGAAAGTTATGGAGATCACCTGCTGCTGCTTCGCGACCTGCTCTCTGAGCTTGCTCGCTTGCTTCCTTAGCTTGTCCATTACGACCACCACTGAACTATGAGAGAGCCCAAATCAAACAAAGAAGAAGAAACCCTCTCTCTCTCTCTCTCTCTCTCTCTCTCGAAACTGATGTGAATACTGTAGACGAATCGGAGCGAGGTTCATAAAACGTCGTTTAAATAAAAATTAAAATTTGAGTGTGAAATATATAAATGCATAAAAATTATATGATATATATATAAATCTCTCTTTATATAATATAACACGTCATTGATAGAGGTGTAAAAGAGACATACTTGAGCGAGCAGAACTTTTATTCATATTCGGATCATTTGAAAATTGCTTTGTTCGACTCATATTCGAAATGGCTCGAAATTTTAGTATTTGTGTTCGACTTGAATTATTCGAAATGGCTTGTATCAGCTCGAAATTCAATAATTCAAAAAATCTATAAGAGAGAGGATTTGAATCTGAGTCAATTTTTTGTATAACAAAAACTTTAACCACTAAGTCATATGTACAATATAATATGATATAATATAATTTTTTATTTTGAGCTAAATCGAGTCAAATACGATTTAACGAAAGATTGTTCATTCGATTCGTTTATAAATCGAATTTGAAATATTTATTCGTGTTCGACTCACTTAATTAATAAACGAGCCAAACACGAGCTATTTATGAATAACAAATTTTTTTGACAGCCCTAATTGTTGATAGAATTTATAAAATTCATGACAATATCACTGGATGCAAGAAAGTTATAATAAAATTTCATTGGAAGAGATGCTCTCGATAAACTCCCTAACTCTCTCATGCATCTTAGTTTGTCGCTATCTCTTTCCCTCTTAATCTCATTATCCATTGTGCACTCCTATCCTACACATTATCAACAATTACTGAGAAGTGTCATGACAACTGACTATCAAAGGTATCGTCAAGATAAAGTCATCTGAAGGAGAAATTGTGTTAGGAGCTCGTTGCTGAAGGCACTAACAGGATTGTGTGTGAGATATCTTAACTTAGGGGTTATTTGATTATCTGTATTTGAAATGCAGTATAAAATAAATACAGTGTAAAAGAAATACAGTGTAAAAGAATTACTTTATAATTGTTTGCTTGAGAGCTTTATAAATTCATGACTTTACTTTTTTTTTGTTTGGTTGATAAAATATAACGAAAGAATCGCTGAAGATCAATGCGGCGCTGCGGTGGCCAACCCATGCTGGCGCTATGGTCGGCTGGAGAGTCAGCGTCTGAAATGACCTACCGACACGGCTATGAGCTGAGGGCTACGGCGAGGCTGATAGGAGGTGGTTGTTACGGTACCAGCTGGCAATGACTACCGATGGCCGGCGCATGGCCGGCGAAAATGGCACGGGCCGTATGAGCGGCCGCCACCACATCACTTTACATGGTCGGTGTATTTAGAATTCACCTAAATTTGGCGAATTCTAAATACACGCAAACTAACCTTTCTGGTATATTTGAAATACGCTGGAATTTTACTTGCAACCAAACGCTTGAAATGTTAGCGGCATTTGAAATCCGATTTCAAATCTGAACCAAGCACTAGTGATTGAGAGATTTTGCTTTCAACTAAGAAGTCTTGGGTTCAAATCCTTGCACATACATTACGTGTGTGAATTTGTGATTAAATTCGCTTAAATGTCCAAAAAAAATTAATAGGACTGTGACACATGAAAGAGAAGAAGAATTTGAAGATATGCAAATTAACCTAACGTTCAGACTTATCATCGATTTCACTGCCGATAATCTCTCCCCGAGTGTTATAATTGTCATAGAAAGAATGACAATAGCTCTATGTTTATATTATTTAAAATTTTGAATGCTATGCATATTAAATTAGATGTTAAATATATAAATTTTATAGCTTTAAGCAATATACTGGTAAATCCCCCAAATTAAATTAGTTATTTGTCAATCTCTCTAGATATATTTTTTAATTCTTGAATATCTAATCTTCTAAATTCAACAATAATTTGGAAAGCATAATTCACAAGCTCTTATTGGTGGGCCCTTTTAAAATCATTTCATGCAATTGTTTAGTATGACCAGTGAAATCAACGTTCTTTCAAGCAAAATTTAATCAAACATTATATATATATTGCGTTTAATATCATTGTGCTTTGTACTTTAGTTATTTACATCTTTTAGAGATATCTCAATCAACAATTTTTTATATTTTTATTCTTGTTGCGTGCAGGAAGATTCGGGTCGGTAAAGTATGAAAATTCGATGTCTTAGCATTGTACAAAAGTTATGCATACACAGTAAAAGAGATTGAGAGATCTCATGATTTTTATATGGACAACCCAAGAAGAGAAATACCACGGGATCTGACTCACTTAGAAATAATTTTACTATATCAATTTCTAATACAATTATTATCCTTTTTTCTAAGTTGGAGAAGGATAGCTTACAAGAATAAGTTTTGTGACAAGCTTTACTGGGTCAACGACGGCCTTGCTTGAGGTGATAGGATGATCCGAAAAAAACTATCGAAAGATGGTTGCATGAGCAGACCATGGTCAAGCGGCCGGTGATGATCCGACGACCGTCGGCTGGCGCTGGTAGTGGGGAACGCGGCGGCGGCTGGCGGTACGCCGCTGACCTGGATCCGATGACGTCCGACGATGATGATCGGTAGCGGGTCGACGGTGGTGATCGGCGATGGTCGACAACGGCAATGGGTGGCAGGTGACCGGGGATATGGTCGACGCGGACCGACGACGGCGGGCGATGGTGGTAGCAGGTGGCCGGTGGTCCGATGATCGAACGGCCGCGGGGCGATTATGCTTTGAGATTCTTCAAGTCTTAGAGCTCTCTCCTCTCTTTAGCTTGAGTCTCCCTCATGTGAAGAATCAGAGGCTATTTATAGATTATTGGAGTGACATTTCTATAAATATGGGCAAAATCCAAACCACTTCATCGGACAACTCAAAATGATTCCTTCGATCATCTGATGTATTTTAAGTATTTGAATGCTCAAATGAAGTCAGAATTAAGAGATCTTAGGCTTGTTAGATTCGACTCGTCAAGACGCTCGATTTGACTATAAACACTACATATTTAAAAACTATTTAGAGATCCAACTAATATCCCAAAGTTTTTAATTATATTTTAAGTGCTTGATCTGGGCTAGTCTCAACTTAAAATCAGATTGCTTTCAATATTAAGATTCATGCTTCAACTAGTAGAGTTTTCAATGATATATTAGTTGTCCCCCTATTTTTGGATTATATCATCTCTATCATCCAAAAAAACATGTCAAATAATTGAAAATAACACCTTCTTCAATATTAATAAAATTTATGGATTCATTAACATTTGTGTCAGATATAGTTTGAAAGAATAGATCTTCATGGGTGCACAAAATTATGATCACAGAAGCAACCACAAGAGACCAGACACACAGGTGCATGAGGCCATGAATTCATGGACAAGCAGAGCGGCAAACGCGCGAGGTCGTGGCCAACTTAGTGCAGGTACACACATACGAACATGCAAGGATGTTGGCGTGCATGGCTACGAGCGTGCATAGCCATGGACACACCATTGCGGGAGGCCGCGAATGTGCAAGGCCCTTAGAATGTGGGCGAAGGGCGCGAAGGTCAGCGAAGCGAGGGTCATGGGGCCACAAGATGGCGCGGCGCGACGTGCGCACAGTAACTTGTGGGCACAGGTCGCGGATGCTCTCGTCGTGGAGCCGCGGGTGCACGCAGGTGCAGGGCCACGGGCACTCACGAGCTTAGGGCTGTAGGCGCGCATGGTCGCAAGCATCGCAGGCGCAATTTGAACCATAATTCACTCCTGTGTGCTCAAACGCGCACTAATGGGCGCAAATGATGAAAATTTTAGATTTTTTCTTGATTTTTTCTCATAATTTCTCCGAATTGTTTTTATTTACTTCTTTTTTTCACTTTTATAGAAGGAATGATATATTTGAATGCAAAAATTTCTAAATATATTTAAATATTTCTAAATTTTTTCCCAAAATTTATTCTTTTTTTGCCTCTATTGTGAATCTATAAAAACACCCCCTTGGGGTCCAGTAAAGAGACACAGTTTTCTCCCATATGCTCGAATGTTCTCCTGCATTAGATGAAAAATTATCCAGCAGAAGTTCAGGGGCTAAGAGTAATATTTTTTTTTTCTTTTGTCAACAAGGCTCTGACTTTCTTCTGAAAAGATGGTTATTTGATTTGTTGATTAAGACACATAGTTCATACGGTGAGGCTCCAATTTTTTCTCGAGAGAGACGTCAACTGTCCTCATCGGACCAAACAGATTTGGAGGCAATCAAAGCCCGTAGTTCATACGGCAAGGCTCCAGTTTTTCCTCGAGAGAGGTGTCAACTATCCTCGTCGGACCGACCTAGTTTAGAGGTGATTAAAACCCGTAGTTCATACAGTGAGGCTTCTTCTCATCAGACCGACTGGGTTTGAAGGCGATCAAGGCTCGTAGTTCATACAGCGAGACTCCAGTTTGTCCTCAAGAGAGGCGTCAACTATCCTCGTCGGACCGACCGGGTTTGGAGACGATCAAGGACCATAGTTCATACGATGAGGCTCCAGTTTTCCCTCAAGAGAGGCGTCAACTGTCTTCGTTGGACCGACCGGGATAGGAGGCGATCAAGGCCCGTAGTTCATATGATGAGGCTCTGGTTTTCCCTTGAGAGAGGTGTCAACTGTACTCGTTAGACCTGGTTTGGAGGCGATCAAGATCCGCATTTTCTACTTTTTCTTGCAAAAAATTAATTTTCTTAAAACTCCAATGGATGGCACAGTAAATGACAACTTCCATGAAGGCGGGGAAGCATCGATTAAGAACTAATCCTCAAAAAACTCAGAAAATCTAGCAGGTAATTTTGGAGTATCATTAGAGAGAAATAGCTTCTTTTGTGAACTCATACGTATGCTTATATTTCTCAACAGATCATAAGCAAAATATTATATCCAAAACTATTCATGAAAAAATAAAGTCAGGAAAGGATGTATCCAAGTATTGAGATAAGTGAGCTACTTCACACATTTCTCATACCTTTGACTTTCTCTCCTCTTTTTTTAATTTATATTTATTATGCATTTTCACAGGATGATGCATAGAAGAAAACTAACAACATGACAGCTACAAATGATATATCATCCACTATCACAGCTGAAAATTTAATGGTGCTCCGTAGGAAAATTTATTTTGCAAATGAGTTGGTGACTCTTATTACCAAAAAGTCTGATTGGGCATGTTTTTTTTGCAATGATACATTACTATTTCTAATATGATTCTTTGTGAGGGGGTGTGATTTCCTTTGGCTCTCAAATTGATTAAGATTTTTAAAATATGGGGTGTAGCTTTATCACAATTTTTATTTCGAGCTCTAGTGATCATTACTAATCTGATCGTCTTCTTTAGAGAGCGTGGTGTGACTTTGAATATCAAGTACTTATGCATAATGTGTAGGCTCACATGTGATACTCAAAGAAGTGTTTCATATCAAGGTATAAAAAATTATATAGAATTTTCAGCATGGGATCCATCTAGAAGTTGGTTTAATGGGTTCTTTTTGTAAAAAATGAGTGAGATCTCCCTAAGAGATGGGGAAGATTGAACAACCTTCTAGATCCATTACTAATTGAAGAGAATAAAATCTTAACAACTCTCAATGTTCTTGATGTAGGAAGCTTGTAGCATGAGTTACGTTGCATTGACAAGTATATAATTGAAGATATAATGTTCAAGGTTGGCCTTTATATTTAGGAAGTGAGATCTCATGCTCTTCCATAAAAGAGATTAGGTAAAGGTAATGAAAGGTCTCCTCATATTCACAAAATTCTTTCAAGAAGTCCGTTACAAAGTCATGGTGACAACAATGCTTCTTCTCTAAAGAAAAAGAAGACATGTGCTAGAGTAATTATGTCAAATAATTATGGAGGTTGCGAAGAAGATGTTCTCCCCAAGTTGTTCTCTGAGAGTTTAGCTATCTTGACTTATAATGGGGGGGTATGTCTCCCGAAGCTGCATATTCCTGAGGATGTGTTAAATCACATATGCACTGGACGTCAATGAGCAGATGAATTAGTATGTTACCTTCTCTTCTCTTTCTTTTCTTCTCTCTCTCTCTCTCTCTCTTTTAGTCTAATATTTATGATTTTTTTATTGTAGGTAACCCAAACATTAGGGCTTGTGGCTCATTTGGGTGTCACTCTAGATGAGTGGAATAATGAATTTATGAAGCTAAAATACTTGCAATGCGAGTACAACCAAAGATTGAGTGCCAAGGAAAAGAAATGACAGCTTTGGAGGATCAACTAACTAGGTGTAGAACTGAGCTAATGAACATGTCAACTTCTCTTTCTCTCCAGCGTCAGAAGGTGGAGCATACTCGTGATGAGCTAATTGAGGTAAGGGTAGAGACTCGCCAGAAAGAGAAAAGACTCAAGGCATTTACAGTAGAGAAGAAGGCTCTTGAACTAGAGAAGAAAGCATTACATGTTCGCCTTTCTAAGAAAAAGTTTATTATATTAAAAGCGAAAGAAGATGTCATATCCTTGAAGGTAGTGGAAGACTTTAAGAACTCCTTAGGTTATCATTATGCTATTGAAGATCATATCTAAGAAGCTCGTAATCATATTCTTGGTGTTGAAGTGAAGGACTTGGAGCCCCAATGTTTGGAGGAAGGCTTTATCCGAGAATTCCTAAAAGGAATTCACTTAGTGCATCGCAAAACTAGGATTAGTATTGAGAATCTGTCTCCCAGCCAAGTATCTAAAGACTCTTTGCCAGATTCAGAAGATGAAAGGGTTGAAAGTGAGTTTAAGGGAGCATCTTTCAGCGGTGAGGAGGATGTTGATATCATGAAGTATCAATTGAGGATGCATTTCTTTCCCTTTTATTTTTTATTTCTCTTATATCCAAAATTTTAATTCTTTTTATCATCATATTAGAGCTATCAATGATATTAGCAAACAAAGAATTTTAAGTAATTTGCTCTCTTTTTTACCTATTTGAGGTGATTGGTCGAAATATTATTCGGCGACACTAACCTATACGGAAGAGGTCATGGGAAGTCCACCAAAGACTTTTTTACCTATCCTAGGTATTAGTCAAACTGTTACTTAACGTCTTACCTATATGGAAGAGGTCACGGGAAGTTCACCAAGGACTTTTTGACCTACCCTAGGTATTAGTCAAAGTGTTACTTGACGTCTTACCTGTATGGAATAGGTCTTGGGAAGTCCACCAAGGACTTTTTGACCAATTTTAGGTATTAGTCAAAGTGTTATTTAACGTCTTACTTATATGGAAGAGGTCTAATCAAATCCCCTTTGAATTAATCATGGCCTAATGGAGACACAATGTCGGTTGTTGAGAGAAAAAGCCATAAACTCATTACTTTGATAAAGTCAGTGACACAATATTATCATAAGATAACTTAACAATAATAATGAGATAATTTCTTTATAAAAGATAAGAGGTGGAGAGGAAAAGACAAACAAGGTAGAATAAAGGCTATAATATTTGTGCACCAAGAAAAACTGATAATACTTTTAGATTTTCTTCATGTTTCAAGTTTGAGGAAAGATTTTTCTCTCTGGATCTTTAATCATAGCTTGATGGTTGGTCATCTGATAATAAAATAGGGAGCAAGTATTCAATGGGAAAAGCCGTCTGAGGTACTTCATCTCGAAAGTTAAAAAATTTGATGTCGAAGGTCATCGAAGAGCATGGTTGATCTTGTTTAAGATAACATGATTGCGCTATTTATTGATTTCTATAGACCATTCCAACCCCAACTGAAGCTAGAAATTTCATCTTAAGATGAGGTACCAAAGTAACAACACCAAATATTGATTGGAGGGGCCTTCTGAAGATGGCATTGTATACTAAATTTGACTTGACCACAATGAATTGAAATGAATGAGTTACTCATCGAGGAAATTCTCTGATAATAATAAGAAGGGTGACTTTTCCCTCCACTCGCACAGGGCGATTATCAAACCCATATATTGGTCCTACAATAGATTAGATTTTTTCCCTAACCAGGCCCAAGTTAAGAAATGTGGAGTAAAACACAATATCAATATAACTCCCATTATCAATCAAAATTTTCTTAACATTATAACATGGGTCATCGATCCTCGCACCAATGACATGTGGATCTTGATGTGAAACTCAAACTTATTTGAAGTCCGAGTCATTAAAAGTGATGGAATGATCAATACGAGATCTCCTTAACTCCGGCTCTTCGGAGGTGGTGATGATGACTTAATTAGATAGTAGTGGTCCTCCTGTGATTATTTTAATTTCTCCAACTATTTAATGATTATTTTATTATTTCTGCAATGATTGTCCCTATTGCCCCTAGTTGGAGTTATGTTTGCCTGAGTTGACTAATTCTGCACAAATCGATCTAGATATCTTTGCCAAATGAGCCTCTCAATCTCTTTTTTTGAGTTGTTTACACGCTTCTATAGTATGTCCATGATTTCAATGAAAGTGATAATATTGCTCTTGATTTCTTGAATTTGGTTTCAGTAGATGTGGCTACTTAATGGTCTCTTCATCTTAAATGGTCTTCGAGACGTTAACACGAGATATGTTCAGTGGTGTGTATTCTTTTTTAGATCGTGATTCACGTTATTCAGTGGTATGTCTTACAATGGGATTATTGATCGGTGTTTCCAGGGGCATTCTTACATTTTCCTGTGGATTGTTCAAACTATTTTCGATGGAAATTAAGAGCCTCATCAGTAGAAATTTATGCTTCCACATGATGAACCAAGTTAGCATACGAGCGGACCATGTCACACATTAATGAGGAGTAGAAAGGCTCAGGATGGAGCCCTCCAAGCAAAATTTCTCTTAGTAATTCAGGGTCCACCCCTGGTATTTGGCGAGCTTCTAAGGAGAACCTCTGGAAGTACTCCTTAAGTGATTCACCTTCATTTTAATAAATGCCTGAGAGATAAGAGAAATATTTAATGATCCTCTGGTTCGTAATAAACTATTCTACAAAAAACTTAGTAAGTTAGTCGAAGGTATGGTTAGATCCCCTTGGAAGGGAGTAGAACCAAGTGCGAGCCTGACCCTTGATGTTGACTGGAAAGGCCTAACAAAGTAGTGTGTCAGGAGCTCGTTGGTTGTGCATGATGGTTTTGTAATGGTCGATGTGTTCATATGGGTCAATTTTCCCATTATAGGAGTCGATGCTTTGAAGCTTGAAACCTACTGGAATAAGATGTTGAAAGATTGCTCCAGTTAATGGTGAAGACTGCTGCTAGCCATGATGAGAGGGAAGGTAATTTCTATCTTTAAGGTGAAATTCTTCTCGCATTAAATATTATAATTCCTCGCATATAACATGATGGGTGGAATCAATAGGGCAAGAACGCGTTAAGCTATCAGCAATAATTGATGGGTTAGCGATCAATTGAACTGCAAACGATGGATTAGTAGAACTAGCTGTATCAAGGAGGTCAACATCATGGTTTGGAAGCAGAAGAACTTCAGCCTGATGGCGAGAAGGCCTCGTGTCAGCATTTTGACCTCCCTTGGCTAATGATCGATCTTGGGGGAGATGCGTTTGCCGCAGTAGTGGTTGTCATGTTTCTCGTTGAAGTTGAATTATCTCATTTTGAGGCTCTTCCATTTGGCGAACATGATCTTCTAGAGAGGTTCATGTTGCACCTTCGCCAAATAGGGCAACACCTATCAGGGGGAAATGAAGCAGAAGCTTAACGTCCTTAGTTTAAGGATTGGTTTCGGGAGTGATGGGAGTTTGCGCTTGTTAGCCATAATACAGGTGTTCACAGAGATTATGATTATGAGATTCCTTTCCAATAGAGGGCCCCAAACTATTGCGTGTAAGAAGATTCAGGTTGGTGGAGTAGGAGAATTTGATGTCTTAGCGTTACATAAAAGTTTCGAACACGCATCAAAAGAGTTCGAGAGACCTTAGGATTTTTAAGTAGAAAACTCAAGAAGGGAAAAATCATGGGGCCTAGCCCACTTAGAAATAATTTCACTATATCAACTTCTGTTACAATTACTATCCTTTCTCTAAAGTTGGAGAATGATAGCTTACAAAAATAAGTTTTGTGACAAGCTTCACTAGATCAGTGACAAAGGCCATATTTTAGATGGTAGTCTGATGATCTGACAAAAACTGTCGAAAGATGATCTGGTGGTGGTTGGTCGCAGCTGGAGATGGTGAACATGTAGGTCGATGATCCAATGATCGCCTGACAAGGGTAACCTGGGTGATGGTGACCGGTGGCGACGCCGGGTGACCAACTGGTGGCCAACGCAGAGCGGTTGACAGCGTGATCCGGTGATTGTCGTGATGATTGATTAAAGCAGTGGTTGTGGCGGTGACCACGATGGTGGTGGTAGGGGACCGGTGGCGGCGGTCGGTGGAGGTGACCTGGCTGATGGGCGGCGTGATGACCGCGGTGGTGGCCAATGCCGTGGGTTGGCGGCGATCTCTGGATGGGCCGGTTTTGATTATTCTTTGAGATTCTTTGAGTCTCAGAGATCTCTCTTCTCTTTAGCTTGGGCCCCCCTCATGTGAAGAATGAGAAGCTATTTATAGATTATCGGAGTGACATTTTTGTAAATACAGACAAAACCCAAACCACTCCATCGGACGGCTGTTGACATCACTTTTAGAGTGAGCTCTCAACTTCTTCATCATAGATCTAGGATTTTTGTAGACACTAAGAGTCTTTTAGTCTTAAGATAGTCTTAGTGATTAGGCGAACACTTAACCTAATCCTATAGATTTAGAAGAATTAGCCATAGGAATAGATTATGCCTTAAGAATTTAGGATAACTTGCCTACCGTATAGCCTCAAACCCAATCCATGCTTCCTTCCTCAAACCAAACCTCAAATTCAAAATCAAATCATAAATCAATCCTAAATCAAATGATTGAAACCCATGATCAAATTCAAATTTCAAAATCTCTTCCTAAGCTATATGAGCCACCTTCATATGCTTAGCCAAAACCCTTTTTAAACCAAATCAAACTTGATTGATTTCTTTATAAATCAATCATTCATTCACTTATATTCACAAATTTAAATGAAATCCAAATTCAAATGAGCTAAATCAAACTAAATCAATTCAATACTTAAGCCCTTTTGGCTTACATCCTTAAGATCGGTCAAATTTACTTCCAAATCATTCCAAACTCAAATGATTTTCTCATGAATCATCTATATCTTCATTTATATTCACAAATATAAATGAAATATAAATCCAAATGGCCAAAACCAAACCCAAATCAAATCAATTTTCAAATTTTAGCCTTTTTAAACATTTCCTTGAACTTAACCAAATGACATTCAAATTAACTCAAAACCTATGGATTTCTGCATGATTCAATCATTCATTCAATCATTTAGCCAAATATAAATACAAACTACAATTATCAAACCAAACCCAAGTCAACTCAAGTCAAGCCTATGTTGACCCCTTTTGACTTGAAATTGTCATATGAGCCAAAATCTATTTGGCTCCAAACCAATTACAATTGGATTTATATTTTCATCCTAAATCCATGCATAAACCAAACTAAACTTGAATCAAGTCATGATCAAGCCATTTGACTCATTTAGGTCCACTTAATGCAAAGTGGCCTAAAGATTCATTTTGAACTAAGTTCTAATCCAACCCAAATTGGATTGAACCAAGGCCATCCAAACCTCATATCATGATCAGCAATCACTCTAGGATGATCAATCATCTCAGTTGGGTCAAACCAAGCCAACTTGGTCCTTTAACCAAGTCAACCCTTAGCTCAAATGAAATCTAAAAAAGCTAAAACCCACCATATATCAAATTGATTAAAACCACTGATTCAAACTAACTTGTAATCAATGATTGAACATGATCAAACCCTCAATTGAGCCAAACCAAGTCCAATTGGTCATTTCACCCAAGTTGACCCAAATTGGCCTAAATAGTCAAAATAGGTCAAATCATGATTTAACCCAAATTGATTGCAACCAATGGCTCATGTTCACTCCAAATTGATTATTGAACTTGACCAAAGCCATGATTAAACCCAATTTGACCAATTGGTCAACTTGACCCAACTTAGCCCAAATTGACCTAAAAGATCAAATTGGCCAAAATCCAAATTAAACCCAAATTAAACTAGACCAAAACCTACAATCAATTTCAATCAACCAATTGAACATGAACCAACACCTAACCTAACCCAATTTGGTCAAATTGGTCAAATTGGTCAAATTGTCCTATTTGACCTATTTGAATCCAAATGAGCCAAAACCAAACCTAAGCTAAACCAATACAAATCAATTGAACCAAAACATTCCAAATGGTCATGTGAACTTGACCCAACCCTTGGTTTGATCAAATTTGACCAACTGGTCAACTTGACCCAACCTAACCCAATTTGACCTAAATAGGTCAAATAATGCCAAATCAAACCAAATGAACTCCAAATCACTTAAATTAGGGCTAACCCACTTTTGACCCATTTCAAATCTGCCCAAATTAAATCCATTGCCAAATGATTAAGATACCCTTGGGCTGAGGGAAATCACATAAGATAAATCACTTGGGGGAATGGTCATTTCTCTTCCTTGGCCACTTGGCACCCATCCATTAGTCCACTTAGACACCAAGGACACTGGTTAGCCTGACCAAAGGGTGGTTGGATCGACCATGACTCATGGGGAGGTGAAATCACCTCCCCATTCCTATTGGGACACTTGGAAAGCCATAGGTAACCACTACTCCCATGAAAGCCACTCTCACATCGTCCTCCACTCAAAGGAAGCCAGCTAACATGATTCTCTACCTAAATCAAGCTCCCCTTGATATCCATTTGATCAAAATGACCAAATAAGACTAACCGTCTGATCCAAAGAATGGGAGAGTATACCCCCCTAATTCTCACTCAAACCAAAACACACACACTCAATTCAACCCTAGTAGCCAAGATCACATATCTTAGAGAAATTTCCAAGGCTTCTCGAGCTCCCCAACTTCTCCTCTCTAAGTTTTTATAGAAAACAGAAACAGGGGAGCCTCAATCCGATTGCCATTTGGTCAAACCTCCACCAAAGTGCAATTAACTTTGCACACACCATCCTTGGAGCCAAACAAGCGAGAATGAATCATTCCCTAAGCTTCCTAACGATCGGAGGGTGGAGTTCAATCAAAGCTGACTACTTCCATCCCGTGCTTTGGTCTTCTGAGAAATCCACCTCAAATCAAAGATCGTACCGCTCAACAGAGCTTCATTTCTACCAAATGAAGCTTTCTTAATCATTGGAACCGCCGATCATAAGCTCTGGTGAGGTATGCCATTGAAACTGATCCTTAAGCTTAAAATAGGTTGGTCTTTTATGAAGGAAAGTTCCAAGTCATGAGATTTTCCATCGTTGAATGTGTTCATCTCCCCCTATGGATGGTGTGGGATCAATTTGACCTCCATTCGAGCTCGGGTGAGCTCGAATCAAGTGATGAACGACGAATGACCTCCGTCTCTCGCCGCTCGGGAGAAGACAGATCACGGACTGTCCATTCCGTGTGATTGGAATGGACGCTCTTGATCAAATCACGCATAAAATCCTTTGATTTTCCTTCAGACTTGTGGATCTAATCGTGGATGTCCGATCTTAGATCAGACGGTCCACGGGAAATTGCATCCGCCGCAATCTAAGTCAACAACCTTATTTAACAACTTAAATAACCAATTCCATTACGCCATATAGAAAGTGCGCTACATCAGCACGTCGTGTTAGCAGCCACGTGGCACCGATGGGATTGGGGTTTTAATTAGGTTAATTAATCCATTTTTAAGGCTAAAACTTCTAAAATTTATAACTAATTATAGAAAAATCCAAAAAATATAAATGAGGGCTCATTTTAAAGGTATTTCAAAAAAGGAATCCATTAAAAATATTATTAAATAATTTTGAATAATAATTTCTACTTAATTAAGATTTAACTAAAAATTTAATTAGCCTAGTTACTCTCTGATTAATTATCTAATGAATCTCAAACTTTCTAGAGATGTTTAGAGGGATGACCTCTACCTCTCCTAATTTTCTTCGATTTTATTGGATAGTTAATTAAAAAAATTAAGAGATTAAGCCTTAATTACTCTCTTACCTTAATTAATGATAATTAAGCAAATGAATAGTAGATTAATTAATTAATTAAGCTTATTACACTCTTTTGATAGTGAAAAGTCTAAGGGAAGTGGTTTAGGTTTATTTCTTATGACCATTTCATTAAGCCTCTTCATTTATTTTAAATTAATTAAAGCTTAAGTAATTAATTAGCCACTTAATTAATCAATTGAAATAAAAGGGAATCTAATTATTTCAAAGCTTAATTGATTATTTGAAGTGACTTAGGGATTGGGATTGAGGCCTTCTCTTTGATCTCTTTCCCTAAGTTAATTTCATCATCCTAATTAAAACATAATCAAAGGATATAATTAACCAATTAAAAGACTTAATTAAATTAATTCAAAGTCCAAATTATTCTTAACTTTGATTAATCAACTTTGGGTAGTACTTTAGATGTTTAATAGTTTAAAGGAATTTAATGAAATTATGATTTGCTTACATGTGTGAAGAAATTATAAAAGTAATTAATCAAATCCATTAAGCTTAATTAATTATTAATTTGAGCCAATTGCATTAGGCCCCTTTCATTCCTTAGGAGCATTCCTGATTTACTTTCCATGTAGTTGCATATCATGTTGGCTCATCATTAATTAGTTAGTTAACTTAAGGTAATATAGGTAAGGGTTTAATTAATTGATTTTATTCATACCTCAACCTAATTAAGCCGCAAAATTAATTTAATTATTTTTCATTAAATCAAATTAACTCACACATAGGGAATGAGTTTAGGGTTAGCAAACCTCTTTGACATCTTTTAAATCAAATCAAACATGAAATCAAAATGACTTTAAGAAACTTTGGTCTATTTTAACTAAGCTTATTTAATTTGATTATCCTTAGGAATTAGTTGGATTGAATGAGATTATATGCTTGTGTTTCTTTATTTCTTTCCAATCATATTAAAGTGTTGTATGTCACTTGATTCATGCAATCATTTCTTCTAAATGATTTTCTTTATGTCAATTTGCATGTGTTAACTTAATTAAAAATATGTGTGGTTATTATCGCTATTAAATCTCAAATATATTTTCAATAACTTCTTAATAAATAAGAATATGTGTTATGACTTTAGTTATATATACATAGGAAGTGCTTGTGAATATAAGCTTAGTGTATGAAGTGAAGTTCCTTCTTTCATTCATATGTTAATTTGCATAAGTATGAATGTTAATGGGTATATTAATCTGGACATCTTGGGGACACATGGGTTTAAGTAGCCCTATGGAGGTCTCTACCTCACTCCCCTAATGCAAAACAATGGTGACGTACATGTTTGATTTTATTTTTATGCATTTTGACATTAGAATTTAGATAGCGCTTTATATATATATATAAGTAGGGGCATATTAGTTTGGACATCCCAGGGACGCACAACTTTAAGTAGCTCTAAGGAGGTATTTACCTCACTTCCCTGGTGCGAAATAATGGTGTCGTACCTACTTAGAATTTTTATATATGTGTGTGTGGTATAGCTAGTGAATAAAATTCATAATTTAATTAAATTGAATTCCACTATTGCATGGTTTCTCCATTCTTAAAGTTGTTTACACATTCATGTGTATATAAGAATAGTGGGTATATTAGTTTTGATAGCCTGTGGACGCACGGATTTAAGTAGCCCTAAGAAGGTCTCTACCTCACTCCCCTAGTGTGAAACATTGGCATCGTACCTACTTAAAAATTTTATACATTTGTCTGTACATTTCACTAATGAATGAAAACCCTTTTTCTATTAAAAAGAAACATGCATTCATATTTGGTTCAAGTGGAAAAATTGATTAGTCATGTGACTTAAAGCTCTTTGCTTATGCTTTTGTATAAGAATTTAGATAGAACTTTAAATTGATATGATAGAATAATTCAACCAAATGAAACATCAATTCCAAATATATTGACTTGCATTCATCATTCAAGTATGCTAAGATATAAATTGCATGTATAGGTATGTTTAGGACTTAACCATATGCATGCTATATATGATGGAAAGAAATAAACAAACATATGTGTTGACTTCACTTTTGGAGTGAGCTCTCAACTTCCATATCATAGATCTAGGACTCTCATAGACCCAAAGAGTTTCTTAGTCTTAAGATAATTCTAGTGATTAGGTGAACACTTAACCTAACCCTAGAGATTTAGAAGGGTTAGTCATAGGGATAGGTTGTGCTTTAGGGATTTAGGAATACTTGCCTACCCTTTAGCCCAAACCAAATCCTTGCTTCCTTCTTCCAAATCAAATCTCAAATTCAAATTCAAATTCCAAAATCAATCCAACTATCAAATGATTGAAACCCATGATTAAATTCAAACTCCAAATCCCATTCTAAGCCTTTTGATTTTATCTTATGGACATAGCCTTAACCAAATTCAAATCAACCCCAATCCAATTGATTTTCTAAATTATCAAATTTAATCTCCAATCAAAATCTAAATCATAAATCAAATCCAAATGATTGAAGCCTAAACCAATCAAATTCTCGATTTTAGCCCTTTTAGCCAAATTTCTTGAACTTGACAAAATGATACCCAAATCAACTCAAAACTCATAGATTTCTTCATGATTCAATCACTCCTTCAATCATTGTTCCAAATACAACATAAATTATAATTATCAAATCAAATCCAAGTCAACTCAAGCCAAACCCAACCTATCCCATTTGACTTGAAATACTCAAATGAGCCAAAACTCGTTTGAACCTAAACCAATTACAATTGATTTTATATGTCAATCTCAAATCCATATATAAACTCAACTAAATCAAAGCCAACTCAAAATTATGCCAACTAAACCCAATTGGCTCACTTGACCCAGAGTGACCAATTTGACCCACATAAATCAAAATCAAATTCAATTCAAATCAAAGTGAATTAAGTCAATCTAAACTTCATGTCATGATTATTAATCATCTTAGATTAATCAATTGTCATGAATTGGGTCAAACCAAGTTAACCTAGACCGTTGACCAAGTCAACCCGTTAACCCATATAAACCCAAACTAGTCAAATTATAACCTAAATCAAATTGATTGCAACCAATGGCTCAAGTTCACTCCAAATTGATTGTTAAACTTTATCAATTGGTCAACCTAATCCAACTTAGCCCAATTTGACTTTAAAGGTCAAATCAACCTAAAACCCAATCAAATCTAAATTAAACTTAATTGAATCCTATAATATATTCTAAATGATTAACCAAACCCAAACTAAGCCATGATTCAAGCCAATTTGATCAATTGGGTCATGTTAGTCAACTTAGCCCAAATTGACCTAAAGGATCAAATTAGCCAAAATCCAAATTAAATCTAAATTAAACAAAATTGATTAAAACCAATTGAACCAATATACTCCAAATGATCATTTAAACTTGACCAAATCATTGGTTTGACCTAATTTGACCAATTGGTTAACCTAACCTATTTTGACCCATTTTGACCTAATTTGACCTAAAGTAAACTAAATGAACTCTAAATGACATGAAATTTGGTCCAACTCATTTTTGACTCATTTCAAATCTACTAAAATCAAATTCAATTTCAAATGACTACTTTGCCCTTTGGTCAAGGGCATCCCATGAGAAAAGATACTTGCTCAAGTAGTCATTTATCTTCTTTGGCCACTTGACACTCATCCATTAGTCCACATAGGCACCAAGGACACTGATTTGTTGATCCAAAGAGTGGTTGGGATAGCCATGACTCATGGGGAGGTGAAATCATCTCAGCTCTCCCATTGAAACACTTGGCATGAAGGACTCCCACCTTTCCTTTGCTAGGACACCAATTTGTCCTTCATGGCAGCCACTTTTCATGCCTTATCCAACCAAGATAAGCCACATAAGATGATTCTCTTCCATTCCCAACCACCCCAAGCCAAATGACAAGACTTTGGAGCCAAAAATTTAAAGAAAAGATGGATTTTTGGTGACATTCAAACCAAGAGAGTTAGAAGTAGCAAAACTTATTCTATTCCTCTCATTTTTTTATCTCTTAGAGCTCTCAAACCAACTAGCAATCATTCCCACTTGAGTTCGGAGTGAAAAACACCAAAAATAAGTAGATTTTGACGAGGAAGTGGCGGCGATTGGAGAATACATCATCCGGAGAGAAAGCGAAGATCTAGGCTCATTCAAGGCTTCTTCCCCCATTTAAAAGTGTGCTCGAATCATCACTGCCACTAGAAACCATCCTCAGTGAGGTAATCTTCAAAAATCCATAGCCGGCCTTAGGATTTTTTATATTTTTATGACATTTTCATGCGATTTTAGGATTTTCCATTAGAAATCTCTCGCATTCTTTACTTTATACAATCTCAATATGAAATAGAAGTTTTTTGGTGTGAATCACCATGAAAATGAGCCCATTCAGATGAAAATTCATTGAGATTTTGCATTCTTCCTTATTTTCTGTCGGTTTTGCCGGTCGGCACACAACAGCCGTATGATCCTGTGTTTTGGGGATTAGACAGCTTAGATTGCGTTGGATCTGCATCCTTCTGACCCCTCGATCACGCTGATCATCCGGATCCACGAATCAGACGGTCGATAAATCGTGCTCTCTCTCTCCCCACCCGGGTTTTTTCGCTCATGTTGCACATGGCACACGCCAGCCAATCGCATGGAGCCGCATGGCGCGTGTTTCTACATCAGCGCCGCGTGCGGTGCTGACTACGTTAAGTGGGAAAATCCAGATTTTTTAATTTTAGAAATTACTTAAATCACCTAAAACTTTAAAAATTCATAGAAAATAAAATACTTGATAAAAAATGCAAATAAGGACTCATTGGATTCGTCTTTCTGAGAGGAATCTAACAAATTCAAAATCCCCAACTTTTATTAAATATTTTAAGCTTAATTTGAGTTTTAGTAAAAATCATATTTTATTAATTAAACTAAAAATACATATGAGAATAAGTTGAAATTTTTAGAGATTAAAATTAAAGTTAAAGTACACCTACCATAAAAATTTTAAATCAAAAGGATCTTTGGATTAGAAGATATTGAATTTTGAATTTCAAATGATTTATTTTTGTAAAATAAATTAACAAACTTTATAAAAATCACGTAAATGAGCTGAAACTTCCTAAATTCATAACTAATTGTAGAAAAATTCAAAAAAAAAAATACAAACTCAGGTTCATTTTAAAGATATTTCAGAGTAAAATCTAGGAAAATTATTATTAATTGATTTTAAACAGTGAATTTGGGTTAATTAAAGTTTAATTAGAAATGTAATTAGGCTAATTACTCCCTAATTAACCATTCAATTAATCTCAAACTTTCTATGTATATTTATGGGGATGACTTTTACCTCTCATATTTTTTGAGATTTTATTAGTTGCTTAATTAATTAAATCAATAGATTAAGCTTTACTCATTTTCTTAATGTAATTAGTGATAATTAAGCAAATGAACAATAAATTAGTCAATAAATCAACTTGTTAACCTCTGTTAATGATGATGAAGTCTAGGGAAATGAATTGGGACTCCCTCTTCCAATCTTTTTTTTAAGTCTTCTCTAATCCCTCTTAAATAATTAATTAATTAACACCTCTTAATTAATTAATCAATAAAATTAATCAAAACCCAAATCATATATGAACCTTAATCAATTAATTGAAAGGATTTAGGGATTGAGACTTAGGCTCTCTTCTTTGTCTCTTTCTCTAAGCCCATCTCACTTTAGTTGGTTAAGGCTAATTCAAATTTAATTATCTAATTAATGATCCATTGAATCTATTTCTCTAATCTAATCTTGGGTAGCTCTTCGGGTGTTCAATAACCTAAAAGGGGAAGATACTGAAATTATGGTTGGTTCACATGTGTGAGAAAACCATAAAAGTAGTTAAGTAAGATCCCTTAAGCTTAATTAACTATTAATCATGAGCCAATTGCATTAGACCCCTTTCATTTCTTAGGAACATTGCAAATTGACTTTCCATATGGTTATATATCATGTTGGTTCATTATTAATTAGATAATTAACTTAAGATGATGTTGGTAAGGGTTAATTAATCCATTTAATTTATACCCAAACCTAATTAAATTATGAAATTGACTTAAATTACTTCTTCCTTAAACCAAAATTAACTCACACATAGGGAATGGGGATTAGGACCAACAAACTTCTCTCACTTCCTTTAACTCAAATCAAACTCAAAATGAAATGATATTAAAGAAACTTTGATTTATCCTAAGTGGCTTTATTTAGTATGATTGTCCTTATGATTTAATTGGATTTGGATGAAATCACAAGCTTTTGTTGTTTTACTTCTTTCCACTCATGTTAAATGTTACTTGTCATATGTAATCATGCATTCATTTTTTTTTAAATAAATTAAATGAAATGGTTTCATTTATGTCAAATTGCATGTTGATTTAAATTAAATAGGTGTGGCTATTATCACTACTAAATCAACTGTTATTTTAAAAACCTATAAATCAATTTCTATAAATGAAGTTATGTCAATAACCTATAAGCTTGCATGTGTTGATAATATAAGACATGTAACATGAAGTCCACTTTCCTTATCTTATATGGATTTATATAGGATTTGCAAATGTATAGTTTATTTGAAAAGAACACAATATTTGCCTAAATTTATTCCTATACATCTCCATGTCAAAACTTAGGAAGGATTTCAAATTACATATATAAATCATTACTTAGGAAGGATTTCAAATTACATGATTTCTTATTCTTATGGTTCTTTTTGTACATTCATATATATTTTAGAAAAGTGATATATTAGTCTGGACATCCCGAGGCTGTGAGGCTTTAAGTAGCCCTAAGTAGGTCTTGTACCTTACGCTCCTGGTGTAGAAAATAATGATATTGTACTCACTTAAAACTCTTATACATGTGTATGTGTGATGTGGCCAATAAGTAAGGATCATAAATTACATAACCAAATTAAACATAATTCCTTGCATGATTTTTTACTCTTGTGGTTCTTTTTGTACATTCATATATATTTGAGAAAAGTGATATATTAGTTTAGACATCTCGGGGCTGCGAGGCTTTAAGTAGCCCTAAGTAGGTCTTGTACCTTACACCCCTAGTGTAGAAAACAATGACATCGTACTCACTTAAAACTCTTAAACATGTGCATGTGTGATGTGGTCAATGAATAAGAATCACAAATTAAGTAAATAAAATATAACTTTTGCATGAATCTTTCTATCCCTATAGTTGTTCATACATCTATATGTACCTAAAAAAGTAGTATATTAATCTGGACATCCCGGAGCTACGAGACTTTAAGTAGGCCTAAGTAAGCCTTGTACCTTACGCCCCTGGTATAAAAAATAATGGCGACGTACTCACTTAAAAGTCTTATACATATGTATGTGTGATGTGGCCAATGAATAAGAATCACAAATTAAGTAAATGAAACACAACTTTTTGCATGGATTTTCCTATCCTTATAGTTGTCCGTACATCTACATGTATCTAAGAAAGTGGTACATTAGTCTGGCATCCCAGGGCTGTGAGGCTTTAAGTAGCCCTAAGTAGGTCATGTACCTTATGTCCCTAGTGTAGAAAATAATGGTGATGTACTCACTTAAAACTTCTATATATGTGAATGTGTGTTTAGCTAATGGATGAAAAAGCCCTCTTTTCTATTAAAAATGTATGTATTCATAATTCAATTGAATGAAATATTTGAATTCCAAACATACTTCTTTACATTCATAATTAAAGTGTGCTAAGATTTACATTGCATGTATAAGTATGCTTAGGATTATTCATATGCATGATATACATGATGGAAAGAAATGAATGAACATGTATTATGTGATAGTAATTCATTATAATTAATCTTAAGATGTCTTTCTTATTGAATAGGGTCATTTAGAGTGAACCTAAACTTATGATTAATTAAAACATATAATAAGTCATTCATTAAAGGAAATTGGTTAATTAATTTGCTTTAGAAGTGACATATGGTGGGGATAAAAGATAGATTCCCTCTCTTTTTTCTCTTTATAACACTTAGTTATTAAGTGTAGACCATATGAAACAAAAGAAAATATTAAGTAAAATCTTCAAATCAATTAAATCACTTAAAGAGAAATCAACCCTTTATAAATTAAATCCCTCACACTCAACAAATTATAACTCTAAAGCCTAGTTAGGACATGTCACATATGTTTTAATTCACACACATTAGACTAAGTCATAATTTCTAGCTTTATGTTAGGGCAATGTATGGTTTGATGTATGCTTATTTTATGATGTGTTGTTGTAGACTGGATGTTAGGGTGTATTCTGTAGTCTAGATGTTAGGTTGATATTAGCCTAATCATGTCTTCTATAGAGGGTCATGCTTAAGGAGCCATTGTAATAAAAATATAAATACTTTTATTGTACAAGTTGCTTATACCACTAAGCATAACCCAATTTCGGACAGGTGGGCTTGGTTACCCATGTGTGGGGTGCTAAGTCCAAATTATTCATATAACTGCTTAGGTTGTATGGTGTGTTTAGCTAACATTTGTTTTGCAATTGTAGCTAAATTTGCTTTCCTTCTTTTAATGTAATTTTGCATTATGATTAGGATGAATGTTATGGGGGGATTAGGATGAGCATTGGTTATAAGACCAAGTCTTATGTACCAAGTGATTCCTTTGGAGCAACCACATCCAAATCAAGTCAAAAGGAAAAAAGAAATATAACAAATAAAGTGAAGAAATGAAAGATGAAGAAATGAAGAATGAAGAATAAAGACCCCCATAACATTCATCATTTCTAATTGTAATTATTTTCTTATAATCCGGGATGTATAAGGGTAGAGCTCGGCTACCTACATTTCTTTTCGAGTTGTATGGCGGCACCTGATCGCATCAGCCTTTTAAACTTTTGCGATAGCTTTATAAAATTATTTGATGATTTGTTTAGCTTGTACATTACAAAAAGCATATATTTTCATAGTTTATTTATGATTGGTGATTTTTGGATGGCTTGTATTCGATTAAGCTCTTAGGATACAAAAAATAATTATAAATTTTCATCCCACTAATCAACTCATAACTAAACTTTTAAAATGACTCATAACCTCACCTAAAGCTTACGTTTTAAACCAAGATAATAAAATATTTAACAACCCCTTAGTTAAATATTGTATGTTTAACAACATGCATATCATCTTGTTTCACTCGTGATTAGAGAGGGCTTCCATCTGTGCCAGATAGAATGGGCTTAACCTTTTAGAGCCTATGATGGAAAAACACCTCTTTCTCTCTTGATTTGTCCCATAATTAATTTCTCATGCATTTAGGCATACAAAATCACATAGCCTGTGTCAAAATAAAATGTCCAAAATTAAATAAAACTTCATAAAAATTTGCATTAGATTTAAGTCATTATTCATACCCCTCATGCTCTACTCTCTTTGGAAGTGGGTTTAAGGGCTTAGTTTCTTTTTTAAATAATAGCAACCTAGCCATCTTGCAAAAAGTATAAGACTTGCCTACATGGTTTTGAATCGTAGGAGGAGTTAGCCGCCACCCAAGCTAATAAGTCTATAGTGAGTGGTTTACTCTTGTGGAGGTAAACCATATACCCATTTTTGCCTTAGATTTAGGTCATGCCTTGGCCCTCGCCAAAGCTCCCTAGATTTAGCATCTGAGGTTGTTATTTTTCTTTGCATGCTATAAGCATAAATCCTCACCTCTTAGGCATTTCCATAATCTTGTATTGTGAAATTCTAAGCCCTAGATTTCTAATAAAATATCAACTCAAATAAATAAATCTCCTCAATTTCAAATGTATAAAGCCCAACCATAGGATATATTGGAATGTTCACTAGGCTTCTTAATATCATGAGCATTCTCTACTTATCTGGTGTCGATAATAACTCTCTCCTTCTTGATCCATCCCACTTGATTTTCCAAAATACAACCAATTTATTGATAGTCCTATCTTTGAATTCTTTGAAGACAATAATTGTTTACTTTAAACGAGAGTATTCTTAAGGGATTCACTTACATTAAGATGTAATTAACTATGGAGGCTTGCCTCCATAGGAAACTTAACGAACCTAGTTTAAATAAACCCTGCTTTACTTTTTCATGTAAAATAGAAAAAAAATATCTGGTATATTTGAAGACCCATCATGCCTTATGAGTCCTTATTAGATGATTAGGTCCATTGTAGGGTAGTGACTTCTATCTTTCAAGATAGTACACTATTCCTCAATATCGTACCCAATCACCTCAATAAGTACATCCTCAGATCTATGTGGTATCCCCTCACATATACACACACATGAATGAATCCAAAAATAAACTCCATAATATGTCATGTGATGGTAGTTCATTTTAATTAATCTTGAGATGTCTTTCTTATTGAATAAGTTTATTTAAAGTGAACCTAAATCTAGAAATAATTAAAATATATAATAATTCATTCACTAAAGAGAACTATTTAATTAATTGGCTTTAGAAATGATTTAAAGTAGGGATAAAAAGAGTGAACCTCTCTTTCTTTCTCTCTATAACACTTAGCTGTTTGGTGTAGGTCAAATGAGATAAAAGAAAATATTAAGTAAAATTTACAAATCAATTAAAACATTTAAAGTGAAACCACCCTTTAAATTGAAACTTTCTACACTTACAAAATCTTAACTCTAAAGCCTAGTTGGGACATACCACACAAGCCTTAATACACACACATTAGATTAAGTCACCACTTCTACCCTTATGTTAGGATGGTGCATGGTTTGATTTATGCTTTATTTTATGATGTATTATTTTAGACTGGATGTTAGGGTGTATGTCTCGTAGACTGGATGTTAGGGTGTATGTCTCATAAACTGGATGTTAGGCTGCTATTAGCCTAATCATATTTTCTACAAGGGACTATGCTTAAGGGGCTGTTGAAAAATAAATATAAATAAATGCTCTCTTTGCAGGTTGCTTAAGCCCCTAAGTATGATCCAAGTTAGGACAGGTGGGCTTGGTTACCCATGTGTAGGGTGTTAAGTCCAAATTATAAATATAATTGCTTGGGGGGAATGTATATTTAGCTAACCTCTATTTTGCAGGTATAGTTAGATTTACTCTTTCCATTTAAGTATAATTTTGCAATTAAAAATTAGGATTAGTGCTATGGGGGGATTAGGATGAGTGGAGGCTAGAAGGCTTTATCCTGGGAGGCTTCCATGATGCCTTTGGAGAAAGCAAACCCAAATGAAGAAATGGAGGAGATATGAAGAAAGAAGATGAAGACCCCCATACCATGTATTCATCCTTAATTATAATAATTCTTTTGTAATCCGGGTTATATAAGGGTAAAGCTCGGCTACCCATTTTTTTCTTTTTGAGTTGTACGACGGTACCCGACCGCACCAACCTTTTATTCTTTCATGTTAGCTATAAAATGTTTGATTTTTTGTTTAGCTTGTGCATTAGAAATTACATACCTTTTTATAGTTTTTTTATTATTGATGTTTGTTGTATGGCCTGGATGCGATTAGACTCTTAGGGAAAAATAAATCTTTTACCCAAACTATAACTCATAATTAAATTTCTAAATAATTCATAATCTCACATAAAGCTTAAGTGTTAAATTAAGATAATTAAAATATTTAGTAACCCCTTAGCTGGATGTTGTATGTTTAATATCATGTATATCTTCTTGAATCACTCTTGTAAAATGAGGGCTTCCGTTCTTGCACGCATGGGAACCACTTGACCTGTGAGAGCAACTTTTACTGACGGAGCTTCACCCTCTTCTCTCTTGATTTGGCCCATATCTCATTTTAACAATATTTAGGCATACAAATATCCCATGACCTTTATCAAAATGAAGTGTCAAATACAAATAAAATTTAAAAATATTTGCATTAGACTAAGTCATTACTCATTCCACTCATGCTCTAATCTCTTAGGGAGTGGGTTTAAGGATATTAGTCTCTCTTTCTAAATAATAACAACCTAACCATCTTGCAAATCACATGACTTAACCACATGGTTTTAAAGCATAGGAGGAGATAGTTAGTTGCCACTCCAAGCAGTTATAAGTCCAGCAGTCGGGTGGTTTACCCTCTCTTGTTAAGGTAAACCATATACCCATCTTTGCTTAGATTTAGGATATTATTTGGCCCTCGCTAAATCTTCCTAGATTTAGGATCTGATGTAGTTTTTTCCTCCATGTTACTAGCACAAATCCTCACCTCTTAGGAATTTTTACAATCTTGTGTTGTGGGATTATAAGTCATAGATTTCTAATAAAATGTCAACTTTAATAAAATCAATCTCTTCAACTTCAAACATATAAAGCTCAATTATAGGATAGGTTAGAATCCTCACTAGGCCTCCTAGTATCATGAGCATTCCCTACTCATCTTCTTTGTCTCCCAAAAATAAGTCTCTCATTTTGACTTATCTTGATTGATTTTCCAAACATAGCCAATTTATTGATAATCCTATCTTTGAACTTTTTGGAGACAACAATTGTCTACTTTAATCGAGAGTATTCCTAAGAAACTCACCTTCCTTATGATGTAATTAACTATGGGGGCTTGCCCCCATTGGTAACTTTAGAACCTAGTTTAAATAAATCTTGTTTTATTCATCCATGTAAAGTAAGAAAAAAATCTCTAGTATATTCGAAGACCCATCATGCCTTAAGAGTCCTTATTAGGTGATTATGTCCATTATAGGGTGGTGATTTCTATCTTTCAAGATAGTGTACCATTCCTTGATGTTGTACCTGATCACCTCAATAAGTACACTCTTAGATCTACGTGGTGTCCCCCATACACATAATCAAAAACAAACACCACAGATTTCTCTAGTGACTCCATTGGGGATGGTTCCTCTCTCCATCTCTAGTAGATAATTATTGTCTCAAAGCATCGATAGTGGACTTGCATTTCGTATGAGTCCAAGATTATCTTTCCTTCTATTGGCACTTAACTTATTTCATTCTTAAGCAAAGCTAGCCAATATCCTCTAACTTTTAGGACCTCACTCCTTGCAGGTTTTAAAACCCCTATTGGGTTCCCCAATAGGTGAAAAATAAAATCAACCAATGAAAGGAGATGACAAAAATTTAGAACCTCCTTACCACTAGCTTGGTGAGGCAATTCATTCCAATATTTAAGAAAATAAACTCTTTTGCAAAATGTCACTTTACAAAAGCACTTTTTCAAAAAACAAAATTCACATAAAAAAGATCTTGCACAAAATTCACAAGAAATCTTTAAAATCAAAATTTTTAAAAATTTCCAGAAAGCACACAATTCATATAACCAAACCTCATCTAACAATCCTCGTGATTGTTATATAGAGGTTCTTTTCAAAATTAAAATCAAAATCATTTTTCAAAAGCATATTTTTGAAAATAGTTATCTCCATTTAACATACTTAAATTTATTGAATGAAGATTCTATTTTTCAAATAAAATCATAGCATTAAATTGAAACTCCACTTACATATTGCACATATGATAGAGTTGGAGTTTCCCTCTTTTTCAAAATCACACTTTTGAAAATGACCACCTTTATTCAACATACTCAAATTTGTTGAATGGAGATCCTATCTTCAAATAAAATCATAGCATAAAATTGAAACTCCACTTAACATATTTCATATATGCTAGAGTTGGAGTTTCCCTCTTTTTCAAAAGCATACTTTTGAAAATGGCCACCTTCATTCAACATACTCAAATTTGATGAATGGAGATTTTATTTTCAAATAAAATCATAGCATAAAATTGAAACTCCACTTAACATATTGCACATATGCTAGAGTTGGAGTTTCCCTCTTTTTCAAAAGCACATTTTTGAAATTGACCATCTTCATTCAACATGCTCAAATTTGTTGAATGAAGATCCTATCTTCAAATAAAATCATGACATAAAATTGAAACTCCACTTAACATATTTCACATAAGCTAGAGTTGAAGTTTCTCTCTTTTCAAAAAGTAAGAAATCACACACAAAATTAAGATATAATTGAACTTTCATTTGACATACCTAAATTTGTCAAATAGGAGTTCCCTTTTTATTTTGGAAAATTTAAAACAAATTGAATTCTATTTAACACACTTACATTTATCAAATAGAATTTTGCTTTTCCAAAATCTTGAATATCAAAACACATTTGGACTCCATTTGACATACCCAAATTTGTCAAATGAGAGTCCAATTTTCAAAAATCACAAAAATAAATTGAATTCTATTTAACATACATAAATTTGTTAAATAGATTTCCCTCTTTAAAAAATCATAAACATATTTGGCCTCCTGCTTAACATACCAAATTTATTAAGTAAGAGCCCTATTTCCAAATCATAATACATTTAACTCCTACTTAACATACCAAATTTATTGAGTAAGAGTCACATTTTTCAAATCATAAACACATTTGGTTTCCTACTTAATATACCAAATTTGTTAAGTAAGAATCTCATTTTCAAAAGCAAACAAAAACATATCAAATCACATTTCACTCCCACTTAACATACTAAATTTTTTAAGCGAGAATCTCATTTTTAAAACACAAACCAATCACATTTGGCTTCCACTTAACATACCAAATTTGTTAAGTGGGAGTCTCATTTTCAAAAGAAAATAAACACAAATCAATCACATTTGGCTTCCACTTAACATTCCAAATTTGTTAAGTGTGAATCTCATTTTTGAATCATAATCACATTTAACTCCACTTAACATACCAAATTTGATTGGGTGAGAGTCCCGTTTTCAAAATATAAAGTATATCACATTGCATTCTCACTTAGCATACCAAATTTTTTAAGTGAGAATTTCAATTGCAAAATATATCACATTTGATTCCTACTTAACAAACCAAATTTGGTAAGTGCGAACCTCATTTTCAAATCATATCACATTTGACTCTACTTAACATACCAAATTTGTTAAGTGAGAGTCTCATTTTTAAAATACAAATCATATCACATTGGATTCCTACTTAAAATACCAAATTTGTTAAGTGAGAATCTCAATTTCAAATCATATCACATTGAATTCCTATTTAACATACCAAATTTATTAAGGAAGAATCTCATCTTCAAATCATAATCACATTTGATTTCCATTTAATATACCAAATTTGTTAAGTGAGAGTCTCATTTTCAAAATATAAATCATATCACATTTGGCATCCATATAACATACCAAATTTGTTAAGTGGGTGTCTCATTTTCAAAAGCAAACAAACACAAATCATAATCACAATTGGCTCCCACCTAACATATCAAATTTGTTAAGCAAGAGCCTCATTTTAAAACACATATCAAACACATTTGGTCTCCACTTAACATACCAAATTTGTTAAGTAAGATGCCCCATTCTCAAATCAACATATATTACACATATAACCAATCATCATAAGCAAAGACACTCTCACAAAAAATTTTCAAAATATAGAATCAAAACCTCTTCGTAGCATACCTAAATTTATTGAGTAAAGGTTCTTTCACACAATACAAATATCTCTAAAAAGTCTCTCCAAATTTTTGAACCCCGCCTAACCTACTTAAATCGATTGAGTGTGAGTTCTAAATCAAAATCATATGGCAAAGTCTCCCTTATAAATACCAAAATCCTCTCCAAAATTCAATGAACCCTACTTAGCATACTTAAATTTGTTAAGTGTGGGTTCAAATTCTAAATTAAATATAAAAATCAATGATTGAAGGAAAACATCAAGGCAAGGGTCTGACACAATCTTATTTCAACAAATGCAGTGACTTCAGCAGTCCAGCTTCTAGTCAGTGTAATGATCATGGCTCCTACCAAGTTCATCATTACTTTCACCTCGAGTATAGATTTGGCCTTAGATCAAGCCAATCTTACCATGACTGATGATGCACACTTGATCCATTTGGACCATGGCTTTGAGGGTGTCTGTGTTACCTATGAGGGAGCAGTCCTCACCACTGTTAGTAAGGATGAGGTGTCGGGATAGATGCCACTCATCCACCTAGATATCTCATATGACACTGAGTTTCCTCCACTAAAGAGGAAGACCACAGTGGTTCCCATGCCATATTCAGTATCAATACTAGCTATTTAAATACCTACCCGTTCAGTCGCCCTTGCCATAGCGCTAGAGAGAGCTACGACCTCCTCTTTGGTTACCCCAAAGGGGAAGCTTATCTTAGCCTCTGAGATAGTCTCCTACACTTTCGAAGTAGGTACTAGTTCCTACTCTACCTTGCTCACTCGTACTCAGCGCTGTAATAAAAATTGAAAGATTAAGTGGGAACATAAGCGAGCTGCCAGAGAGCTTGACGCTGCTTCCCATGTAGCTGAGGAGGGTTCTCCTCATGAGACCTCTCCACTTTTGAGTGGCAATAGGTTCCACCCCCTCTCGGCCTCAGAAGGAGAGGAAGATTACCAAAGGATTGCTGCTTCTCCTCCACCACTAGTATACCATGAGACATCGGCTAGGGAGCACAAAAGTTCCTACACCGGACTTAGGATTGTTCTACACTAGGTTGGCAAAGCATACAGATGCTCGAAGTCTGGTACCTTATTTAACTTACGATCGGCGATCCTTAGGGGTGTTTGGGGTCAAATTCATAGAGAGAGAGAGAGAGCTGTGGAGGCTCAAGTATCTTCCTAGACAGGCAGGAGAGAGCAACAGAGGTATGCTAGGAAGTTGGCAGCCTCCGCTCTAATGAATTTTTTTGATCATCACCCAGTTAGAGCAGATCATTCAAATAGGATTGTTCTTACTGGTGCAACCCACCGTAGACAAAGATCCTCGGTTGAGAGGCGGACCGTGTTGTCATCACACCACTCCCCTCATCGTCCACCATCACCCGTACAACTCGCAGCATCTACCACTCCCACCAAGGTTTAGAAGCCCCCATCTGGGGAGAGACTTTCCTCTATGGTGATCCGGCTACGGCCCAAGGATCCCGCTCCATCCATTTCACCTATTGAGGTGAGATCGAGCTCCTCTGCTTGACCCCCTACCTCAGTTGTGGTTAGGCAAAAGTGGAAACCCAAGAGCATCATCATTGCACCACCACCACCACAGCATACTGAGATAGGGATGGGAGGAGACATAGACACGACCCCCATGATAGTTGATCCTCTCAACGAGGAAGTATTGACAGTAGGCAGTGTCCATTGCATTCAGACATAAGAGCACAGTCCTGTAATTAGCAGTCAGCGGGTACTTATCCCATCCCAGCCAGGCATAGTAGATCGATCACTAGATGACATATTAGACTTATCGAGAAGAGATGATTTTAGAGTGATCAATCGATGAAGATAAGAATAGCTTCTATCCCGATGAAGATGACATGTTGGATGATACAGCCGAGGTCCACATGGTTGACACTCGGGGATCCTTGTAGTGGGAGCAGACTAGCTAGGAAGGTGTCGTTCTTGAGGAGGGTGACACTTCTCACTAGACCTAGCACCTCCTCCACTAGCTTAGATAGAGAGATGATCATATTAATAAGATGGGGAAGAAGATTAAGGAGTTGATGGTAGTAGTTGTACCATTGTAGTACTGAACCCCAATGTCATAGCCTTCTCCCATGACAGTCGACCATCCAGAGTTGGTAGATAGCCTAGAGCATCTTAGGTGCATTCCCGTAGAGGATGATGTCAATATTTTGCATAAAAAGGTTACAGATGGCACCTCTATGCATGAAAAGGATATCAAGCACATGGTAAAGCAGAGATGCAAGTCCGGGGGAGCTCATCTATTCCAAAGGGTAGATCATACCTGGAGGAATTTGATGCAGTTCAATAACCCAAGGGTTTTGTGCCACCTTCCTTCAAAATATTTGATGGCAGTGGGAACCCGCATCAGGACATTACACATTTCAGAGCTATTTGCTACAACACCAGTGGCAATGATGCACTGTTATTCAGACTTTTTGTCAGCAGCCTAGCAGGGGTTGCATTTGACTAGTATGCCGAGCTGCCCAACGGATCGATAGGGACATTTGCTAAGTTGGATCTCCTCTTCATCAAGAAGTTTGCTAGAGCTCATCAAAGAGTAATTGTATGCAATTTTATTGTAGTGACACAAGCTCTGAATGAGTCCCTTGTTGATTATATTCTCAGGTGGTGTAACCTGAGCATGAAATGTCAGTCGTAAGTATTTGAACAGCATGTCATTGAGATTCTTCTCAAGAATATTCATGGTCCAATCACCTTCATGCTTAAGGGATTTACCATCAGGATATTTGAGAAACTAATTAACGAGGTAGCTAGCCTACATGAAGATACCAAAAAGTTTCCCTTTCCCGACTAATCATCTCGGCCCAAGCCATAAAATGTGTTCAAGAAGAAGCCAGGGATTAGTGGATAAAGGGAAGCAGCTAACCAGAGTCCAGTATGAGAGACCCTGAGCTCAGCAGCCTCCTTTGCCACCTCCTCTACCACCACCTTGGTCGTCATATCAGCCGCTACAACAGCCATTCCCACCGTATTAGCAACCTACCCAACAACGGTATTCCTACCCCCCGCCAGGTAGCCATTACCCACCTACTCTTGTCGATAGATTGAATAAGCCATATTCATTCAAGAGAGAGGTAGTTAGAAAAATCTTTAAGAATTTCTTAAAGAAATATGACTTTCAGTTACCAGAGCCCAAGAGGCCGGAGGATGTGGGCAAGAGTGATGATCCTAATTATTGCCTCTACCACCGCATAGTTAGTCATGTCTTAGAGGATTGTATTACATTTAATAACTAGCTTGAGCATAGCTACAGGTCAGTTGTCGTGGTTATCCCATGGAAATACTTATTAGAACAACATTCTGATCTAAAAGAAGGTTGGGATTTTATCTCTAAACCTCTAAAAAAGTAAAAATTAAGTTGAGGTAGCTCAAACTTCCAACATCAAGGAAGGTTTGCAAGTTGTTAAAGACAACTTGAAGAAGGTGTGACCCAACATGATAGCCCATCTTACTTGCAGGATAGTCCATTTCAACCATAGTCAGACTCCATCCCTTTTACTTCTTCTTCCACTATGCTAACAATGACCCACCCGGTGAATACACCACTCATGGAAGATGTAAGTCTACAAGCTTTCTCCCATAATTGGCCATCATATACCTATAAGCTTTTTTTTAGGGTCTTAAATAAAGCCCCTAGCGGCACCTCCCATGTGGGCACTCCATTTGGATCACATCCTTAGCGACCCCATTTAGACTCTACCGGAGTTACTCTTGGATTGGATAATCCCCCTTTCCTAGTAGCCGCTCTATGGTTAGAGAATCCGTCTTGCGAATATGCAAATTTTCCCTTGGTCCAGTAAGCCTGAGATAGGACTAGGCTGATATAAGCCCCTTCTTAGTGTGCTCCCTTGCACACCAATAGGGTCCACACAAACATATAAACAAATATATATGTTTGCTTGTAGAATAGAAGGACACCCCCAATGATACCTTTTCCCAAGCAAAACTCCCTATATGAATCACCTGACTACTTTCATGTTGAGATAAGTCCTCGGGTCAGCACTCTCTCAATAGTCGCCCTTAGGTCGGGTTCAACTTGTTGTGCCACCAACAGATTTACCCGATGGTCATCCTTGCATTGGAAGATATAAGTATATCATGCATTCTTTCTAGCACGACCATTGCACACCAACGGGCAGCCTTAAGTCGGGTTTGATTTTTTATGCTATCAACCGATCACCCAAGTGGTTCCTTATTTAAAAAGTTGTAAGTCAACAAGCTTTCTTCCTAACTTGAGGTTGGTTAGCTCTACCCCACGGTCGGTAGACTATCCCTTTGTATTTATAAATCTAAGATAGGTCTAAGCTGATATTAGCTCTTTCTTAGTAGATCCATCGATGGTGTTATTTTTAGTTTATGTGTATATGAGGGACACCGCGTAGACCTGAGGGTGTACTTCTTAAAGTGTCAGGTACGACATCAAGGAATAGTATACTATCTTAAAAAATAGAAGTCACCATCTTATAATGGACCTAATCACCTAATAAGGACTCCTAAGGCATGATGAGTCTTCGAATATACCAGAGATTTTTCCCCTACTTTGTATAGATGAATAAAGTAGGGTTTATTTAAATCGAGTTCTAAAGTTCCCTATGGGGGAAAGCCCCCATAGTTAATTATATCTTAAGGAAGGTGAGTTCCTTAAGAATACTCTCGATTAAAGTAGGTAATTATTATATCCAAAGATTTCAAAGATAGGACTATCAATAAATTGGCTATGTTTAGACAATCAAGTGGGATAGATAAAAAGGATAGACTTATTATCGAAGCCAAAGGAGATGAGTAGGAAATGCTCATGATACTAGGAAACCTAGTGAGCATCCCAAACTATCCTATGGTTGGGCTTTATATATTTAAAATTGAGAGGATTGATTTTATTAAAGTTGACATTTTATTAGAAAACTAGGACTTAGAATCCCACAACACAAGATTGAGAAAATGCGTAAGTGGTGAGGATTATGCTAGTAGCCCGAAGGAAACAACTACCTCGAATCTTGAATCTAGGGAGCTTTAGCGAGGGCCAAAGCACATCCTAAGTATAAGTGAAGATGGATATATGGTTTACCTCTACAATAGAGGATGAACTACCTGACTGCTAGACTTATAACCACCTGGAGTGGCAGCCAGCCAACTCCTCCTATGCTTTAAAATCATGTGATCAAGTCATATGATTTTGCAAGATGGTTAGGTTTTCATAATTTAGAAAGAGTTTAAGTCCTTAAACCCACTCCCTATGAGACTAGAGTATGAGTGGTATGAACAATGACTTAGTCTAATGCAAATCTTTTCAAATTTTATTTGATTTTGGACTCTTCCTTTTGACAAAGGCTTTGGGATTTTTATATGTCTAAATGTATGATGAAAATAAGTTATGAACCAAATTAGTAAGAAGGGGTGTTTCCACCACAAGGGATGCCCTCGCAGGTTAAGCATTCCACTATCATGCAAGGATAAAAATCCACTATTTTCAAGAAAGAAAGAATATGATATGCATGTTGTGAAGCATTCAATCATTCAATTAAGGGGTTATTAAATCTTTTAATTATCTTCATTATGTCATAGTCCTTATGTGAGGTTATGAGTTATTTAGAAATTTAATTATGAGTTGTAGTTGGGATAGAAAAATTAATTTTTTTTCTAAGAACCTATTGCATCCAGGCCACACATTAAAGCATCAATACATAAAGAAACTATAAGAGGAATGCAATTTCTAGTACGCAACATAAATAAATCATCAAACAGTTCATAAAGCTAATGCAAAAGAAAAAAAGACTGGTGTGGTCGGGTACCGCCGTACAACCCAAAAAAAAAAAAGGGTAGTCGAGCTCTACCCTTATACAACCTAGACTACAAAAGAATAATTACAATTAAGAATGAATACACGCTATGGGGGTCTTCATCTTCTTCAAATCTTTATGTCTTCTTTCCTCCTCTTTACTTATTTGATTTGGTTCACTTCAAGGCATCACATGGAACACAAGACATAGTCTTTCTAGCCAATGCTCATCCTAATTCCCCCATAGCACTAATTCTAATTCCTAATTGCAAAATTACATTTAAACGGAAAGATAAATCTAACTACACCTGCAAAATAAAGGTTAGCTAAACACACATTCCACCCAAGCAATTATATTTATAATTTGGGCTTAGCACCTTACACACGGGTAACCAAGCCCACCTATCCTGACTTGGATTATGATTCGGGGCTTAAGAAACCTGCAAAGAGAGCATTTATATTTATTTTTTGGCAGCCCTTTTAATCACAATCCCCTATAAAAGACATAATTAGGCTAATAACGTCCTAACATCAAGTCTATGAAATATACACCCTAACATACAGTCTAAAATAATACATCAAACCATGCACCACCCTAACATAGAGCTAGAAGTGGTGACTTAATCTAATGTGTGTGTATTAAGGCCTGTGTGGTATGTCCTTACTAGGCTTTAGAGTTATAGTTTCCTAAGCATGAAAAGATTTAATTATGAAGAGTGGTTTTACTTTAAGTAGTTTAATTGATTTGTAAATTTTACTTAATGTTTTATTTTGATTCACTTGGTTTACACTTAACAACTAAATGTTATAAAGAGAAGAAAAAAGTGGATCACTGTCATTTATCCTTACCTTAAGCCACATCTAAAGCAAATTAATTAATTAATTCTTTTTAGTGAATGTCTTATTACATATTTTAATTAATCTTAAGTTTAGGTTCACTTTAAATAAACTTATTCAATAAGAAAGGCATCTTAAGATTAATTGGGATGAATTATTATCACATAATACATGTTTGTTTATTTCTTTCCATCATATATAGCATGCATATGGTTAAGTCCTAAACATACCTATACATGCAATTTATATTTTAGCATACTTGAATAATGAATGTAAGCAAATGTATTTGGAATTGATATTTCATTTGGTTGAATTATTTTGTCATGTTATTTTAAAGCTCGATCTAAATTCTTATATAAAAGCAAAAGGAAAGAACTTCAAATTATATGATTAATTAATTCAACCACTTGAACAAAGTATGAATGCATGTTTTTTGTAATAGAAAAAAAGGATTTTCATTCATTAGCAAAATGTCCACACAAATGTATAAGAGTTTTAAGCAAGTACTTCACTATTGTTCTACACCAAGGGAGTGAGGTAGGAACCACCTTAGGGCTACTCAAAGCTGTGCATCCCTAGGATGTCCAGACTAATATACTCGCTATCCTCAGATACATATGGATGTATAAGTAACTATAAGAATGAGAATCACGCAAAAGTAGAATTGACTTGATTAAACTATGATTTTTATCCACTAGTTATATCACACACACACACACACACACACACACACACACACACACACACATAGATATATATATATATATATATATATATATATATATATATATATATATATATATATATATATATATATATATATATATATATATATATATATATATATATATATATATATATATATATATATATATATATATATATAGAATTTTAAGTAGTGATGCCATTATTCTACACCAAGGGGTGAGGTAGAGACCGCTTGGGTCTTAAAAAGTGCATCGAGATGTCCAAACTAATATACCCACTATTCTTATATATATGTGAATGTGCAAGCAACTATAGAAATGAAAACTATACAATAGTTGGACTCAATTTGATTGATTTATTTGTGTGAATGAGTTGAAGCTCCATCTAAAGTCTAATATAAAAAATGCATAAGAATGAAATCAAGCAAGCACATCGCCATTGTTCTACACCAAGGGAGTGAGGTAGGAACCTCCATATGGCTGCTTAAAGTTGTGCGTCCCTGGGATGTCCAGACTAATATACCCACTAACATTCTTACTTATGCAAATCAACATATGAATGTAAGTAAGAAACTTCACTTCATACACTAAGTCTATATTCATATGCACTTTCTATACATATATAACTAAAGTCACAACACATATTATTATTCATTAAGAAGCTTTTGAAAATATATTTACAATTTAATTGTGATAATAGCCATACATATTCTTAATTAAGTCAACACATGTAAATTGGAATAAAGGAAATCATTTCTTGCTTAATTAAATTTTGAAAATAATGAATACATGACTATAACTAGCATACAATACTTTAATATGATTGAAAAGAAATAAATAAACACAAGCATATAATCTCATTCAATCCAACTAATTCCTAAGGACAATCATATTAAACAAGCTTATTTAAAATAAACCAAAGTTTGTTAAAACCATTTTTGATTTCATATTTGATTTGATTTATGAAATGTGAAAGAGTTTTGCTAGTACTAATCCCATTCCCATATATGTGAGTTAATTTTGTTCAATAAAAAGCAATTATGTTGATTTTATGGATTGATTAAGTTAAGTATGGATTAAATCAATTAATTAACCCTTATTTATGTCACCTTAAGGTAATGAATTAAATAATTATGAGCTAATATGATATGCAACCACTTGGAAAGTAAATGATAATGCTCCTATGAAATGAAAGGGGCCTAATGCACTTAGCTCATAATTATTATTTAATTAAACTTAAGGCGCTCACTTAATTACTCTTATGGTTTTCTCACATATTTGAGCTAACCATACTTTCATTAGTTCTCTCTTTAGGTTATTGAACACCCAAAGAGCTACCCAAGAGTTAATTAGAGAAAAAGGATTCAATCAAATTAATTAAGTTTATTAATTATCGAATTAAATTTTAATTATCCTTAATCAACAATATGAAATGGACTTAGAGAAAGAGACAAAGGAAGAAGCCTAAATCTCAATCCCTAAATCCTTTCAAATAGTTAATTAAAGTTTAAATATGATTTGGATTTTGATTGATTTAGTTAATTAATTAATTAGTGGGTTTTAATTAATTATTTATTTAAGAGGGAATGGAGAAGACTTATAGAAAAGATTGGAAGAGGGGGGTCCCAATCCCTTTCCTTAAACTTCATCATCATTAACAGAGGTTAATAAGCTTAATTGATTGATTAATTTAATGTTCATTTACTTAATTATCATTAATTAAGATAGGAGAGCAATTAAGGCTTAATCCATTTATTTTCCCAATTAAATATCCAACAAATCCCAAGAAAAATAAGGGAGGTAGAGGTCATCCCCCTAAACATCTCTAGAAAGTTTAAAATTAATTGAATAACTGATTAGAGAGTAATTAGGCTAATCAAATTTTTTATTAAACCTTAATTAAGAAAAAAAATATTGTTCAAAATTAACTAATAATAATTTTAAGGGATTCTCCTCTTAAATATCTTTAAAATGAGACATTATTTGTATTTTTTTAGATTTTTCTATAATTATTTATGAATTTTGAAAGTTTGAACATTAAAAATAGATTAATTAACCTAATTAACCCCTAATCTCGTTGACGCCAAGTGGCGGCTGACAATGTGTGCTTTCCCTATGGCACGACAGGATTAGTTATTTAAATTGTCACATCGAATACTGATGCAAATAACAGTAGAGCGTGCTTTCTACATGGGCCATCCAATCTAAGATGAGATGGCCATGATTAAATGCATGATTTTGAAGGAAAAAAGAGAGGTCCTATGCATGATCAGATCAGGACCATCCATTCTGATCAAGCGGAATGGACAGTCCATGATCTGTCTCCTCCCGAGCGACAAGAGATGGATACAGTCTATCGATAGTTGCTTGATCTGAGCTTACCCAAGCTCAGATGGAGATCAAATTGATTCCACACCTTCAGGGAAGCACAACAAATACATCCAATGGTGGAGATCGCATGAGATGCAAGTTTCCTTCATAAAGGACCAACCTATTTTAAGTTATGGATCAGTTTTAATGGCATACCTCACTGGAGCTTATGATCGACGGTTCCAATGATTGAGAAAGTTTCATATGGAAAAAAATAAAGCCCAATTGAGTCACACAAGCTTTGATTTGCTGTAGTTTTCTCGGAAGACCAACCCATGGCACGTAAGCAATCGGCCTTGATCAAACTCTACCCTCTGGTCGTCGAGAAGCTTGGGAAATGATTCGTTTCAACTCGTCTAGGTCCAAGGATGGTGTGTGTAAAATTAATTGCACGTTGGTGGAAATTTGAGCAAATGGCAATCAGAGGTGGCCTCCCCTATTTCGGATTGTATAAAATCAAGAATGGGGAATTTGGCGAGCTCGGGAAATGCATGGGGAAACTCTAAAATCTCTCTCCATGGCTGTTAGGGTTGAATCGAGTGTGAGTGTGTGTGTTTGAGTGAGAATGAGGGGGTATACTCCCTCCTTTCTTTGCTTGGACGGTGATGATGATTCTAGATTTTTGATCAAATGGTTGTGATGGGGAGCTCAGTTTTGGCAGAGAATCACTCCACTTGGCCTCACATGAGTGGAGGAAGGGTGGGAGGTGGCTACCGTGGGAGTAGTGGTTGTTCTTGGTGGTTTGAAATGCTCCAATGGGAATGGAGAGATGATTTCACCTCCTCATGAGTCATGGCCAACCCAACCACCCTTGGGTCAAGTCAACCACAGTCCTTGGTGCCTAAGTGGACCTATGAATGGGTGTCAAGTGGCCAAGGGGAGGAAATGACCATATGTGCAAGTTTCTTATCTCATGGGATATTGTAGACCTAAGGGAAAAGCGGTCATTTGGCTATGGGTTTGATTTAGGTAGATTTGAAATGGGTTAAAAGTGGGTTAGCCCAAATTCCAAGTGGTTTGAAGTTTATTTGATTTGATTTGGCTTGATTTGACCTATTTATGTTAAATTATGTTAGGTTAGGTCAAGTTGACCAATTGGTCAAATTGGGTCAAACCAAGGGTTGGGTCAAGTTCACATGACTATTTTGAGTGTATCGGTGTCATTGGTTTGGTTTAATTTGATTTGTATTTTATTATGGCTCATTTGGGTTCATATAGGTCAAATAGGTCAAGTTGACCAATTTGACCAATTTGGCCAAATTGCTTGGGTAGGGTGTTGAGTCCAGTTCAATTGGCTAATTGAAAAGGATTGTAGGCTTTGGTTTGAATCAATTTAGATATAATTTGAGTTTTAGCCAATTTGATCCTTCAGGTCAATTTGGGCTAAGTTTGGTTAAGTTGATCAATTGGTCAAATTGGGCTCAATAATGGATTTGGTCAAGTTCAATAATCAGTTTTGAATGAACATGAGCCATTAGTTGTAATCAATTTGGGTTGGATTGTGATTTGACCTATTTTGGCTATTTAGGCCAATTTGGGTCAACTTGGGTCAAATGGCCAATTGGACTTGGTTGGGCTCAATTGAGGGTTTTGTCATGTTCAATCATTGATTATGAATTAGTTTGAATCAAAGTTTCAGTCAATTTGGCATATTGTGTGTTTTGGTTAGTTTAGGTTTCATTTGGGCTAAAGGTTGACTTGATCAATGGGCTAAGTTGATTTAGTTTGACCCAATTCAAGATAATTGATTAACCTAGGATGATTGTTGATCATGATATGAGGTTTGGATGGGTTTAGTCCAAACTAATTTGAGTTGGATTAGAACTTAGCTCAAAAAGGTCTTTTAGGTCACTTTGGGTCAAGTGGACCTAAATTGATCAATTGGCTTGATCATGGGTTGATTCAAGTTTAGTTGTATTGATAAATGGGTTTGAGATGGAAATATAAATCCAATTGCAAATGGTTTGAAGACATATGGATTTTGGTTCATGTGACAATTTCAAGTCAAAAAGGCTAACTTGGGTATGTCTTGGGTTAGCTTGATTTGATTTGATAATTGTAGTTTATGTTTATATTTGGAATAATGATTGAAGGAGTGTTTGAATCATGAAGAAATCCATGGGTTTTGAATTGATTTCGGTATCATTTAGCCAAGTTCAAAAAATTGTCTAAAAAAATGTTAAAATTGCAATTTTGGTTTGATTTGGCTTTTATTTTGGCTATTTGTATTTATATTTCATTTATATTTAGGAACATAAATGAAAAAATAAATGGTTCATGAGAAAATCACTTGAGTTTGGAGTGATTTGGAAGCAAATTTGACTAAGCTTATGGGTGCAGGTCAAAAGGGCTAAGAAAGGAAACCTATTTAGTTTGATTTGATTTTGGTCATTGGAGGGTGGATTTTATTTATGTTTATGAATATAAATGAAGAAATAATTGATTTATAAAGAAATCAATTGAGTTTGGGATAGTTTAGATTGATATTTGACTAAACTTATGAGAGTGATTCATAAGACTTAAGATGGAAATTTGGTCTTGGGTTTAATTTGAGATTGATTTGTTTGGTTTGGAATTGATTTCTGATTTTGAATTTGATTTGAAATTAAATTGATATTTGAGAAAATCAATTGAATTAGGGTTGATTTGAATTTGGTTAAGGCTAAGTCCATAAGACAAAATCAAAGGGTTTAAGAAGAGTCTTAGCATTTGGATTTGATCATAGGATTGTATCATTTGAAGTTGGAATTTGATTTATGATTTGGAGTTTGAATTTGAGGTTTGGTTTGAGAATAAAATCATGGATTGGGTTTAGGCCATAGGATAGGCAATTTTTCCTAAGTCCTTAAGGCATAACCTATTCCTATGGCTAAACCTTCTAAGTCTCTAGGCTCAGGTTAAGTGTTCACTTAATCACTAGAAGTGTCTTAAGACTAAGAAGCTCTTAGTGTCTATAAGAGTCCTAGATCTATGATGAGGAAGTTGAGAACTAGCTCCAAAAGTGAGGTCAACAAAGGGACCCCTAATAGGTGTGGTGTAACTGATAAGACACACCGCATATATTGGCATTGATTGAGATTATCAGCAACATCGAAAGGATCCTGAGCACTAATAGAAATGATCTACCCTTAAGCCCAAGGTGTAGACAGAATCAAGATCTTAGTGCAATGCAACTCAACTTATGCTAAGGGCACAAGAGTGGAAGAAATGATCCACTGAGGGATCAAGTATGTGAACCTTCCATAAGGGAAGCAGGTTCAGATTATCCATAAATGATAAGAATTTGAGTTAGTTTGATATGATTTGGGGAGAAAAGATTCATTGGGGACTGAGCATCCACTGGGGATGAGAATTTAGTTGATCATAATTTGAAGCTCCACTGTGGAGAGGATAAGATTTTGATTTTGAGGACAAATCTACTAGAGAAATGTGCTCGAATCCGCTAGGGATAAGGTGGATTTAATTTGGACTCCACTGAAGGGAGGATGATAGATTTGATGAAATAGACCCTGTCGGTGTGCGATGAATCTACTAAGAAGTAACTAATATCAATCTTATCCTATCTTAGATTTATAAACCCAAAGGGATAATCTACCAGCTGCAGGGTAGAGCTAACCAACCTAAGGGGTGCCTTTCGGTGTGCAATGGTCAAGTCAAGAAGAAAGCTTGTAGACTTATAACTTCCTAAATAATGAACCACTGGGGTGATCAATTGATAGCACAACGAATTGAATCCGACCTAAGATGACTATTTAAGTGAATGTCATTGTGGACTCACATCGACTCAAGAATAGTTGGAATCAATTTAATTTTAGATGAACCCTATCGGTGTGCGATGGATCTACTAAGAAGGAGCTAATATCAGCCTAGACCTATCTTAGAGTTACAAATCCAAAGGAATAATCTACCAACCATCAGGTAGAACTAACAAACCTAAGGGGTGTCTTTTGGTGTGCAATGGTCAGTCTAAGAAGAAAGCTTGTACTTCCTGAACAAGGAACCACTGGGTGATCAGTTGATAGCACAACAAATCAAACCCGACCTAAGGTGACTATTTGAGCAAATGTCACTGTGGACTCATATTGACTCAAGAATAATCATAATAAATTTAATTTTAGATAGATCCGATCGGTGTGCAATGTATCTACTAAGAAGAATCTAATATCAGCCTAAACCTATCTTAGATTTATAAATTCAAAGGGATAGTCTATTGGCCATGAGGTAGAGCTAACCAACCTAAGGGGTTCCTTTCAGTGTGCAATGGTCAAGTCAAAAAGAAAGCTTATAGACTTATAGCTTCCTAAATAAGAAACCACTGGGGTGATTGGTTGATGGCACAACAAATCTAACTCGACCTAAGGCTTCCCGTCGGTGTGCAACAGTCATGCTGGAAACAATGCGTGATAGACTTATATCTTCCAAAGTAAGGATGACCATCTGAGTGACCTGTTGGTGGCACATGTCGAACCCGACCTAAGGGTGACTACTGAGAGAGTGCCAACCTAGGGACTTATCTCAACTCAAAAGTAGTAAGGCAATTCTTATAAGGAGTTTTACTAAAACTGCCCTAAAGATAGGATGCATGATTAGGAAAAGGTACCGTTGAGGGTGTCCTCCTAATCCACAAGAATATATATATATATATATATATATATATATATATATATATATATATATATATATATATATATATATATATATATATATATTATTTTTTATATGTGTGGACCTGGTCTGAGGACCAGAAGGAGCTTATATCTAATTAGCCTTATCTCAGACTTACTAGACCAAGGGAGAATCTGCATATTCACGAGACAAATTCTCCAACCATAGGGGTGGCTACTAGGAAAGGGAGATTATCGAATCTAAAAATAACTCTGGTAATGTCTAAATGGGGTCGCTAAGGACGTGATCCAAATATAGTTCCCACAAGGGAGGTACCGCAAGGGGCTTTATCTAGAACCCTATAGAAGAAAGCCTATACGTATACGGTGATCAACTCAAAGAGAAAGTGTAGCAGTCTTATATCTGCCAAGAGTGGTGTACCCACCAGGTGGGTCGCTATTAACATAGCGATAACCAACCAACCTAAGGTGCCCATCGATGTGCAACAATCAGTCTAGAGAGAAGGCATGTAAACTTATATCTCCTTAAAGCGAATCATTATTAAGATAGTTCTAGGCAGATATCTCGACCTATGGTCATGGGTGAGCAACTATTGTACTTAAGAAGAAAGCGTAGCAAACTTACATCTTCCAAAGTATGGATCAACAGCTAGGGTGACACGTTGATGGTGCAACAGATCAACTTAACCTAAGGGCAACTACTAAGTAGGGAGTCACAAAGAAGAACTGGACCCAGACTTGAAGTAATCAGAAGGAAAGGAGCCGCTAGGGGACTTATCCTAGTTCTCTACTCGACCAACTTAGATCACAATGGCAAGTTTAAGAGGAAGGCATAGAAGACTTACAACCTCTTAAACAAAGCCAACATGATGGTAGCTTACCGACCACGCAGTCATGCCTACCATGATAACAAGGCGCTCATTGGTTTGCAGTAGTTAAATCAGGAAAGACAGAATAGCAGACTTACAGCTTCCTAAATAAGGGACCACTGGGGTGACACACTAGCAAGGCAGCATGTCAGTCCGACCTATAGTAGCTATTGAGTGAGTTGCATAAGGGGATTGCTCTCACATCAAAATAGCCCGAGATAAAAGTTCACAACAAACCCAAAGAATTTTCCTGAAGTTACTCTAAATGCACACTTCAGGGGATTCATTTTAAGGTTAAATTATCTTAATCATTCAAAAACTACTCTCAAGTCAAAGAGATTGTCTTCTTTTTCTTTACTTTTGACTACAAGATCATCGACGTAATATTCAACTTGATGATGAATGAATTCATTGAAGATCTGAGTCATGACCTGCTGGTATGTAGCATTGGCATTTTTAAGGCCGAAAGGCATGACCCTATAACAATAGATTTTGATCAGGGTTCAAAAAGAAGTATTTTTCTCATCCTCAGGGGTCATCTTGATATGGTTGTAGCCAGATGACCCATCCATGAAAGAGAAGACTGCATGAGATGAGGCAATGTCCACCATCAGTTTCGGGATTGGTAGTGGAAATTCATCTTTAGGACATGCCTTATTTAGATCCCTAAAATCGATGCATATGTGAATTTGGCCACTCTTTTTCTTAATTGGAATGACACTAGCCAACCAGGTAAGATATTTTTCTTCCCTGACAAAACCAGCATCGATCAGTTTCTTAGATTCAAAAATGACCTATTATTCAATATCTAATCATATGCGTCTAAGAGCTTGCTTGATAGGGTTAGCATTAAGTTCTATTACTAGTTTGTGGACTGCTACGTCAAGAGATAAACAGGGTATTTATGCATAACTCCATGCGAAGCAATCCTTCAACTCAGATAATAGCCTAACTAAGTCATTGGTTTCTTCTTCATTCAATAAGGAACTGATGTATGTCGGACATGGATTTTCTTCTATCCTTAAGTTGATCTCTTTAAGTTCATAAATTGATGATATGATCTCCTCATCAAACTCTAGCAATACATCCTTGACTTCAAGGTCATTTGGATCATCTGAAGTTTCTAAAAATACCTCCTCATATGAATTAACATGATTTGAAAAGAACCTATCAGATTTCAAATGATTGGTGATGACTAGACAATGATTGTCATCATCGATTGGACCCACTATGCTGAATCCTAGTCCTGGTCTTAATTGAAGATGTATGTTTTGGTTATCCCATAACCTTTCAAAGTAGTCTGACCTGTATTTAGACCAAGTATATGGGATTAATCCTTTCTTTGCTAAGTTAAGAACACAAGGTGAGTACCAATCAAAAGGTAATTATATTAGATCTTTATATGAATCATCCTTAGCTTCCTAACTTGAGGATGATGCTCCCAACAAAAGCCTCTTTTGCTTGACATTTGTAGATAACTTGGGGGCCTCCTTAACTACAAAACACCAAACTTTCTAAGAGAAAAGTAGGGTTAGACCTAAGGTTCCCAGCTGCTGACTGACTATTCTACATAATATTGACTCACATACATTCATGTTTTTCTTGGAGGCCTGGTCTTCATCACTATATGGCTCGAATGTCACCTCCAATGGGACTCGATGAGAGGAGTTGATTGGCATGCTAACCACATGAGACTCAAACTGTGAATTGGATTCTAAATCTATACATATAGCAAGGATACTCCTATGAGCTGGAACATAGCTCCCACTGGCTGACCACCAATAATGAGGTCTTCCACCTCTGGAACTGCCTCTGGATCTACCTCTTCCACTACTTGGTGGAGGTAGAGTCATCCTACCCATGCATTCATATGAAGGAACGAACTGTGGGTAGAATCTAACTTCAGGTTCTACATCTTCCTCAATGTCACTTGTATTTTCATTTTCTTTTTCTTTTTCATCTTTCTTTTCTTTTTTTCTTCTTTTTCTTCTTCTTTTTCTTTTTCTTTTATTTTTGAACATTGACCAAGTTTGTGAGAATAGACTTTCTAATTTTGAGGAAGATAGTAGGTCATGTCCTCATATATCTTAAAAAATGGCTTCAAGTCTCCTTTGCCATAATATTCAATTCCACCTCTTTAAAATTTGATGCACTTATGCAGAGAGGATGGAACCATCTTATTCTCATGTATCCAAGGCATATCGAGCAAAGTAATGAAAGATGTTTCTAAATCAATTATGTAGAACTTGGCCTTTGTCTTCCAATCATCTATCTCTAATGGCAACACTATGGAGCCTAAAGCCCTCTCGCCTTGCTCATTGAATCCTCTCAACATCATCCGATCTCCTCGGAGTTCGGAGATGTCAATCCTCAAGTAGATAAGGGCCTTTAGACTCATAATGTTCACTGATGCACTTGGATCAACTAACACCCTGGAGAGTTTGAATTTGCCAATATCCACTATGATGGAGAGGGGACGGTTGTGATCGACTATCCCCAAAAGAAGGTCTTTATTAGTGAATGTAAATATATGGTCTTCTCTTGAATAACATGTCTCCTCTCCAACAGCAGTCAACTAAGCTAAGCATATTTCCAGATCGAGAAGAGCTTTAATCAATGACTCCTTCATCTCTTTGGATAAGATAAGGGCATCATATATGCTTAGCTTAGTTGGCAACTTTCTCAGGTTAGCAAGGACATTGTAGTTAACTCTGGGCTGATCCTCTATAAGCATATCGATAGGCAAAGCATCATGTGGAGGGGCTATCTGATCAATTGAACCAATGACTTGCTTAATCTTATCTTGAGGTGCTACCCTATGAGGTAGAACTTTGCCACTGTGGAGGTTGACTTCTTGAGATGGTTTAGTGGAAAGTTCTACATGCTCATCGATTTCACTTATAGCTTCTCCAACGGGATCATCAGAGTCGGATGACTCCAAATAAATCTCAATGGGCGAACCAGAATGATTTAGAAAAGGGTAATCCATTTTTAAATCAGAAGAGGAATGATCAAAATTATAGTTATTATTATTAATTAGACTTGGATAGTTTTCTTTAGAAATAAACTCAAGCAGATCATCAGAAGTGATAAGTGGAATCAGCTCGCTTCATTGATTTTTTAGATTTAGATGGAGGTACAAAGTGGAAATCAAGTAAGCGAGTGGAGTTTGGTACCCTCCGCCAAACAACACGCTAAGAGAGAGTCGACCGGAGGAACTATAGATACAATTATGGAAAGATTGCTAAAATTGATCGATGGTTGCACTACTGTACTATCCCAAGCAAGTGGAGGTTATCTTTGTTACTGCTGGGCTCCTACCTCCCTCGAGTTGTCCTTAGCAACTTGCAAACCTTCCTTGGAGTTGGAGGTTTGAGCAGTCTCAGGCACCTGCAAGGATAGTTTCCTGATCTTAGAAATGATTTTCTTGGAGGTTCGAGATAGGGAGATATCACAACCTTTCTTTATCTTAAGAGGATCGCATGTATCCCCAAGGATTACTCTAATAGAACTAGAAGGTTATTTTAATAGGTATTCCTTGGGGATGACGATGGCACTTGACTTGTAGCTATGCTCAAGCAAGTCCTTAAAGGTAATGCAATCTTTTAAGACATGGCCTAACATGCGGTGGTATGGGCAATAGTTTGGATCATGACTCTTGCCCACTTCACCTGGGCTCCTAGGCTCTGGTAGCTGGAAAGTAGGCTTCTTTAAGAGATTCTTAAAGATCCTTCTGACTATCTTCCTCTTGAATGAATAAGGTTTATTCAATCTATTGATAAGAGTATGTAAGTAATAGCTACCTGGTGGTGGGAAGGAATACTATTAATGAACAGAGCAAGGAGGCGTGGTGGCTAAATGAGATGGTGTATGATGGTGGTGGTGAGAGGAGGTCAAGCGAGGCTCTATTGAAAAACCCACTGCTTCCCTTATCAACTATTGTGACTACCCTTAGTTTCTTCTCAAATGCCCTCTGAGGTTTGGGCTTGGCTGATTGGTCTTGGAAAGGCAACTATTTGGCTTCCTCTTATAGACTAACCTCCTTGTTGATTAATTTCTCTAAGATTTTGATTGTAAAACCCTTGAACATGAAAGAAACCAAGCCATGGATGTTCTTTAGGATAATCTCTATGGCATGTTGTTCAGATAGATGTGGTTCACATTTCATACTTAGGTTTCACCACTTGAGAATGTAATCAACAAGGGACTCATTAGAAACTTGTGTCGCTATAATAAGATCACCTATAATAACCCTTGATGAGCTCCAACAATCCTCTCAATGAAGAGGTGCTCCAACTCAACAAATATCTTTACCAAATCATTGGGCAACTTGACATACCAAATGCATTAAATTGCAACAAACAAAGAAGCGTCACCACCGCAATGGTCCTAAAATGTTCAATATGTTGGAGAGGGTTCCCACTACCATCAAAGATTTTGAAAGAAGGAGGCACGAAACCCTTAGGATATTGGACTGCATCAAATTCCTCTGAATAGGGTCTACATTTTGGAACAGATTAGCTGCCTCAGGCTTGCGCCAATGCTTCTCTCACATGTTGTTCCACCATGTGTTTGATATCTTTCTCATGCATGGAGGTACTATTCACCACCTTCCTATGCAAGCTATCAGTATCTTCCTCTACGAGAATGCATCTAGGATGATTTGAGTTATGTGCCAACTCTACTCTATCGACCACTACGGGAGAAGGCTGTGAAATTGGGGCTGAATTCTGCAATGCTGAAATTACTATCATCAACTCCTCAATTTTCTTCTCCATCTTTTAAATGTGATCATCTCTCTATTTAAGCTGGTGGAGGAGGTGCTGAGTCAAATGGATAGTGTCATCCTCTTCAACCACAATACCTTCCTAACTTTGGTGGTCTCTAAGGAGGGAGCTCCTAGTATCGACCATGTGGACCTCGACTGAGTCCTCCAACAAATCATCCTCATCGGGGTCAAAACAAACTTTACCCTCATCCTGATCGGAGCAATCACTCTCAAAAATTTCTCTTATCCACAGAATAATTTGTTAGAATGTCATCCAAGGAACGGTCTAACTATGGTGGTATGAACACTCATGGCTGACCGGTAGTAGGGTTATGCTCACTAACAGAAATGCATCCAACACTGCCTGCCACTAGAGTGCTATCTTTGGGAGGACTATGCTTGCTAGAAGATACGTGCTCATGACTGACTATCGACGGAGTGCTCTCTCTAGGGTGATCTACTACCATAGGGACTATGGAACTATCTCCATCCCCCTCTGTATTGCTGCTACTGCCAACTGCGGTGAAGGTAGTGGAATTACTACGACGCTCTTGGGTCGTCATTCCTTCTTTGCCAGGTGAAGGAGGTCAAGGATAGCTGACCTTAACTCAATGGGTAGATGGAATAGAATCGAGTCCATAATCGAATCACCAGGGGCTTTCTCCCCTCGATGTTGTCTTCGTGCCTTGTTGGCAGGGATGCCGGAACATGCACCGGAGAAGGTGACGATGAGCGCGTGGTGGACAACACCACGCTTCAATAAGCTATCCTCTTGATTAACTATGTCCGTGAGTACTATATCATATGGTCTCCAGTAGCCACCGAGGAAATCTATAAGAGTGAGGTTGTCGACATTGCATACCTCCTCTCTTATCTACCCTACCGCCACGCCTCTGGGCTCTTTGTCCGATCCCTAACGCTCCTAGGGATCAAAGACCTCAAGTTGAACAATGCGCCAGACTCCAAGCGTCTATAGGCTCTGCCTATCTGTCGAATAACTGAACATAATCTAGTATAAGGCCTCCTCCTCTCCCTAGTCCATACCTCATAATATGCTGGTGGTGGAGGTGATGCTACAATCCTACTATAATCCTTCTCTCCATCTGAGCTTGAGAGGAGATAAAACTTATTATCACTAAGTAAGGGGGAGACCTCCCGGGGTGAACCCTCCTCTGCAACATGAGATGCTACCTCTGCCTCTGTAGCTGGCCGCTCATGATGCCACTTAACCTTTTGGTTCTTGTTACAGCACTGAGTACGGGTGAGTTGAGCAGGGCGAGAGCTGGAACCTACCTTGAAGTAGGGAATACTATCTCAGAGGCCAAGATGGCCTCCCCTTTTAGGGGACCAATGAGTAGGTGTCAGCCCTCATCGGGGAAATAGGATGAACAACTAATGGAACATACAAGGGAACCACTAACACTGCTAATGCTACCATTGGAACTGATCATGCTGAAGCTGCTGCTCTTGATGTGGGGACCTCTACTGCGTTCCTCTTCAGTGGAGGAAACTCAAAGTCAAAAGGCATGTCAAGGAGAATGAGTGGTATCTACCCCACCACCTCCTCCCTACTGACTATTATGAGGACTGTCACCTCACAAGTAATTTGCACAACATCGAATCTATAACCAAACTAAATCAGATGCACAATGGGCGAGGTGAGCTTAGCCTGATCCAAGGCCAAGTCAAGAATGGATGGTAAGGAGAACACAAACTTGCTATGAGCCATGTGTACTGAACTAAGCTGAATAAAAATTGACTAAGTTGAAACTTATATTTCTTGAAAACATAACTGAATCAATCCCTCCTGCCTTGGCATTCACTTTCAGAAATAGATTCTAGACTTGATTTGCAAATTTGAACACACACTCAATAAATTTAGTTCTGTTAAGTGGGGCTCATTGGAGAGATTTTGATATGTGAGGAGAGTCTTTGCCATATAATTTTGATTTAGAACCCATACTCAACCAATTTAAGTAGGTTGGGCAGGGTTCAAATATTTGGAGAGACTTTTGAAGATATTTGTGTTGTGTATCTTATTTGAAAATTTTTGATTTGGAAAATGTTTACTTAGCAAATTTAGGTATGCTAAGAAGAGGCTTTGATTTTGTCTTTAGAAATTCTTATGAAAAATCTTTGCTTGTAATGATTGATTATGTGTGTGATATATGTTGATGTGATTTGAAAATGGGGCTTCTTACTTAACAAATTTGGTATGTTAAGTAGAGGTCAAATGTGTTTGATATGTGTTTGAAAATGAGACTTTCACTTAACAAATTTGGTATATTAAATGAGAGCCAAACAAGATTGTGATTTGTATTTTGAAAATGAGACTCTCACTTAATAAATTTGGTATCTTAGGTGGGAGTCAAGTGGATTTATGATTTGTGTTTTGAAAATGAGACTCTCACTTAACAAATGTGGTATGTTAAGTGAAAGTCAAATGTGATATGATTTACTTTTTGAAATGAGACTCTCACTTAACAAATTGGGTATGTTAAGTGGGGGTCAAAATGTGTTTATGATTTTCTTTTTGAAATGAGACTCTCACTTAACAAATGTGTTATGTTAAGTGAAAGTCAAATGTGATATGATTTGAAAAGAGACTCACTTAACAAATGTGGTATGTTAAGTGGGGGTCAAATGTGATATGATTTATATTTTAAAAATAAGACTCTCACTTAACAATTTGGTATGTTAAGTGGGAATCAAATGTGATATGATTTGAAAAATGGGATTCTTACTTAACAAATTTGGTATGTTAAGTAGAAATAATATTTGATTATGATTTGAAAATGAGATTCTTACTTGATAAATTTGGTCTGTTAAGTAGGAATCAAATGTGATTATGATTTGATTGAAATATGGGAAATCTATTTAGCAAAATTAGGTATGTTAAATAAAGTTCAATTTGTTTTTGTGAATTTTAGAAATGGGACTCTCATTTGACAAATTTGGGTATATCAAATGGAGTCCAAAATATGTCATGATTTTATGTGTGTGATTTCTTGCTTTCAAAAAGGGGAAACTCCAACTTTAGCATATGTGAAATATGTTAAGTGGAGTTTCAATTTTATGCTATGATTTTATTTGAAAATAGAATCTTCATTTAATAAATTTGGTATGTTGAATGAAGATGGTCATTTTCAAAAGTGTGCTTTTGAAAAAGGAATTTTGATTTTGATTTTGAAAAGAACCTCCATGTAATAATCATAGGAATTGTTAGATGAGATTTGGTTATATAAATTTTGTGCTTTTTGAAAATTTTATGCAAAATTATTTGTTATGTTAGTTTTGAAAAAGTGGTTTTGGAAAGTAGAATTTTACAAAAGAGTTTATTTTCTTTCAACATTAAGATGAACCTTGCATCACCAAGCTAGTGGTAAGGAGGTTCTAAATTTTTGTCATCTCCTTCCATTAATTAATTTTATCTTTCACCTATTAGGAGATCCAATAGGGGTTTCAAGACCTACAAAGAGTGAGGTCCTAAAACCTAGAGGATGTTGGCTAGCTTTGCTTAAGAATGAAATAAGCTAAGTGCCAACAAAAGGAAAGATAGTCTCGAACTCATATGAGATACAAGTCCACTATCGATGCTTGGAGATAATAATTGTCTACTAGAGATGGAGATAGGAACCATCCCTAACGGAGTTGCCAGAAAAATCTGTGGTGTTAATTTTTAGTTTATGTGTATATGGGGGACACCACCCATATCTGAGGGTGTACTTATTAAAGTGATCGGGTACGACATCAAGAATAGTGTATTATCTCAAAAGATAGAAGTTACCACCCTATAATGGACCAAATCACCTAATAAGGACTCCTAAGGTATGATGGGTCTTCGAATATACCTAAGATTTTTCTCCTACTTTACATGGATGAATAAAATAGGTTTATTTAAATCGGGATCTAAATTTCCCTATGGGGGCAAGCCCCATAGTTAATTACATCCTAAGGAAGGTGAGTTCCTTAGGAATACTCTCAATTAAATTAGGCAATTATTGTCTCCAAAATTTTTGAAGATAGGACTATCAATAAATTGGCTATATTTGGAAAATCAATTTAGATAGGTCAAAAGGAGAGACTTATTTTTGGGAGTCAAACGAGATGAGTAGGGAATGCTCATGATATCAGGAGGCCTAGTGAGCATTCCAACCTATCCTATAATTGGGCTTTATATGTTTGAGGTTGAAGAGATTGATTTTATTAAAGTTGATATTTTATTAGAAAATTAGGACTTATAATCCCACAACACAAGATTGTGGAAATGCCTAAGAGGTGAGGATTTATGCTTGTAGCCCGAAGGAAACAACTACCTCAGATCCTAAATCTAGCGAGCTTTAGCGAGGGCCAAAGCACATCCTAAATCTAAGCAAAGATGGGTATATGACTTACCTCCACAAGAGAGGATAAACCACTAAACTGTTGGACTTGTAATTGCATGGAGTGGCAGCCATGTGGTCATGTCATATGATTGTACAAGATGGTTAAGTTGTTATTATTTATAAAGAGACTAAGTCCTTAAACCCACTCTTTAAGAGACTAGAGCATGAGTGGTATAAACAATGACTTAATCTAATGTAAATCTTTTCAAATTTTATTTAATTTTGGACTCTTTATTTTGACAAAGGCTTTAGGATTTTCATATGTCTAAATGTATGATGAAAATGAGTTATGGGCCAAATCAGCAAGAAGGGGTGTTTTCAACCACAAGGGATGCCCTCATAGGTCAAGCATTTCCCTATCGTCCAAGGATGGAAATCCCCTATTTTCAAGAAAGAAAGACTATGATATGCATGTTGTGAAGCATTCAACCATTCAGCTAAGGGGTTACTAAATCTTTTAATTATCTTGATTATGTCATAGGCTTTCTGTGAGGTTATGAGTTATTTAGAAATTAAATTATGAGTTATAATTAGGATAGAAAAATTAATTTTTCCCTAAGATCCTAATCGTATCCATGCCATATAATAAAGCATCAATACAGAAAGAAACTATAAGAGGCATGCAATTTCTAGTGCGTAATATAAATAAATCATCAAACAATTTATAAAGCTAGCACAAAAGAATAAAAGGTTGGTGCGGTCAGGTACCACCGTACAACTCGAAAAGAAAAATGAGTAGCCGAGCTCTACCCTTATACAACTCAGATTACGAAAGAATAATTATAATTAAGAATGAATACATGCTATGCAAGTCTTCATCTTCTTCAAATCTTCATGTCTTCTTTCCTCCTCTTTGCTTCTTTGATTTGGTTCACTTCAAGGCATCACATGGCACACAAGACATAGTCTTTCTAGCCAATGCTCATTCTAATTCTCCCATAGCACTAATCATAATTCCTAATTATAAAATTACATTGAAATGGAAAGATAAATCTAACTACACCTGCAAAACAAAGGTTAGTTAAACATACATTCCACCCAAATAATTATATTTATAATTTGGACTTAGCACCCTGCACACGAGCAACCAAGCCCGCCTATCCTAACTTTAATTATGCTTAGGGGCTTAAGTAACCTACAAAAAGAGCATTTATATTTATTTTTGAGCAGCCCTTTTAAGCACAATCTCAAGAGATATATAATTTAATAATGCCTAACATCTCCTATGAAATATACACCCTAACATCCAGTCTAAAATAATACATCACAAAATAAACATACAACAAACCATACACCACCTTAAGATAGAGCTAGAAGTGGTGACTTAATCTAATATTTGTGTATTAAGGCTTGTGTGTTATGTCTTAACTAGGTTTAAGAGTAATAGTTTTCTAAGCACGAAGAGATTTAATTATGAAGGATGGTTTTACTTTAAGTGGTTTAATTGATTTATAAATTTTACTTAATATTTTATTTTGTTTCACTTGGTTTACACTTAACAACTAAGTGTTATAAAGAGAAGAAAAGAGAGGATCACTCTCTTTTATCCCTACCTTAAGCCACATCTAAAGCAAATTAATTAATCAATTCTTTTTAGTGAATGAATTATTATATATTTTAATTAGTCATAAGTTTAGGATCACTTTAAATAAACTCATTCAATAAGAAAGGCATCTTAAGATTAATTGGGATGAATTACTATCACATAACACATGTTTATTTATTTCATTCCATCATATATAGCATGCATATGGTTAAGTCCAAAACATACATATACATGCAATGTATATTTTAGCATACTTGAATGATGAATGTAAGTAAATGTATTTGGAATTGATATTTCATTTGGTTGAATTATTTTGTCATATTATTTTAAAGCTCTATCTATATTATTATACAAAAGCATAAGGAAAAAACTTCTAATTATATCATTAATCAATTCAACCACTTGAACAAAGTATGAATGCATGTTCTTTTTTAATAGAAAAAAAGATATTTTCATTCATTAGCCAAATGTACACACAAATGTATAAGAGTTTTAAGCAAGTACGTCACCATTATTCTACACCAAGGGAGTGAGGTAGGAACCTCCTTAGGGCTACTCAAAGTCGTGCATCCCTCAGATGTCTAGACTAATATACCCGCTATCCTTATATACATTAGATGTATAAGCAACTGTAAAAATGAGAATCATGCAAAAGTAGAATTGACTTGATTAAATTATGATTTTCATCCACTAGTTATCACACACACACACACACACACACACACACACACACACATATATATATATATATATATATATATATATATATATATATATATATATATATATATATATATATATATAAGAGTGAGGTAGGAACCTCTTTAGGGCTACTTAAAGCCATGCATCCTTAGGGTGTCTAGACTAATATACCCACTATTCTTATATATATGTGAATGTGCAAGCAACTATAGAAATGAAAACTATGCAAAAGTTGGATTCAAATTGATTGATTTATTTGTGTGATTGAATTAAAGCACCATTTAAATTCTAATGTCAAAAATGCATAAGAATGAAATCAAGCATGCACGTCGCCATAATTCTACACCAAGGGAGTGAGGTAGGAACCTCCTTAGGGCTACTTAAAACTGTGCGTTCCTGGGATGTCCAGACTAATATACCTGCTAACATTATTACTTATGCAAATCGACATATGAATGTAAGAAATAAACTTCACTTCATACACTAAGTATATATTCACATGCACTTCCCATACATATATAACTTAAGTCACAACACATATTCTTTTTCATTAAGAAGCTTTTGAAAATATATTTATAATTTAACAGTGATAATAGTCATACATATTCTTAATTAAGTCAAAACATACAAATTGGCATAAAGGAAATCTTTTCTTACTTAATTAATTTTTTAAAAGAATGAATTCATGACTATAAGTGGCATACAACACTTTAATATGATTAAAAAGAAATAAAGAAATACAAACATATAATCTCATTCAATCCAACTAATTCCTAAGGGAAATCACATTAAACAAGCTTATTTAAAATAAAAAAAAGTTTGTTAAAGCCATTTTTATTTTATATTTGATTTGATTTATATCATGTAAAAGAGATTTGCTAGTCCTAATCCCATTCCCTTATGTGTGAGTTAATTTGATTCAATAAAAAGCACTTAGGTTGATTTTATGGATTGATTAAGTTAAATATGGATTAAATCAATTAATTAACCCTTACCTATGTCACCTTAAGGTAATCAATTAAACAATTATGAGCTAATCTGATATGCAACCACATGGAAATTAAGTGTCAATGCTCCTATGAAATGAAAAGGGCCTAATGCAATTAGCTCATAATTATTAATTAGTTAAGCTTAAGGAGCTCACTTAATTACTCTTACGGTTTTCTCACACATGTGAGCTAACCGTAATTTTATTAGCTCTATCTTCAGGTTATTGAACACCCAAAAAGCTACCCAAGAGTTAATTAGAGAATCAATCAAATTAATTAAGTTCACTAATTATCTAATTAAATCTTAATTATCCTTAATCAACAATATGAAATGGACTTCGGGAAAGAGACAAAGACAAAAGCCTAAGTCTCAATCCCTAAATCCTTTCAAATAGTTAATTAAAGTTCAGATATGATTTGGATTTTGATTGATTTAGTTAATTAATTAATTAATTATTTAAGAGGGAATGGAGAAGAAGTAAGGTAAATATTGGAAGAGGGGGGGTCTCAATCCATTTCCTTAAACTTCATCACCATTAATAGAGGCTAATAAGCTTAATTAATTGATTAATTAATTGTTCATTTACGTAATTATCATTAATTAAGATAGGAGAGTAATTAAGGCTTAATCCATTTAATTCCTCAATTAATAATCCAATAAATTCTAAGAAAAATAGGGGAGGTAGAGGTCATCCCCCTAAACATCTCTGAAAAGTTTGAAATTAATTGGATAATTAATCAGAGAGTAATTAAGCTAATTAAATTTTTAAATAAACTTTAATTAAGTAGAAATTATAGTTCAAAACAAAATTGACTAATAAATATTTTGATAGATTATCCTCTAAAATATCTTTAAAATAAGCCCTTATTTGTATTTTTTTGGATTTTTTATAATTAGCTATGAATTTTGGAAGGTTCAGCATTAAAACTAGATTAATAAACCTAATTAGCCCCCTAATCCCATCGGCGCCATGTAGCGGCTAACACGGCGTGCTTTCCACATGGCGCGATGGGATTAGTTATTTAAGTTTCCACGTTGAATGCTGATGCGGATGGCGGCGGAATGCGCTTCCTGCGTGGGTCGTCCGATCTAAGATCGGACAGCCACGATTAAACACACTATTTCAAAGGAGAAAAGAAGGGTCCTATGTGTGATCAGATCAGGACCATCTATTTCGATCACATGGAATGGACGGTCCGTGATCTCTCTCCTCCCGAGCGGAGAGAGACGAATACCGTCCATCGATTGTTTAGTGTGGAAAGCCATATGAGCCACCTTAAATTCAAATACGTGATCTCTCTCTAACCAAACCTTAAATTTGAATCCAAATCATAAATCAATATCAAATTAAATGATTAAAACCCATGATCAAATTCAAATTTCAAAATTCCATCTTAAGCCATATGAGTCACCTTCATATGCTTAGTGTGGTGTTTATTTTTTATTTATGTGTATGGGTGACACCACGCGGATCTGAGGGTGTACTTATTGAGGTGATCGGGTATGACATCAAGAAATGATGCACTATCTCAAGATAGAAATCACCACCCTGCAATTGACCTAATCACCTAATAAGGACTCCTAAGGCATGATGGGTCTTTGAATATACCAAAGATTTTTTTTCCCTACTTTACATGGATGAATAATACAGGGTTTATTTAAAACAGGTTCTAAAGTTTTCTATGGGGGCAAGCCCCCATAATTAATTACATCTTAAGGAAGGTGAGTTCCTTAGGAATACTCTCAATTAAAGTAGGCAACTATTATCTCCAAAGATTTCAAAGATAGGACTATCAATAAATTGGCTATGTTTGGAAAATCAAGTGGGATAGATCAAAAGGAGAGATTTATTATTGAAGCCAAAGGAAGATGAGTAGGGAATGCTCATGATACTAGGAAACCTAATGAGCATTACAATCTATCATATGGTTGGGCTTTATATGTTTGAAATTGAGAGGATTGATTTTATTAAAGTTGGCATTTTATTAGAAAACTAGGACTTATAATCCCACAACACAATATTGTGGTGAGGATTTATGCTTGTATCCCGAAGAAAACAGCTACCTCGGATCCTAGATCTAGGGGGCTTTGTCATAAGCCAAAGCACGACCTAAGTCTAAGCGAAGATGGGTATATGGTTTACCTCCACAAGAGAGGATAAATCACATAATTGCTGGACTTACAACCGCCTAGAGTGAAAGCCAGCTAACTCCTCCTACGCTTTAAAACCATGTAGGAAAGTCTTATATCTTTTCAATATAGTTAGGTTGTTATTATTTAGAAAGAGACTAAAGTTCTTAAACCCACTCCTTAAAGAGACTAGAGCGTGAGTGGTATGAGTAATGACTTAGTCTAATGCAAATCTTTTCAAATTTTATTTGTATTCAACACTTCATTTTGACAAAGTCTTTGGAATTTTTGTATGCCTAAATGCATGATGAAGTAGGTTATGGGCCAAATCAGGAAAGAAAATGGTGAAGCCCTGTCAGTAGGAGTTTCTCTCATAGGTCAAGCGGTTTCCATGCGTGCAAGAATGGGGGCCCTCATTTTTGCAAGAGTGGTAGAAGATGCATATATGATATTAGATATACAATCATACGGCTAAGGGGTTGCAAAATCTTTTAATTATCTTGATTTAATGCTTATGCTTTATGGTGAGGTTATGAGTTATAGAAAATTTTAGTTATGAGTTGTAGTTGGGTAAAAAATTTATTTTTTTCTTAAGAGTCTAATCGTATCCAGGCCACACATTAAAGCATTAATACAGAAAAAAAACTATAAAGGCGTGCAATTTTTAGTGTGTAATGTAAATAAATCATCAATCAACTTTACAAAATTAGCGCAAAAGAATAAAAGGCCGGTGTAGTCGGGTACCGCCGTACAACCCGAAAAGAAAAAATGGGTAGCCAAGTTATACCCTTATACAACCCGAATTACAAAAGAATAGTTACAATAAAGGATGAATACATGCTATGGGGGTCTTCATCTTCATTCTTCATGTCTTCTTCATTTCTTCATATCTCCATTTGATTTAATTTGCTCCACATCAAAGCATCACATGACCTCCCAGAACAAAATCTTCTAACCAATGCTCATCCTTATCCCCCATAACACTAATCCTAATTCTTAATTGCAAAATTACATTTAAATGAAAAGAGTAAATCTAACTACACCTATAAAATAGAGGTTATGTAAACATACATTCTGCCTACACATGAGTAACCAAGCACACCTGTCCTAACTTAGATTATGCTTAGGGGGCTTAAGCAACCTGCAAAGAGAGCATTTATATTTATTTTTGAGCGGCCCATTTAAGGACAATCCCCTGCAAAAGACATAATTAGGCTAATAACGGCCTAACATCTAGTCTATGAAATATACACCCTAACATCCAGTCTAAAATAATACATTATAAAACTAAATATACATCAAGCCATGCACCGCCCTAATATAAAACTAGAAGTTGTGACATAATCTAATGTGTGTGTATTAAGATTTGTGTGGTATGTCCTAATTAGGTTTAGAGTTAAGATTTTCTATGTAAAGGTTTAATTTAAAGGGTGGTTTTACTTTAAGTGGTTTAATTGATTTGTAAATTTTACTTAATATTTTTATTTGATTCACTTGGTTTACACTTAACAACTAAGTGTTATAAAGAGAAGAAAAAAGAGGATCACTCTCTTTTATCTCTACCTTAAGCCACATCTAAAGTAAATTAATTAACCAATTCTCTTTAGTGAATGGATTATTATATATTTTAATTAATCTTAAGTTTAGGTTCACTTTAAATAAACTCATTTAATAAGAAAGACATCTTAAGATTAATTGGAATGAATTACTATCACATAACACATGTTTGTTTATTTCTTTCCATCATATATATAGCATGCATATGGTTAAGTCCTAAACATACCTATACATACAATTTATATTTTAGTATACTTGAATGATGAATGTAAGCAAATGTATTTTGAATTAATGTTTTATTTGATTGAATTATTTTATCATATTATTTTAAAGCTCTATCTAAATTCTTATACAAAAGCATAAGAAAAGGACTTCAAATCATATGGCTAATCAATCCAACCACTTGAACAAAATATGAATGCGTGTCCTTTTTTTAATATAAAGAGGGATTTTTTATTCATTAGTTAAATACACATTCAAATGTATAAAACTTTTAAGCAGGTACGTTGCCATTGTTCTGCACTAGGGAAACGAGGTAGGAACCTCCTTAGTGCTACTTAAAGTCATGCGTCCCCAGAATATCCAGACTAATATACCTACTATTCTTAAATACATATGGATGTATAAACAACTATAAGAATAGAAAACTATGGAAAAGTATAATTTTATTTGATTAAATTATTATTTTCATCCACTAGTTGTATCACACATACACATATATAAAATTTTAAGTAGGTACGACATCATTGTTCTACACCAAGGGAGTGAGGTAGGAACCTCCTTAGGGCTACTTAAAGTCATGCATCCCTGGGATGTCCAAACTAATATACCGACTATATATATATATATATATATATATATATATATATATGAATGTGCAAGTAGCTATAAAAATGAAACTATACAACAGTTGGATTCAATTTGATTGATTTATTTGTGTAAAAGAATTAAAGCTCCATATAAATTCTAATGTAAAAAATGCATAAAAATGAAATCAAGCAGGTACATCACCATTATTCTACACCAAGGGAGCGAGGTAGGAACCTCCTTAGGGTTACTTAAAATTAGTCGTCCAGGATGTCGGTAATATACACTAACATTCTTACTTATGCAAATCAACATATGAATATAAGAAAGAAACTTCACTTCATACACTAAGTCTATATTCACATGCACTTCCTATACATATATAACTAAAGTCACAACCCATATTCTTATTCGTAAAAAGCTTTTGAAAATATATTTGTAATTTAATGGTGATAATAGCCACACATATTCTTAATTAAGTCAACACATACAAATTAGCATAAAGATAATTATTTCTTACTTAATTAATTTTTTAAAAGAATGAATGCATGACTACAAATGGCATACAACACTTTACTATGATTGAAAGAAAATAAAGAAACATAAGCATGTAATTTCATTCAATCCAACTAATTCCTAAGAACAATCACATTAAACAAGGTTATTTAAAATAAACCAAAGTTTGTTAAAGCCATTTTTGATTTCATATTTGATTTGATTTATGAAATATGAAAGAGGTTTGTTGGTCCTAATCTCATTCTCATATGTATGAGTTAATTTGATTCAATAAAAAGCAATTAGGTTGATTTTATGAATTGATTAAGTTAAGCATGGATTAAATTAATTAATTAACCCTTACCTATGTCACCTTAAAGTAATCAATTAAACAATTATGACCTAATATGATATGCAACCACATGAAAAGTAAATGGAAATGCTCCTATGAATGAAAGGGGCCTAATGCAATTAGCTCATAATCTTTAATTAATTAAGCTTAAGATGCTCACTTAATTACTCTTATGATTTTCTCACACATGTGAATTAATCATAATTTCATTAGCTCTCTCTTTAGGTTATTGAACACCCAAAGAGCTACCCAAAGTTAATCAAGGAAAATGGATTCAATCAAATTAATTAAGTTCATTAATTATCTAATTAAATCTTACCCTTAATCAACAATATGAAATTAACTTAGAGAAAAAGATAGAAGAAAGCCTAAGTCTCAATCCCTAAATCCTTTCAAATAGTTAATTAAAGTTCAGATATGATTTGGATTTTGATTTCTTTTGTTAATTAATTAATTAATGGTTTTTAATTAATTAATTTTTAAGGAAGGAATGAAGATGATTTAAGGAAAAGATTAGAAGAGGAGTCCCAATATATTTTCCTAAGTTTCTCCGCTATTAATAGAGATCATTAAGCTTAATTAATTAATTAATCCACTATTCATTTGCTTAATTATCATTAATTAAGATAGGATAGTAATTAAGGCTTAATCCATTGATTTTTCCAATTAATTATCCAATAAATCCCAAGAAAAATAGGATAGGCAAAGGTCATCCCCCTAAGCATCTCTGAAAATTTTGAAATTAATTGGATAATTAATCAAAGAGTAATTAGGCTAATTAAGTCTTTAATAAAATCTTAATTAAGTAGAAATTACTATTCAAAATTAACTAATAATAATTTTAATGGATTCCCCTTTAAAATACCGTTAAAATGAGCCCTCATTTGTATTTTGGGATTTTTCTACAATTAGTTATCAATTTTGAAAGTTTTAGCATTGAAGGTTGATTAATTAACCTAATTAATCCCCTAATCCCGTCAGCTCCACGTGACGACAGACGCGGAGCACTTTCCACATGGCGCGATATTGGTTATTTAAGTTATCAAATCAAGTGCAAATGCAGACTGAGGTGGAATGAGCTTTCGCATGGGCCATCCAATCTAAGATCAGATGACCACGATTAAGCACGTGGATTAAAGATTAAATAGATAGATCTAAGTGTGATCAGATCAGGACCGTTGGTTCAAATCATGTGGAATGGATGGTCTGTGATCTGTCTCTTCCCGAGCGGTGAGAGATAGATATCGTTCATCGATCGTCACTTGATCCAAGCTCACCCAAGCTCAAATGGAGATAAAATTGATCCCACACCTTCAAGGAAGCACAACAAACACATCCAACGGTGGAGATCGCACAAGATGCGAGTTTCCTTCACAAAAGACCAATAATTTTTGAGCTAATGATCGGTTTTAATGGCATACCTCACCGGAGCTTATGACCTGCGGTTTCAACAATTGAGGAAGCTTCATTTGGTAGAAATGAAGCCTTGTTGAGCTACATGAGCTTTGATTTGGTGTGGTTTGCTTGGAGGACCAACCCACAGCATGCAGGTGATCGGCCTTGGTCGAAATCCCACTTCCGACGGTCAAAGGCGATGGGCAATTTGTTTCGGCTCATCTAGGTCCAAGGATGGTGTGCGCAAAGTTAATTGCACTTTAGTTGTGAAATGGAAAAATGGAAATCACTGGTTTGCTCCCCTGTTTCGGTTTCACGTAATCGAGAATGAGAAATTTGGGGAGCTCAAGAAATGCAAGGAGAATCTCTAGGATGTTTCTCCTTGGCCGCTAGGGTTGAATCGAGTGTGAGTGTGTGTGTTTGAGTAAGAATGAGGGGGGTATACCCCCTCCTTCCTTGGCTTGGACGGTGATGATTATTTCAACTTTTTAGATCAATGGTTGTGATGGGGAGCTCAGTTTAGGCAGAGAATCAGTCCACTTGGCCTCTCATGAGTGGAGGAAGGTGTGAGAGTGGCTGCCATAAGAGTAGTGGGTGTCCTTGGTGGTTTGAAATGCTTCAATGGGAATAGGGAGGTGATTTCACCTCCCCATGAGTCATGGCCGACCCAACCATCTTGGGTCAGGTTAGCCATAACCCTTGGCGCCTAAATGGACCTATGAATGGGTGCCAAGTAGCCAAGGGGTGGAAATAACCAAAAGTGCAAGTGTCTTATCGCATGGGATGCCCTAGATGCAAGGGCAAAGTGATCATTTGGCTATGGATTTAATTTGGGTAGATTTGAAATGGGTTAAAATGTGAGTTAGCCAAAATTTCAAGTGTTTTGGAGTTCATTTGGTTTGATTTGGCTTGATTTGACCTATTTAGGTCAAATTGGGTTAGGTTGGGCAAGTTAACCAATTGGTCAAATTGAGTCAAACCAAGGGTTGGATCAAGTTCACATGACCATTTGGAGTGTATTGGTTCATTGGTTTGATTCAAGTTGCTTTGCAATTGGTTTTGGCTCTTCTGGATTCATATAGGTCAAATGGGTCAAGTTGATCAATTTGACCAAATTGGCTAAATTGGCTTAGGTTGGGTGTTGGTTCAAGTTTAATTGGTTAATTAAAAATGATTGTAGGCTTTCAATTTGGATTTAATTTGAATTTTGGCCAATTTGACCCTTAGGTCAATTTGGACTAAATTGGGTTAGGTTGATCAATTGGTCAAATTGGGCTCAATCATGATTTTGGTCTAGTTCAATAACATTGGTTGTAATTGATTTGGTTTATGGTGCAATTTGGCTAGTTTAGGTTTCTTTTAGACTAAAGGTGGACTTGGTCAAAGGGCTAGGTTGTCTTGGTTTAACCTAATTCAAGACAATTGATTAACCTAAGGTGATTGTTGATCATGATATGAGATTTGGATGAGCTTAATTCAATCCAATTTGGGTTGGATTAGAACTGGGCTCAAAAAGGACTTTTAGGTAAGTTTGGGTCAAGTGGACCTAAATGGATCAATTGGCTTGATCATAGCATGATTCAAGTTTAATTGAACTCACATATGAACCTATGATTGACATATAAATCCAATTGCAATTGGCTTAGAGTCAAATAAATTTTGGTTCATATGATAATTTCAAGTCAAAAGGGGTCAACATGGGCTTGACTTGAGTTGACTTAGATTTGGTTTGATAATTATTGTTTATGTTTATATTTGGAATAATGATTGAAGGAATGATTGAATCATGAAAAAATTCATGGGTTTTAAATTAATTTGGGCATCATTTAGCCAAGTTCAAAAAATTGGCTAAAAAGGCTAAAATTAGAAATTTGATTTGATTTGGGTTTGATTTTGGCTATTTGGATTTATATTACATTTATATGGAAATATAAATGAAAATATGAATGGTTCATGAGAAAATCACTTGAGTTTGGAGTGATTTGGAAGCAAATTTGACTAAGATAATGGGTGTAGATCAAAAGGCCTAAGAAAGGAAACCTATTTAGTTTGATTTGATTTTAGTCATTGGAGGGTGGATTTCATTTATATTTGTGAATATTAATAAAGGAATAATTGATTTATAAAGAAATCAATTGAGTTTGGGATAGTTTGGATTGATATTTGACTAAGCTTATGAGAGTGATTCATAAGACTTAAGAGGGAAATTTGGTCTTGGATTTAATTTGAGATTGATTTGTTTGGATTGGAATTGATTTATGATTTGATTTGAGATTGAATTAATATTTGAGAAGGTCAACTGAATCAGGGGTTGATTTGAATTTGGTTAAGGATAAGTCCATAAGATGAAATTAGATGGCTTATGAAGGGTTTGATCAAGGGCTTCAATCATTTGGCTTAGAATTTGATTTATGATTTGGATTTGGAATTTGAATTTGAATTTGAGATTTGGTTTGAGAAGGAAAACATGGATTGGGTTTAGGCCATAGGGTAGGTAAGTTTTCCTAAGTCCTTAAGGCATAACCTATTCCTATAGCTAACCCTTCTATGTCTCTAGGCTTAGGTTAAGTGTTCACCTAATCAGTAGAAGTGTCTTAAGGATAAGGAGCTCTTAGCGTCTATAAGAGTCCTAGATCTATGATGAGAAAGCTGAGAACTCACTCCAAAAGTGATGTCAATAATTAGCCAAAACCTTCTTTAAACCAAATTAAATTTGATTGATTTCCTTATAAATTAATCATTCATTCACTTATATTCACAAATATAAATGAAATCCAAGTTCAAATGAGCCAAATCAAATCAAACTAAATCAAACTAAATCAATTCCCTACTTAAGCCCTTTTAGCCTACATCCTTAAGATTGGTCAAATTTGCTTCCAAATCATTCCAAACTCAAGTGATTTTCTCATGAATCACTTATATCTTCATTTATATTCACAAATATAAATATAATATAAATATAAATATCCAAAACCAAACCTAAATCAAATCAATTTTCTAATTTTAGCCTTTTTAGCCATTTCCTTGAACTTAACCAAATGACATCCAAATCAACTCAAAACTCATGGATTTCTTCATGATTCAATCATTCCTTCAATCATTTAGCTAAATATAAATATAAACTAAACCCAAGTCAAGCCCATGTTGACCCCTTTTGACTTGAATTTATCATGTGAACCAAAATTCATTTGACTCAAAACTAATTGCAATTAGATTTATATTTTTATATCCATGCATAGACCAAATTAAACTTGAATCAAGCCATGATCAAGCTATTTGACCCAGTTAGGTCCACTTGACCCAAAGTGACCTAAAGAACCCTTTTTGAACCAAGTTCTAATCCAACCCAAATTGGATTGAACCAAGGTCATCCAAACCTCATATCATAATCAACAATCACCCTAGGATGATCAATCATCTCAATTGGGTCAAACCAAGTTAACCCTTAACCCAAATGAAATCTAAAAAAGGTAAAACCCATCATATACCAAATTGATTAAAATCATTAATTCAAACTAACTCATAATTAATGATTGAACATGATCAAGCCCTCAATTGAGCCAAATCAAGTCCAATTAGTCATTTGACCCAAGTTGACCCAAATTGGCCAAAATAGCCAAAATGGGTCAAATCATGATTTAACCCAAATTGATTGCAACCAATGGCTCAAGTTCACTCTAAATTGATTATTGAACTTGACCAAAGCTATGATTAAGCCCAATTTGATAAATTGGTAAACTTGACCCAACCTAGCCCAAATTGACCTGAAAGGTCAAATTGGCCAAAATCCAAATTAAACTCAAATTAAACCAAATCAAAGCCTACAATCAATTTCAATCAACCAATTGAACATGAACCAACACCTAACCCAAGCCAATTTGGTCAACTTGACTCATTTGACCCATTTGAATCCAAATAAGCCAAAAATCAAACTTAAGTCAAACTAATATAAATTAATTAAATCAAAATACTCCAAATGGTCATGTGAACTTGACCCAACCTAACCTAATTTGACCTAAATAGGTCAAATAAAGTCAAATCAAACCAAATAAACTCCAAATCACTTGAAATTATGGCTAACTCACTTTTGACCCATTTTAAATCTATCACATCAAATCCATTGCCAAATGATCAATATACTCTTGGGCTAAGGGCATCACATGAGGCAAATCACTTGGGGGAATGGTCATTTCTCTTCCTTGGCCACTTGACACCTATCCATTAGTCCACTTAGGCACCAAGGACACTGGTTAACCTAACCCAAGGGTGGTTGGGTCAGCCATGACTCATGAAGAGGTGAAATCACCTCCCCATTCCTATTAGAATACTTGGAAAGCCATAAGACACCCACTACTCCCATGGCAGCCACTCTCACATTCTCCTCCACTCAAAGGAAGGCAACTAACATGATTCTCTACCCAAATCGAGCTCCCCTTAATATCCATTTGATCAAAATGGCCAAATAAGGCTAGCCATCCGATCCAAAGAATGAGAGAGTATACCCCCCTCATTCTCACACAAACACACACACACACACTCGATTCAATTCTAACAGCCAAGATTGCACATCCCAGAGCAATTTCCAAGGCTTCTCGAGCTCCCCGAATTCTCCTCTCTCGATTTTTATAGAAAATTGAAATAGGGGAGCCTCAATCCGATTTCCATTTGCTCAAACTCCACCAAAGTGCGATTAACTTTGCACACACCATCCTTGGAGCCAAACGAACTAGAATGATTCATCTCCCAAGCTTCCCGACAACCGGAGGGTGGAGTTTGATCGAAGCCGACCACTTTCGTCCCATGCTTTGGTCTTCTGAGCAATCCACCTCAAGTCAAAGCTCGTGCCGCTCAACAGGGATTCGTTTCTACCAAACGAAGCTTCCTCAATCGTTGGAACCACCGGTCATAAGCTCTGGTGAGATATGCCATTGAAACTGATCCTTAAGCTTAAAATAGGTTGGTCTTTTGTTAAGAAAAGTTCCATGTCATGAGATTTCCATCGTTGGATGTGTTCGTCTCCTCCTCTTGATGGTGTGGGATCAATTTGATCTCCATTGAAGCTCGGGTGAGCTCGGATCAAGCATCGAATGATGGATGGTCTCTGTCTCTCGCCGCTTGGGAGGAGATAGATCACAGACCGTCCGTCCACAATTGGAATGGACGGTCCTGATCAAATCACGCGTAGAATCCTTTGATTTTTCTTTGAAACCACGGATCTAATTGTGGTCATCCGATCTTAGATCGGACAGTCCACAGGAAAGCGCATCCGTTGCAATCCGAGTTAGCATCCCGATTTGACAACTTAAAAAACCAATCTCATCGCGCCACGTGGAAAGTGTGCCGCATCAGCAGCCACGTTACACCAATGAGATTAGGGCTTTAATTAAGTTAATTAATCTATTTTAAAAGCTCAAAACTTCTAAAATTCATAACTAATTATAGAAAAATCTAAAAAATATATAAATGAGGGCTCGTTTTAAAGGTATTTCAAAAAGAAATCCATCAAAATTATTATTAATTAATTTTGAACAATAATTTCTACTTAATTAAGGCTTAATTAAAAATTTAAATAGCTTAATTACTCTCTTATTAATTACTTAATCAATCTCAAACTTTCCAGAGATGTTTATGGGATGACCTCTACCTCCCCTTTTTGTTTTGGGATTTATTAGATAGTTAATTAGGGAAATTAAGAGATTAAGCCATATTTACTCTCCTACTTTAATTAATGATAATTAAGAAAATAAATAATGAATTAATTAATTAATTAATTAAGCTTATTACCCTATGTTGACAATGAAAAGTCTAAGGGAAGTAGTTTAGGTTTATTTCTTATGACCATTTCATTAAGCCTCTTCATTTATTTCAAATTAATTAAAGCTTAAGTAATTAATTAGCCACTTAATTAATTAATTGAAACAAAAGGGAATCTAATTATTTCAGAGGTTGATTTATTGTTTGAAGTGACTTAGGGATTGGGATTGAGGCATTTTCTTTGATCTCTTTCCTTAAGTTAATTTCATCATCGTAATTAAAACATAATCATATGATTTAATTAACCAATTAAAGACTTAATTAAATTAATTCAAAATCCAAATCATTCTTAACTTTGATTAATCAACTTTGGATAGTTCTTTAGATGTTTAATAGTCTAAAGGAATTTTATAAAATTATGATTGGCTTACATGTGTGAGAAAATTATAAAAATAATTAATCAAATCCCTTAAGCTTAATTAATTATTAATTATGAGCCAATTGCATTAAGCCCATTTCATTCCTTTGGAGCATTACTAATTTACTTTCGATGTGATTGCATATCATGTTGGCTCATCATTAATTAGTTAGTTAATTTAAGGTGATGTAAGTAAGGGTTTAATTAATTAATTTTATTCATACCTCAACCTAATTAAGCCATAAAATCAATTTAATTATTTTTCATTAAATACTCGTACATGGGGAATGAGTTTAGGGTTAGCAAACTTCTTTCACATCTCTTAAATCAAATCAAACATGAAGTCAAAATGACTTTAAGAAACTTTGATTTATTTTAACTAAGCTTATTTAATTTGATTGACTTTAGGAATTAGTTAGATTGAATGAGATTATATGCTTGTGTTTTTTTATTTCTTTCCAATCATATTAAAGTGTTGTATGTCACTTGATTCATGTATTCATTTCTTCAAAAATCAATTGAAAATAAATGATTTCCTTTATGTCAATTTGTATGTGTTGACTTAATTAAAAATATGTATGGTTATTATCACTATTAAATCTCAAATATATTTTCAAAAGCTTCTTAATGAATAAGAATATGTGTTATGACTTTAGTTATATATAGATAGGAAGTGCATGTGAATATAAACTTAGTGTATGAAGTGAAGTTTCTTCTTTCATTCATATGTTAATTTGCATGAGTATGAATATTAATGGGTATATTAGTCAAGACATCCTGAGGGCGCACGGCTTTAAGTAGCCCTAAGAAGGTCTCTACCTTACTCCCCTAGTGCGAAACAATGGTGACGTACCTGTTTGATTTCATTTTTATGCATTTTAATATTAGAATTTAGATAGAGATTTAATTCATTTACACAAATAAATTGATTAATTGAATCTAACTTTTTTATGTAGTTTTCATTTCTATAATTACTTGTATATTCATATATATGTATATATATGTGTGTGTGTGTGTGTGTGTGTGTGTGTGTGTGTGTGTGTGTGTGTGTGTGTGTGAGTAGTGGATACATTAGTCTGGACATCTCGGGGACGCACGACTTTAAGTAGCCTTAAGGAGGTCTTTACCTCACTCCCTGGTGCGAAACAATGGCGTCGTCCCTACTTAGAACTTTTATATATGTGTTTGTGTGGTGTAGCTAGTGAATAAAAATCATAGTTTAATTAAATTGAATTCCACTTTTGCATGTTTTCTCCATTCTTATAGTTGTTTGCACATTCATGTGTATATAAGAATAGTGTGTATATTAGTCTGGACATCTTGGGGATGCACGGCTTTATGTAGCCCTAAGGAGGTCTCTACCTCACTCCCCTAGTACGAAACAATGGCCCCGTACCTATTTAAAACTTTTATACATTTGTGTGTACATTTCACTAATGAATGAAAACCCATTTTATATTAAAAAGAAACATGCATTCATATTTGGTTCAAGTGGTGGAATTGATTGACCATGTGACTTAAAGCTCTTTGCTTATGTTTTTGTATAAGAATTTAGACAGAGCTTTAAATTGATATGATAGAATAATTCAACTAAATGAAACATCAATTCTAAATGCATTTGCTTACATTCATCATTCAAGTATGCTAAGATATAAATTGCATGTATATGCATGTTTAGGACTTAACCATATGCATGTTATATATGATGCGAAAAAAATAAACAAACATATGTCATGTGATGATAGTTCATTTTAATTAATCTTGAGATGTATTTCTTATTGAATAAGTTTATTTAAAGTGAACCTAAACCTAGGATTAATTAAAATATATAATAAGTCATTCACTAAAGAGAAATGTTTAATTAATTGGTTTTAGAAATAATTTAAGATAGGGATAAAAGAAAGTGAACCTCTATTTCTTTCTCACTATAACACGTAGTTGTTTGATAGGTCAAATGAGATAAAAGAAAATATTAAGTAAAATTTACAAATCAATTAAACCACTTAACGTGAAACTACCATTTAAATTGAACCTTTCTTCACTTAGAAAATCTTAACTCTAAAGCCTAGTTAGAACATACCATACAAACTTTAATATACGCACATTATATTAAGTCACTACTTCTAGCTTTATGTTAGGACAGTGCATGGTTTAATGTATGTTTTGTTTTGTGATGTATTATTTTAGACTAGTTAGATGTCTCCTGAATTTATGTTATGTTATTAAATTTTTAATCATATTTTCTACATGAGACAATTCTTAAGGGGCCGCTGAAAAATAAATATAAATGTTCTCTTCACAGGTTGCTTAAGCCTTTAAGTATGATCCAAGTTAGGACAGGTGGGCTTGGTTACCCATGTGCAGGGTGCTAAGTCCAAATTATAAATATAATTGCTTGGGTGGAATGTATATTTAGTTAACATCTATTTTGTAGGTGTAGTTAGATTTACTCTTACCATTTAAATGTAATTTTACAATTAGAAATTAAGATTAGTGCTATGGGAGGATTAGGATGAGCGGAGGCTAGAAGGCTTTGTCCTAGGAGGCCTCCATGATGCCTTTGGAGCAAGCAAACCCAAATGAAGAAATGGAGGAGATAAGAAAGAAGATGAAGACAACCATTGCATATATTCATCCTTAATTGTAATTATTCTTTTGTAATCCGGATTGTATAAGGGTAGAGCTTGGTTACCCATTTTTCTTTTCAGGTTGTACAGCGATACCCGACTGCATCGGTCTTTTATTCTTTTGCGTTAGCTATAAAATGTTTGATTTGTTTAGCTTGTGCATTAGAAATTACATGCATTTTCATTGTTTCTTTATGATTGGTGTTTATTGTATGGCCTGGATGCGATTAGGCTCTTAGGGAGAAATAAATCTTTTACCCAACTATAACTCATAATTAAATTTCTTAATAATTCATAACCTCACATAAAACTTAAGTGTTAAATTAAGATAATTAAAATATTTAATAACCTCTTAACTGAATGTTGTATCCTTAATATCATGCATATCATCTTGAATCACTCTTGTAAAATGAGGGCCTCGTTTTCACGAACCTTTGAGCAACTCCTATAAGAACATCCTCTTCTCTCTTGATTTGGCCCATAACTCATTTCAACATGCATTTAGACATACAAAAATCCTAAGGCCTTTGTCAAAATGAAGTGTCAAATACAAATAAAATTTGAAAAGATTTGCATTATACTAAATCATTACTCATATCACTCATGCTTTAGTCTCTTAAGAAGTGGATTTAAGGACTTTAGTCTCTCTTTCTAAATAATAACAACATAACCATCTTGCAAATCATATGACTTCACCACATGATTTTAACGTGTAGAAGTTAGATGACTACCACTCCAGGCGGTTATAAGTATAGCAATCGGGTAGTTTATCCTCTCTTGTGGAGGTAAACCATATACCCATCTTCACTTAAATTTAGGATGTGTCTTGGTCCTCGCCAAAGCTCCCTAGATTTAGGATCCGAAGTAACTATTTTTTTAGGCTACTAGCACAAATCCTCACCTCTTAGGCATTTCCACAATCTTGTGTTGTGGGATCATAAATCCTAGCTTTCTAATAAAATATCAACTTTAATAAAATTAATTTCAACTTCAAACATATAAAGCCTAATTATATGATAGGTTGGAATGCTCACTAGATCTCCTAGTATTATGGGCATTCCCTACTCATCTCCTTTAGCTCCCAAAAATAAGTCTCTCTTTTTGACCTATCCCGATTGATTTTCTAAACATAGTCAATTTATTCATAGTCATATCTTTGAAATCTTTGAAGATAACAATTATCTGTTTTAATCGAGAGTATTCCTAAGGAACTCATCTTCCTTAGAATGTAATTAACTATGGGGGGCCTCCATAGAGAACTTTAGAACCTTGTTTAAACAAACTTTATTTTTTTTCATTTATGTAAAATAAGAAAAAAATCCCTTATATATTCGAAAACTCATCATGCCTTAGAAGCTCTTATTAGGTGATTAAATACATTATAAAGCGATAATTATTATCTTTCGAGATAGTACATACTTTTTTGATGTCATACCCGATCACCTCAATAAATACACCCTCAAATCTGTATAGTGTCTCCCAAACACATAATCGAAAACAAACACCACAACAACTCAAAATAATTCTTTTGATCATCTAATATATTTTAAATACTGAATGCTCAAATGAAGTCAAAATTAAATAATCTTAAACTTATCAGATCTACCTCATCAAGATGCTCAATTTGGCTATAAATATTCTATATTTATGAACTATTTAAAGATCAGTTTGATATCCCAAAATTTTTCAATTATATTTTAAGTATTTGATCTGAATTAATCTCGACTCAGAATTCTAAATAGATTTATGAAAAATCATGAAATTCCCTTATACAATTTTATTAACTCATGCATTTAACAAATTTATATAATCTAAACTTATTATATTCCACCACCTTCCAACATTCTTTAACCATTACAAAAGACAACTCTTCCTTAACAAAGAAATGTAAATTTTTATAATTCTCAACTTATATAGTAGATTAACCTAGTGATTGAGAACTTTTAACTTTCAACTCTTTAAATTCGCTCAAATGTCAAAAAAAAAAAAAAAAAAAAAAAAAAAAAAATTATATGTATAAATATGCAAATAGCAATGCTGAATTCTACCTGCCATGAAACAAACCATCAATAATCAACCACACAAAATACAAAACATAAATCTGGATAAAATAGAAAACAAAAAAAGTAATATAAACTACAAACCAAAACCGAAATCACTGAAGGAGGCACAAAGAATACAACAATGACAAGCTAAAAACAGTATGATATTGAATGTTTCTTTATCCCTTTTTTTTTCACTCTTGTTTCAATATCAAGTCTGGAAGCTTCGCATTAACTCAAATGAAAAATAAAATAAAATAAAATAAATTTCAAACCATATAAGTCATGCCCACTTGCATCAAATTTGTATGAGGAACGCTCAGTGTGGCTATCCCTCTCCTGCAATTTTTCTTCAGGAAGGCATAGAAGTAGTTTATAACCAGCTTTTTGATGAACCAAGAGTCCTTTCTGGCTCTAATGTCTCCATGGCCAAGAAGATAAACGACCCCTGACTCCTGCGCCTTGCGTATGAAGGAGAGCTCACTCTCCAGGCTCTTTCCCGGGTCCGTAACAGTATCATCGATGGCCTGCGAGAACGAAGAACAGGCTTCGGAGCTCGGTCTTTCGAGGCAGTCGTAATCGGCGAGGAGAGGGACGCCGAGAGAGTAAATGCTGCCGTTTGGAGCGACGAGGAGCCTCGAAAATGACGTGTCTTCTCCGGAATCGGAATCGCCATCGCCATCCTCGTCGCTTTCTAACGAGCGTTCCTGAGCCTCTCGGCGAATGAATTTTTCGAGGCTTTCGATGAGAAGTTGCTCGAAGATTTGGTGGTGCTCCTTCCTCACGTCTTTGTAGCCGTACCTACAAGAAGGTTGGTTTTAAAGCGAGAGCTATCTGTTGCAGACCGTATTGAAAGGAAATGGTTTCAGTTGATTGAAAGGTTTGTTAAAGTTCATTATGATCATCGGAAAAAATCTATCATATATAAACAACAACAATAACAAGTCTTTATCCCACTGTGGGGTTGGCTACATGAATCCTTCTTCTCTATTATGTCCAATTATGTGTCAAATTCTCATTTAATTCAAGTAAACTAAGGTCATTTTTTATACATCTTAACCAAGTCTTTTTAGACCTGTTTCTATCTTTCTTAATATAAAGCAAATCTAATACATCTACTCCCCTAATCAAGTCATCGGACGGCCGGCGTTTTGTGTGGCCAAACCATATAAGGCGACTCTCTCTAATCTTATCTGCCACTGGAGCTACTCCAACTTTTTCTCAAACATACTCGTTTCACATTTTATCTCTAAGAGTAAAGCCACTCATGCACCTGAGCACCCTCATCTCTTCAACACTCATGCTTCTCTTCTATTGGCTAACAACAATAGAGCCTAGATATCTATTGTCAATCATCCTTGTGTTTGGACATAAATAACAGCTCTAGTATATATATCCTTAATGACTTGAATATAACTAATATTAACGCCTTTCTTTTCTAGAACTCTCCAAAAAATAACTCTTGAAATTTTATCATAAGATTTCTCTAAATAAACAAATATCATAGATAAACAAGATGGGTAAAACTGATTGAAACATGTAAACAAAGCATGGAATCTATACACGAATGATTCAAATTTATAGACAAATCAAAGCCACTATCTCCAAACAATTCTAACATTATGAACGATTACTTCTGAAGCGATTAGTGTTGTGGTTTTGCATACCTAGCAATGCAACGGAACATGTGATAGCTCTTGGGGCAGACACGTCGGAAAAGAAACCTCTCATTCTGCGGCACCACGGGGACCGGAACATACTTAATGGACACGAAAATGATCATGGAGTGAATCGCCGGAAGGGTAGTTAGAAAATGTCCAAATATTGCAGGGATCCCTTTCACCAATTCATTGTAAAGTAACCCCATACCAGGGGCTCTAATGGTACCAAGATTGCAACCCAGTTTCAGCATTAAATCCATTGATAACTTCTGCTTAACTTCAGTTTCATATTTCATCTTGCTTCCATAATTCCATATAGACATAATCATAAACAAAATAGCAGCAAATAACAATAAAACCCAGCTTCCATCACTCACTCCACCCAAAACTGAAGAGAAGAAAAGGAATTCCAAGGCCAGATAGAAAATAAGATAGAATAACACGAGTAAAATGTTTATTTGCCATATAAGAAGCATGATAATGGTTACGAGGATTGTCGTCACCATCATAACTCCAACTTCAGCAATGCCTGTAGCAGAATTCAATATTAGAATTGGAAAGGGATATGAGAGAAATATTATAATATAAAATAGATCAGGCATCATAAAAGCTTTTTATAGACTATAGAGAAGTTAAATTACCTTCAAAAAAAGTGAAAACAAGATTAGATGTCAAATAAATGTAAATAAAATATGAAAGAAAAATGTTTATAATGCCATAAAGTATTGTATATCTTTTATCTTTTTAATCTATTTTTAAAAATGATGCCTTATTTACCTAAGCATGAATAATGTAGAACAATTAGGTGAAAAATAGAGCGTGGATAAATCACTCTCGAAGTATAAATAATAAAAAGAAAAGCAGAAATCAACACAGTTTGCAATTTTATCAAGTACTCATCAACCGCATTTCACATGGATTCTCCTGGACACTAAAGGGCATCTAATTTTTTCCCATGGCACACTTACAAGTCTTAGTTGCAATTTGACACAAGCTGGAGGCTAAATCAATGCGAAGATTTTTTTTTTATAAGTAACGATTAACATCAATCATATTAATTTTTTCACTATTCAATTTGATTAGCATATAGTTTCTATATATAACTATTGTTAAGAAATTTCATTGGATTAGCATTCGAATGCATTAAAATAACCTTGACAATAAGAGCTTGGATGTTAAAACTTAAAATACAGGCCATTTGATTCCACTCTAATGACTACGAAATTACTTCACCGGACCAGTTCTCTTTTCAGTATTTCTATAAATGCCTGAATGGTACTTTGAAAGAAAAGTTGATCATGGTTTTTTCATCATCGTTTTTTTTTTCTTCTATTTTTTTTCTTCTATTTTTTTTCTATAAGATTTAAAAACAGCAAAATCCAACATTTGACCCAACATTATCGGGGAAATAATTTATTACAAACAAATGAGAGCAAACTGACAGGATGTGCTAAATTCAAGATAAAAAAGGAGAGATCATGATACGACTCATTAAATCAAATATTAAGCTGCGAGCGAACTTCTATGAATTTTCATGATGGTCTTTTTGATCGAATAACAAGTATCTGATTTCGAACATAATCAAACTTCAAGACAAAAGAAAGCGCACGAGATGAGAGTTCAGTACCATATGCGTTGCCGATCTCGTTTATGCTTCCAAAAGTAGCGACAAATCCAAGACAGGATACCAGTAGAAACCAGTTTATGACTGGAATATATATGTGGCCCATGAACTTCTTCGAAGTATGTATTATTTTGAGGCGAGGAAAACAGCCCAGAGCTGTTGCTTTCTTTATACATGAAAAAGTAGCCGTTGTCATTGCCCTGCTTGCAATTAATGCAGCTATCATAGCAACAAAAACTACTGCCCAGAAAACTCCACCTGTACACAACAATTACACAATTACAAACTTTGTATCCTTCTCCATAGAGTGACATCCATCAAGACCAAGACACAATGATTCGGCAGCAAAATAAGTACTTTTAGCGAACAATTACAAATACTATACCCTATTCTTATACCATCCCTAAAAGAATCATAAATTAAAGTACTAGTAATACAACCATGAGTAGCAAGGAAAACAAAAATAATAAAAAAATAGTACTTCATCTTAAGTAAAAGAAGTGTAGAAGCGGAGTTAGATGAAGAATATGAATTTGTATAATTGTATTATAAAGGACCCAACACAAAATAAAGACTGGTTCTCAATGGAGGTGGCATCAAAGATAGAAAATATGGAAATCCTAAGAATGGCAGTTGCCACAGTGACAGAAATGTTTGATTCAGCCGGAGCGGAAGAAAAAAATTGCAAGCAGTGTTTGGTTGTCGAGCTAGTCATTGATAACAGTGTCTACTGAAGAGTTGTAGGATTTTGAGAATATGTTTTGAGTTTTGACTCATAATAAATGAAATGAAATATTTTATCATATTAAGGTAAGCAATTTAAGGTTGAGTAAATACCTTTGAATCCGATGTTAAAGTTAATGCCATATTACATGTGGTAGTTAGAAAGTAGATGAAGTAATTGATGATTAACTATATGTAAACTTAAATTTAAAACCATTAACAAGAAGTTTGAATTTATAGACTACCTAATCTGAGCACATGATTATGTAACATACAAAATGATGAAAAAACACATTAGCTCTTTCAGCTTACTCGGCGTTGATGAAAAGAAAACCTGCTCATTCTGAGTGGGATTTTCCATGAGAAATGCAGCTTGGCCAAGGTAACCCAACAACAGGCAGGGTAGAACCAGAAAAATGAATGTTAACTGCGCACGTAAATTAACATTAAAAAAAAACACAAAAATGAAGGGCTGCTGCATGAATTTCTCAAAAACCATACCTGAACGGATTTAACTGAGAAATAACAGAGATCTGCAAACATGGCTTCAGAACCTGAGAACAAGCAATCGTAGAAGCTAATAACATTCAGCAATGGTTAAGCTACATTCAGAATTGCATTTTGATAAAAATATTAGCTAAAATAAGTTAAAGAAAATAGTTTTACACGAAGTTGAAAAGGAAAGGGCATATTGCTCACTGATTTAACTGAAACATACTATATCTGTTTAGATTAAGTGTGAGTTATGTTATAACAACTAAGCAGTCGGTTCAAGTTTTAAAAATGGTTGATGCAAATAAAAAGCAAACTATGTGTTTCATTTATAATGTGATAGATAAGACTAAAGAATTGATAACACATAACTTAGGAGTAGAATCTAGGCAAAAGGGAATTTGAGAAATAATTAATAAGAAATAAGAGCTTCAGCTTCATTGTCATTTGCATGTGATATGATCTCATCTTAATCCTCAATTTCAATACAGTAAGAATAAGTCAACTAATCTTCAGATCAAATTTGATTAATAATATTATATGATAGATTGACAGTAGCTAAAATAAAAAGGCAAACACTGATTTTCAACTCACAGCATTTAGAAATAAGAAAAGATTTATTTGACTATAATAAGCTAAACTAATGATACAGTTACAAAATATTCCCTAAATAATTTTTAATATTTATTGATTAGCGTTTCAATAAATTTGTGATGCTATTTTAGTTTTTTTTTTTTTTTCAAAATTAATTGAATGTTGGATTCTAACTAAAAGACACAAGCTAATCTTCAACTTATAGCATTTAGAAATAAGAAAACATTCTTTAAGCTACAATAAGTTAAAGATACAATTTCAAAACATTCCTCAAGTAATTTTTAACACATTAATTAGTATTCCACCAAATTTGTAATGTTACTTAAATTTTTTTTTTTTTCAAAATTAATTGAATAGTGAATTCAATTTAGTGGTGACATTCTATAACTACAGAGATTGCTATCAAAGCACTGGGTCTAACATGTTTGTCATCTGATCATGTGCATAAATAATCAAATTTATACAAAAGGAAAAATAGTCTAATTTTTTTAAGGATATTATTTTACTAATACTTCTCTCTTATATTGTAGATTAAGTTAATTAAAGGGTGCTCTAATGCAAAGCCAAATAGAATTTCAAAAAGTTTGTTTTGAACTTTGTTAGAAAATATGTTTACAAAATTATCTTTGACATTATGTACAAGAAATGATTAAAACATAGATATTTGAAAATAAACTTCAGAGTAAGGATATCAAATTGAACGTTCAATGATTAAAGAATCGTTGATAGGTAAATTGAGTATGATATAAACAAAAAAAATTAAAAGTAATGTATGGTAAAACAATGAATGATATGATAAGAAATGAGGAAGGACCAAAGATAGTTCCTCAACTATTTTTAAGATGCCATTTTAGCGTCAGATATAAACAGTTCGATTTAATCCTTACTCTTAAAATAGTAGCCAAACTAATCTGATTGTTAAAACCAAAGAATATTAAAATTAAAAATAATAGATGGTGGTAAAAATGAGGCAATTTTAGAAACTCATATCTAAAAATTTTTACAAAATTTAATTAACTTAAATTTGAAATATTTTGTGAAAAATTATTAATAATAATTACTACAAACTTATAAATTTAATATATATTAATCTCATCATTAACATTTGAAATGAAGTAAGAAATATTAAGAATGTTATAGATCGATTATAACTCAAATAAGGTAAATCAAAAGTTAGATTTTATAAAAACTTTAAGAATATGTAAATTTCAAAAATACTCTCATTTTTAACACCATCTATTTACTTTAACTTCAATTTCATTTATTTTTAATTGTGACATCATTTTTAATTTTATTTTAAGAGTCCAAAAACTAAATTAAATTTTTTATAGAGTCGGGGACTAAAATGACCCCCCTCCCCCACAAATAATCAAAAGACTCTTTTAATCATTTTCTTATTTCTTAACCTATCATTCCAACTTAGACCAAATAATTATTTTATTTTATTTATTTATATCACACTCAATTTGACTATTAATGATTATTTTATCATTGAATTGTCAAAATGATATCATCCATGACCTCACTCAGGCTCATAAACCAAAAATCATACCCACACATGCCCTTTCTCTAGCCTAAACCCATACTTCCTTTGTAACCAAATGCAGCTCATTTTAATTGGCATACAAAAGCTTTATCCTTTTTGGGCTAAATTATTTGATTTGTAGTGCTTTACAGTCTTAAGGTGATCTAAGTTTAAATGATATTATGAGTGGTTCATAATTAATTTTGGCTTAGGATTGAGAGGTTGGAGTGGATTAGAGTTGGTTAGGATTAGGATAATGTTGTGGATTTAAAATAATTAAGGTTGTTTAAAAGAATCTTAAGTTTTCGGCTTTTGTAACCAACTTTTGATCAATTCAAAATTCTTGGATTTGGAGATGTAGCTATTTATGAAGAGGTGGTCGATGATGGGAAGAAGAGATTAAGATGATTGACAGCGGTGATTGTTGATTATGATAGTTGTGTTGACAGTGGTGCAAATGTGCAAATGACAACATGAGAATGAAAGGTTGTTTGGATTGGTAGAGTATTCAAATGAGTTCAAAATACCTTAAAATATGGTGAGATTATAGATCATGATGTCTTGAAGAGCTCATCAAAATTTCATTCAATTCTTAGTTAATAGGATAAATGATCCAAATAATAACATTCTAGGAATACCATTAAAATCTATCAAAGGGTTATGAGACATGATAATATAGACCTTGAGAAAGTTGATAGGGCATGCATGGGCATAAGTTTTGTGGTGGACAAGGTGAGAAGATGATGTGGAGATTAGAAAGATAAAAAGTAAACCACGAAATGAACTCCCTCAATGCATCTACAATGGAAATTCACTGGAACTTTGGCTTTGATAACAAATTGATCAAAGTGATTTACAATAGAGTTGAAACGTGAATCTTCTCATTGTTATAAGCTTCGTAATGGATAAAAAAAAAATTCTTTGTGCCTCTCAGTTGGATTTTGGAGAAGAGGAGTGGGGATAAAACTCTCAATACAAATATATATATATATATATATATATATATATGACAAGAAGGGGGGTGTCTTGAGGAGAAGAGAGGGAGGGGAAACCTCCATAGCTTCGAGGGGTTAAGAGAGAAATCCAAGCCAAGGAGAAAAAAAAATATATTCAATAATCATCCATTATATAACAAAAGTCTATAGGCCTCCATATTTATGAATGAGGGTTATTAAAATTTGCAACTAAGTTCATAAAAAAAATGACAATTACAACTGATAACTTAAAACATAAAATAAAGTAAAAAATTTAACCATAAAAGAACCCATCACTTAAAAATTAAGTAAACTAAAGATTTAACAATAGAAAAAAAAGAGCTAATACCTAATTGAAGATCGGGTTCATCCTATAAATCATTAAAACCCAATCAAAAATATTTTTAAAACAAGTCACTTTAATATATTCAATAACATCTAAATCTAATAGATGTTATTGAACTTAAAGTCCTAACTTCATGTATTTTCTTGAAAGCTAACTCAACTTCATAATTTTTTAATCAATCTATACCATAATCAATCATTGTGTTCATTAGTCTTCTTTTAAAAAAAAAATTCTTTAAACCTCTCATTAAATAACTTCTCAGAAAAACAATAACAATAACAAAATTACTAATAATAAGAAATTCTTAATAAATCTTGAAACTTTATAATTGCTCAAACCATGGGCAATCCTTGCTTTGCGGTACATATTCAATTAACAAGAGATTCAAAAGTATGCTTGTTTGGGGATCAACAGTCTATTTCCTATGATTTTGATTTTGCATGTGAAACATATTATTATTCTTAATGGTGTAAAGACATCTCAGTTGAAACAATAGAACAAAGGCTGCAATTTTGTTGCTAATTTGATAGCAGCTGATTCTACCAGCGTGAAAAGGCTAGCCTAACAAATAGATCCAGCCCTAGCAGAGAACTGATTAATGTCAAAAGCAACTTTTTTAGGAATGATTGTAATCAATCTATCCGCATTACAGAGAAGAAAAAAAATGATAATTCTTAAGGAAGTATAAGTTCTAGAATTTAAAGATAATCCATATAGAAATAAATAGAGGAGCAATGGCTCTCAGTTTAATGACTAAAAGTTGAACGAATAAATATTTATTAGAGTAATGCAGTTCATGGAAAGCTTGTCAATCCACCAAAGCATCTGCAGCTTTTATTTTGCTGAGGACGCAAGTAAAACAGGAAAAAAAATTATCTCTAGCATTCTATGGTCTTTCCTACTAAAATACAATTTAGCATCGAATATGCTCGTACAAAAAAATGATACAAGTTCCACAGTTAAATAGCTTATAAAAGAAATGTGACAAATCATAAAGCTAGAATGTACACCATATGCATGATGACCAATTGCACAATAATAACATCTGACGACCCAAAATAGTTGATAATAAGGTTTGTTGATTTTAAACAAGCCTAAATAAGCCAACCATAATCTGTTGATAGAATTTCTTGCAAAGAACCAATTAAGCATGATTTGGGTGAAGTTGAGTAAATTGAGATCAAGCTTTCATACCTGTTGCACTAAGTAGGCAACCTCCAAGTGACATCCAAGCTTGAGAAGGATTTCTCTTAAAATAATGATAGATGTAAATAGGATTGAAGGCTCTAAAAGTTGTCATCCCATATTTAATAATATTGTAAACCCCAATGCCTCCAAGACAACAAAACCATAAAAAAAGGGCAGGGCCAACCGCAAGCCCCATTTTGCTTGTTCCAAACTTCTGTACACTAAATAACAATACAAGAGAGGCAACTGTAATCATCACCACTTCACCTGAAAAGGTAAATGAATAAATAAATATATAAAAGGAAGTTCAATAAATTCACTTTTCCACATGTGCAAAACACATTAAATATGATAGAAAATAGAGATTTACAAAAATGTAACCAAAATATTTCATTCACTTGTAAGGAAAATGTGGAATTTGATAGCAAAACAAGTATGTTCTCTTTCTACCCTAGAAATTGAGGTGACTGAATAACAGAAACATATCGAAATACAGACATTTCTCAAAAATTCAAAATTCAAAATGTTATATAGTAGGAAAATTCTATTCATGGAGCATTATATCTATAAGCAACACTTGCTAAATTATACTGCGCTAGTAGACTTCCACAATCTGGATACTAACAAACACATAAAAGAACGTGTCAAAAACTTTTACTAGTTAAGCATCATTACTTAATGAAAAATACGAAAAAGCTCACATGATTAATCAAAACTTAGATTCTATATTTCATCTAAATTTTACATTATATCACAGATAAAACATGAACACTACTGTCATTTACATTTTATAAATACATTTGGTTCAATGCTCAAGGGCAATTTAAATTATAAATACGAATATCTTCTAAATCTGCACCATCCATATATTGGGGAAACACTTAGATGAAGGCAGAAATATTTTTTCATAGGAATAATCGATAAGCTCCAATAGTTTCTAGAGCTCTACTCAGTGAAAAGAACCTATGTAAAAAATATTTATAGTTTTCTATGTTGAAAAACATTTGCTGGATCCAAGTGAAAGATGAATGCATGAAGGATTCCTATACTCTGCTCTAGGAACCTAAATTAATAAAAATGTAAAACAAAACAACAATAAAGAACAGGAATATGACAAAGTATAAAATATCCATTTGATAAGTGAAATATAATAAGCTCTCATTTGTGCTTCATCACTTCTAGCTTAATAAATATTGAAGAGTGATAATAATTTTTATCTTATTTCAGCCTCTCCTAAAAAATAGGGTTTGAAACTTGACTATCAATACTTGTAAGGTTAATGTCTAAATCAGAAGGCTTAAATTCAACTGCATCAACATCCTCTGAAAATAAAATCTAAAGGATTTTGGCAGATTAATTACTTTTATGTTTTCAAGCCATGTCCTGTTATCATGATAGATAGACTCTTAAAAATGAGAAGAGAAGAGGGGCAAGCAATCTTTGATTTCTTCAACAGAAACAAGGTGATATTACTTTTATTCTAGTAATATTTTCCACCATAAGTTAATATGTAGATGTTGCCCAATGAGCTGTAGATTTGGAAAGCATAAACTAAGAAAGTTTATTAACTATAAAGGAAATGTCAGATATTGTAGGCCACCAATAACTTGACAATATTGCTCGGTATCAAAGGGAAGTGTCACAAAGATGAGTGATATGCATAGAGGTGGACATTGGAGTGGAGAACTCATTCGCAACTTGTATGTGATGTTTGCAAAAATGGTCATGAATGTACTTGTGTTAATATAATAGTCTATCATGCTTTATAGGTGGGACTTCAATGCCTAGAAAATAATGAAGACCCCTAAGATTTTAAAGGAAAATCGATCAATCAAAACACTAATAGTAAATATATGAGCTTTTGTAGAACTTTAAATAAGAATAAATATCAACATAGAGAAGGAAGAGAATGGCATCTTATTGCTGTAAGTTAAATAGCAACGAATCCAACATGGATAAAACAAATCCATATTCAAAAGATGTTAAATTCATCATGTCACAGTGATCACAGATAGCTTGATGCACCCTCACATAAGGAAATTCTAGGTGAATAAGATTGTGCAGTTATCGCTTGAACACAAATCATCCAACATCTCTGATAAGAATGCATTGTTTATATCCAATTGATGAAAGTCCTTTCACAATGTGCAGTAATATGCATGATAACCCTTATTGTTAAGTTTTACAACGAGGCTGAAAATTGAATGAAAATGAACACCTAGGTGTTGAAGAAAACCTCTAGTGCAAACTATATTTTTGTCCACAAAATCATAGGGATTTTGCTTGATATTGAAAATCCACTTGTATTTAATGTTGTTTTGTTGATTCGTAATAGCCAGCAAGTCCCAAGTGTTGTCGTGAACAAGTGTTCAGATTCCTTACACATGAAACGTCTCCATTCAGTTAGCACATGGGTTATAGAGTTAGGTTCAAATTCGATAGACATATTGGTGGTCGCTAGGTGGTCAAATATCTAATTCGGTTTGCAAATATTCTTTTTGGATCGACAAATAATATGACTAGGAGTGAGGGTTTGGGCGAATGCATACTTGGTGAGGAGGAAGGTGGCAAATCACTAATTACAAGGATGTGGGAGAATCTGGTTATAATGTAAGTTAAAGGCAAGAATAGATGTGATGGGAGAAACTGTAGACTGAAATGATTAACAAAGATTGATGAAAAAGCTATAGAAATAAAAAAAGTGAAAGAAGCATGAAGTGAGAATTCAATTTCAACAATATTAAGGGTTGTTTAGATGATAAAATTATGATCAGCCATGCCAATGAGTTGGGTGGTGTATAAGGTGGTTGAATATCTTGAATACAATATTTCAATAATGTATGATGAAAATCTTTATATTCTTCGCCGTAATCTAAAGAAATTGTGTAGATAGAGGTATCAAAGTAATTTTCACAAGAGCATTGAATTTTTTTTCAAAAAACTGTGTTACATCAGATTTATATTTCAAGGGAATGAGCCATATATATTTGGCATAGTGATCAATAAAGAGATCATGGAATTGGAAGTGGTCATAAAAATTGATAGTAGAAGGTCCATATGTTAATGCTTACTAATGCTACTGTTTTTGAGCTTGTTAGAATGGATATCCCAAATGAAAGATGACAATTTTCATTGCAAATGCAAGAGTTGCATGGATCAATAGAAGATTTATTTTTAACATGAGGGGAATTTTGGTAAATTATATTTGAGTTTCCATTGTGTCATTGGTGGAGGGTTGGGCAGTGGCAGCCAATCATTGTGAAGAAAAAGATGGCCATAAAGTACCTATTTCCACTATTTTGATTACAGAACAATTTGGACTATATTCAAATCCTTCACAATGAAATAGGAGGAAAAGAATACAATAGATGTTTTGCTATGTTTGTAAACTTGAGATGGGGGTAGCAAACTTTTATAAGTGCAAAAGAACACAACACATCATTGAATGAGAAAGGATTTAGGAGAAGGAAGAGCAGTGAAGCCAATGCATGTGATTGAAATATTATCATCATCGCTAACAATAAAGCCCTCAAGATAAATACATTAAGAATATAGAGAGATTTTGAGAGTGAGATGTCATGTGATGTGAGGCTCTAGAGTCAACTATCCAAGTGTCATTGTCGTGATGGTAGATTATGTCATGTGATGTAAGGCTCTAGAGTCAACTATCCAAGTGTCATTGTCGTGATGGTAGATTATGTCATGTGATGTAAGGCTCTAGAGTCAACAATCCAAGTGTCATTGTTGTGATGGTAGATTTTATGATATGATGTGATTTAGAGAAGGAAGAGCAGTGAAGCCAATGCATGTGATTGAAATATTACCATCATCGCTAACAATAAAGCTCTCAAGATAAATACATTAAGAATATAGAGAGATTTTGAGAGTGAGATGTCATGTGATGTGAGGCTCTAGAGTCAACTATCCAAGTGTCATTGTCGTGATGGTAGATTATGTCATGTGATGTAAGGCTCTAGAGTCAACAATCCAAGTATTGTTGTAATGGTAGATTTTATGATATGATGTGATTTAAGCATCAAAATAAGGTGTTGGCTTCGGTAACAAATCATTGTCATATGCCCAAATTTATCTTTTAGTTGACATTGAACATGAATGTAATTAGTATTGGACAAAGGCAATCGGCTTCTTTTGTTTGGAGATCCACAAAGATGATAATTACCTAGATATCTGCTTTGTTGAATTCAACACTTAGAATTATTGTGTTGGATTTTGTTATAGTTAGGATTTCAATGTTTCTTGTCGGATACATTTTGATTAATTTGAAAATAAAATCACATCATGCTAAAATATTTTGCATTGCTTATACATGATAGATATGGGAAATTCTTGGAGAGTAGAGCTTGTTAAGATGAGATGTCACTTAAAATTAAATAGTTTTCTCATATAGAGGATAACAAAATAAGAGGCACTTTATAGAGCACCATATTTAAAGATTTAAGATTAGAACAAAAGCAATGGCAATCAAAATAATTCATAACTCCCAATTTGCAAAAAATATGTCATCAAATGAACATATTAAGTAATAATGTTCATTATAATGATAAATCGTATTCACACACCATCATTGAAGAAACCATTTGCAAAACAATAAATCGTGACTCTTTTGAAAATGCTTTCTTCCTTTAAAACAACTAGAAACTAAATTAATTTTTTTTTTTTTTTAAGTTTGAAGATGGAAAATCATGTTTCCAAACTTTTCAGGATATGTTTAGTGATACTTAATTTCCCTTCAATGACTCAACAGAGGGATTCAATGTCTTACGAAGAAAGAAAGTATGGAATAACTATATAAACTACTTGCTATACTGTAATGGATATTTACTCTACCGCATCAAAAATAGTTAAGAAATAAAACAACATTCACCATGTTCAACATTATCTGGTTTCTGAAAAGGAACTTTAATATGTAAATCATATACTTCTTCAATACAAGCTCAGGATCTCCTAAGGACTGTACATTAAAAGTAAATTAAAAAGTAAATCACCTTGCTCAACACTAGCAATTCCAACCTTGAGCCCATTCACTGCTGACATGACTGCATCTCAAATACAAGAAAAGTTAAACTCATAAAAAATATATAAAAGCCAAAAGTAGCCGCAGAAACATCAACCTAAGTAATGGTGGAACTAGATAGGGGTAGAGATGACTCTTCCCACATATATTTGAAAAAAAAAAAAACTAGACGTAGCTATATATATAACATAAAGATATTACTTTTGAATTCTCTTGTAATTAAACATATTATTAAAGCTTTGCCTTCTTTTGCCCCTTTTCATTTGAAATCCTATTTCTTCCATTACACCAAAGTATCACTTCCTCAAAAACACCAATTGAAAAGCCCAAAAACATTGACGAACCTGACATCGCTGGCGTGACAACACCACCTGCTATCACCATAGCAGTACCAAAAAGCACCAAGATTAGAAGCAGTTTTTTAAGTATTGCCGAGGTTTCAAGACGTTCCTTGATTTTTAAAGACCTCTCTAACTCCGCTGATGGAACTTTCAGTCTGAAGCTTGAAATGCGAGCATCAGAAGGCAATTGGTTTGGAAGAAGACTAGCTTTTGCATTTCTGCATATCAAGGAATACAGAGCAAATGTCCCCCCTGCAAATAGCAGAATAATAAAACTATGATTTGACTTATGATTCAAGAATACTAAAACAGCAACCCTTTCATATCCTTTACCATACCTTCTCCATCATCATTACCCCATAGCACTATCAAAGTGTACTTCACCAGTGGTATCAAGATCAAAGTGTATAGAACAAGCGAGAGTGCTCCAAGAATATCCTCCTTCTCAGAAATAGGATATTTATTAAACATGATATCAAAAGTATACAACGGACTAGTTCCAACATCCCCAAATACCACTCCAAGAGTCTGAAGAACCAGTATAAGGCTCCCACCCAAATTAAAGTCCTGAAATTAAGCGTAATAACTTTGAGAAAGAAACCATTATTATATTTTATATTTTCTGGGATCCAAACAATGTGAAAGCGGCTATCTGTCGAAATGCCAAAAGAGCATCCATTTAAATTTAAGTATCTATAAGTTGTCATTTATGAGGAGAAAACGAGAAGGAGTGCTGATACATAATGCTCATCAAATAGACTAGCATCAGTTCGACATCCTACTCTTCCGCTACAAACTCCTTACATCCAAGAGTCAGTGTATACAAAAATTTTGTTTTTTTTAAAGGAAATTTACATACAGAAATAACATGATGAATGACCATGTTCACCTACCTCATAATCATGCCGCTGGGCTCCAGGAACCTCAAGCGCCTCTACATCAAAGGAATCAATTCTGGGGCCAGTCCTGACCAGCCTCTGCTCACCATTATCCTCTTCCTCCGACTCATAGCTGCTTTGTACTCCACCCTCCTCGGAATCGTCCTCTTCCTGAAAAACCCATCTAGATTCGGTGGAATCAGTCTTCACCAAACCGCCATTTGCCCTATCCGAACCCTCTGCCATTAGATTCAGTTTCACGCAAGTCCCCAAAACCGCCTTAAACCGCCGTAATCGCCATCCTTTAAGAAAATTCCACAAAACCAACAAGTAGAAACATCGCTGAATCACAACGCAAACGCTGAAATCCCGAGCAGAAAGAATGAGATCAACTGATTTTTCGATTCGATCAGCTACGAATTTGAACACAACCGATGGAACCAAATGGTGCAGTACAGAAAGGAGATAAAGAGATTGAAAACGAAAGAGAGAATTGAGCAGGTAAACGATTGGATTTGAAGAAATCAAAATGTTCTGGCGAGAAAATCATTTGTGACCACAACAAGAAAGAGGGATTCTAATGAAAATATTACAGGAAAGAGATTAAAGGAGAGAAAAAAATTGGCAACGCAGGAGAAAAAGGGGGGATTTATATACATATCACATAATTTTTATGTATTTATATATTTCACATCTAAATTTTAATTTTTACTTAAATAGCATCTAAATTTTTATTATTAAATCAAAAATATCACCTTGTTATTTTTTCTAAGTGAAATATACCTTTTTTTATATAAAAAATTGCTAATTTTATAAATATTTAAATTTGAATATGAAATATGTAAATATATAAAAATTAAGTGATATGTATATAAATTTTCCAAAAAAAAAATTCCACTTTGACAGAGAAAGTCGGGAAGGGAGTGGAGAAGACAACCGCGGTAAAAGTTGGCCGGTGCGTAGGTTTTAGGAACAAGAATTGGGGGATTCAATTATCCTTGCTTCTAATATCTATATTTTATATTTACAGGAGATTTATATATATATATCATATAATTTTTATATATTTATATATTTAATACTTAAATTTTAATTTATATATATATATATATAATCCTAATCTTCAATATCACATCAAAAATATCACTTTATTCACTTTTTAAAAGTGAAATACACCTTTTTAAATATAGAAAAATATTAGATAAATAAATATCTAACTTTAAGTGTTAGATATATAAATACATCAGAATTATGTGACATATATGTAAATTTTCCTATATTTATTTATATAATATTAAAATATTTAAATTATATTTAAAATAATAATAATGCTATTTTATATAAATTAAAATGTAAATATATGTGCATATTATAAAATTTTATCATGATTTAAATACATAAATGTCATATAAGTAATTATATAATTTATTTATTAGATCTATAAATATCTACAAATTTTAGAATGTACTTATAATTTCTAAAAAAATTGTTAGATGTTCACCTATTTTTTATTGGGTCATCTAAAATTATGCCTCCTTTATTTGTGAATTTATTTTTATTATATATATATATATATATATACAGAGAGAGAGGTTTAGTTTGAGAGGACTTTTTTAGTGCGTTTTACTTTTGAGAGCGTGAATTTTTAATTTTGATACCCGTTTGAATAGTGTACTTTTTGAAACTGCGTTTTAAAGTATTTGAAAATTCGTTTTCTTTTGAAAAGTAAAAGAATAGTTTTAGAAAATCTTTAAATCGAACTTTTAGAATCCAGAAGCAATAGAGAGAGAGAGAGAGAGAGATGAGTATGTGCAACTATTTTGATTGGTTTTTTAATAATAAAGGGGGATTGAGCACTATGATAAGATTACTAGATGTGGATGATTGATGTCAAAAGTTGCGGGTCATTAAGCAATGAGCAACAAATGTTGCAATTTAAGCGACCAATTTTGGAAGTTAGATGATAATTGTATATCAATTATATTACTACAGACACATAGAACTCTTCGAATCAGCTGTGCAAGTCTGTAAGTAATTTGACTTGACCAAACTAGGAGAGAACTGAGGGCAATTCTCATGCGACCATAAAATTTATTTTTAGTATTTTAAAAATAATATAATTTCTTTTTAATATTTAAATTAAAGTATTTAAAAAATACATTAAATAAATATATTTTGAAAATAACATGAAAATAAAGAAATACATAATAAAATTATTCCTAAACAAGCCTTAAAAATCAATAAACAAATAAATAATTATGGAACATTTTTTTTTCCAAAAGAATTCCATCCATTCCTTTCCAATAAAAAAACAAACACACAAAAAAAAAATCTAATATTCTGCACCAGAGTGTGCATTCCGCCGATTGAGGACTTTGCTCTCAATACAGACACAGATTTGAGGTGCATGGGCGAGAGTGTGCGTTCCGCCGATTGGGGGCTTTGCTCCTAGGGGTGTAAACGAGCCGAGCTTGAGCGAGCCGAACCCTTATTCGTGTTCGAAATGGCTCAAAATTTCACTGTTTGTGTTCGGCTGGATTGAAAATTGCTTTGCTTGTGTTCTGCTCTTGTTCGAAATTAGCTCGAAATACAATAATCCGAAAAAATGTGTGTAGGAGGATTCCAACCTCGGCCAATCTTTTGTATAACAAAAATTTTAACCACTAAGCCATGCTCAAATTTATAATATGTATATGTATTCGTATGTATATATAATAATAATAGTAATAAATAAAATAATAGTAATAAAATAATAATAATAATAATAATAATATAATATAATATAATTTTTTATTTCGAGCTAAATCAAGCTGAACACGATCGAAAAAATGATTGTTCGTGTTTGTTTATATATCGCGAAATGTCGTTCGTGTTCCGTTTAGTTAGATAACAAAATTTATTCTTGAACAACGAGTTTTTTTGACACCTCTATTTGCTCCCAATACGGAGACACAGGTTTGAAGTATATGAGTGGGTGAGTTTAGTTGCTCTTAAGGCAGCTAAATTTTTAAAATAAGTACATTCTTAATCCTAATTAGTAATTTAGGCATGAAAAAAAAAGTTTTAAGAAAATAGGCCTAGTGGTGCTGATGTAGAGGCCACGTCGGCGCCAGTCGTCCGTTGGACGACTGACGGATTTTTTTTTTTGTTTTTTGTTTTTGGTAGCAGGCAGAGAGAGAGAGAGTTTTATTTTTTTTTTATTTGCGTGTTACAGGGAGAGAAGAGAGAGAGACTAAAGAGATATATATATATATATATATATATATATATATATATATATATATATATATATATATATATATATATATATATATATATATATATATATATATATATATATATAATTAAATAAATAAATAAGTATATATGCATTAATAATTAAATAATTAAATAAATAAAAAAAAAATTATTTGTGTGTTTTTTATATACATTAATAATTAAATAAATAAGTATATATATATATATATAATTTTAAATATATATATATATAAATAATAATTTTTAATGCATATATATTTCACGTGATTAAAGATGAATTATTATTTATTTTTTTATATATTTATATATTTATATTTGTTCGTCTTTGAAATTTTATTATTAGGTAGATCAGAGATCTCGTACAAAAATTATTCAATGGCGGGGATATGAGCGGGGTTATCATTGGAAAACCCGTTAAGGAAAAAAACCGCGGGCGCTCTAGAACTTTATGTGTTCAAAGATCTGGTCCCTTTCTCGTTAGTTGGAGAAGAAGGTGTTCTGGTGACAATATTAGAGTGTGAAAAATCTGATATCGGTCAACTCCAACCCAAGTTTCCCAAAAGCGGCGAGAGCGGATCTTAGGGCAACCTCTTGATCTTCGGGAGAAAGGCGGCTGGTCTTTTCTAGTCCTCAGGCGATCTTAGGCGAGCTCACGATCTTGCAATGGTGGCTTGGTGTCTTAGGCGTCGGCGTCGAGGTTTCGGAGGTTCTCTCTCGGTCTTCAAATCAGGGTCCCTTTAAGGTGAGAATGAAGCTATTTATAGATTTTGGAGTGAGCTTTGTAAATTGGAACACTCCAACCACTCATAACCATCCGTCGGACGGCGAGTCACGATCCTCGATCGACGGTGTATTTTGATGATCGGGTGCCTTAATGATGTCGGTGGGTGATCTTGGATTCGTTGGATTCGTCTTGCCGCCGATCGACTATAAATATGTCGATTTTGGTGACCATTTGGCGGATCGGGATCCATTTTCATACTCGATAAGCGATGAGTCGATTCGAGTTGGATCGGTATGCTTGATGTTGTTATGTTCGTCTCATCGAGGCGGTCGGTTGATTATAAGCTTCTTGTCGGTGATTAGATCGAAGCATTTAAAATGCCTTGAGATTCGTGCTTGATCGAATTAATTTTCGAGGACGTCAGTTGCTATTTTTGGGTGACATTATCTCGTCATCAAAATATATATCAAATACTAAAATAGCAAATTCTCCAATGAAATTTGAGAGTCCATCAATCGCATTTTGAGAACAGATCTTCATAACGACAATATTATAACGTGGCGTCACGTACAAATATGTGTAAGTATCTTCGAGGCGAATTTGGTCTGGATCGATCCGGAGCGAAACGAGTCGCGTGCAGCATGTGGCGCGCGTGCGCCGGCCTTGGCAGCCTGTATATATGGATATGTAGCCCATGCCGTATTCGGAGCTCGCGTCGTGGACAGACAGCAGCTGAAACTGAATCTGTGAAGGTGTGCGATCCCGTGGCTGGTAGCGGGTCATGAAGCGGCGAGTTCGACCACGAAGCGGTATGGGTCAGCTGATTGTTCGGCCCATGGCCAGCATCTGGCGATTCTGCATGACAGCGGTTCGCCATGGACGGTTAAGCGCCATGACCAAAGCCAGGCAGACCGGCAGTTGGCAGAAGGCCAGTGAAGCGTGATCTTGGGATCCAGCTGGCCTTGACCTTGAGTCTTGTAGCGCGCCCCAAGCGAGCCCTGATCCACGGTTTTGGCGGTTTTGAGCGATTTTGAGCGATTTTTTTTTGCCCCTAGAGGGTCTATAAAACCCCAGGGCTAAGGGAAAGGCACATTTTCTCATCTCCTCTTCTCCTCTTAGAGTGCATAGCCCCCACGGTGGGAGTTTGGGCACTCTTTTTGGATCTCCTCTTCTCTCTTAGAGTGCAGCCTCCCCCCCCGGTGGGAGTTTGGGCACTCTTTTTGGATCTCCTCTTCTCCTCTTAGAGTGCATAGCTCTCCCCAGTGGGAGTTTGGGCACTCTTTTGGATCAACCTACCTCTTCATCTCCGCAGAGTGCATAGCCTCCCACTGGGAGTTTGGGCACTCTCCTTGGAATAATTTTCATTTCGAAAGAGGCGTCAACTGGCCTTGACAGACCGTCCGGGTTTGGAGGCGATGAAGGAGACGATAACCGGAGACGGGGGTTGACGATGACGCACGACGATGGTGGCCGGCCATAGTGGTCGGCGACGGTAGTCGATGATGGTGACTGGCGTCGGTAGTCGGCGGGATGACCAGCGATGATGGTGGTGACCGGCGAAGATTGCCGACGTCGGCCAGTGAGCCGCGACGGTTCGGTGACAATGGTTGACGGCAAGGGTGGTAACAGCCACGGCAAGAAGCATAGCCGGCGGTGGCGATAAGTGTCGATAGTGAAGATTATCGATGGTCGGCAGCGATGGCCGGCGGTATTCGGCAGTGGCGGCCAGTGTCGATAGTCGGCGGATAATGCGATAATGGTGATGGCCGGGAATTCGGAGAATGCCGGAGATTGTCGGTGATGGCCGGCGGTGATGACCGGCGACAGTAGTCGGCGACGGTGGTTAGCGGCCGGCGGGATCTTTGACCTATCCGTTTTGTCGAGTGTGCTCGATGGCGTTAGCGCTATGGAAGAGGTTGAATTAAATCCGGAGATTTTGACCTATCAGGTTGTTTGTCGAGCGTGACTTCGATGGCGTTAACTGATGAAAGAGGTCGAGTTGAATCCGCTAATTTTGACTATCGAGGTTGTTTATCGGGCGTTTTCGATGATGTTAACGTTATGGAGAAAGTTGTAGCGATGTAGAGGATTGCCAACTTATCAAGGTTGTTTATCGAGGCGTTACTCGGCGATGTTAACTATGGAAGAGGTCGTGGGAAGTCCACTAAGGACCTTTTGACTATCCGAGGTTGTTTATTGGGCGTTACTCGATGATGTTAACTGTTATGGAGAAAGTTGTAGGCTCATGAGAATTGCCAACTTATCCAATTGTTTATCGAGCGTTACTTCGGCGATGTTAACACTATGGAAGAGGTCTGGGAAGTCCACAGGACCTTTTGACCTATCCGAGGTTGTTTATCGGGCGTTACTCGATGATGTTAACTGTTATGGAGAAAGTTGTAGCGTCTATAGAGGATTGCCAACTTATCCAAGGTTGTTTATCGAGCGTTACTCGGATGTTAACTTATGGAAGAGAAGTCCACTAAGACCTATCAGGTTGTTTATGGCGTTCTCGATGATGTTAACTTGTTATGGAGAAAGTTGTAGCGATTATAGAGGATTGCCAAGGTTGTTTTATCAGGCGTTACTGGCGATATGTTAAGTGGAAATGGAAAGACTTATAAATTGTTATGGCGTTTTCGATGATGTTACTTTGGAAAGTTGTTGCGCCATTACTGCTTATCATAAATGTTATTTATAGTTAACCGATGATGTGTTGTTATGGAGAAAGTTGTGGCGTCATGAAATTGCCAACTTATCCAAGGTTGTTTATCGAGGCGTTACTCGGCGATGTTAACTTATGGAAGAGGTCGTGGAAGTCCAGGACCTTTTGATCTATCAGGTTTGTAGCGAATAGGCATCCATGAAGCTCAATCGATGTCACGATGTCGCATCAACTAGTGGTCGATCTGACGAAGGGGAAGCTATCTTTTGGGCATACGCGATCGAGTCGATGTATGAGGGTGGCCTTTATGCTACGTTAGCCAACCGGGTGGGGTAGTAGACTCTCGAATGAACTTGACTTCCGAAGTTTGGTGATTTCTTGTTATGACTGCAATCGTTGAAGCGAAGGTTCTTTTTTTTTGTATCACTTGTAGGTTGAGTCAACTTTGAGGAGTGCGTAATGACTTCGTCAATGCCGTATCGATGCGCTCGGGCAAAGATATCTTGATTTTATGCGAAAATCAATGTATTACGATCGGTGAGCGACAACGATCCCACCTTCACCTTTCGCGATGGATCAACTTCTGAGATAGGAAGACAAATTACATCTTCAACTAGAAGCCCTTTCGAGGCATCCTCATCTCGTAGTCAGTTCTCGATGTTGAGGGTTCGCGTAAATAAATGGCTTGCTTGATATAGACGCTTGTCTATCTGATTCCCACTTACCATGCCGATGCCACCGGTGGTGTCGGAATTTCATCTTGAGGTGAGCACGGATGTGATTTGCCGAATATGGAGAGGTCTCCCAAATATTGCATTGTACAGACTGGACTTGACTACAATAAATTGTATCAGTGGGTTGCGTGTCGAGGAAATTCTCCAAGAGTTACGGAAGGCGATTGTCCCTTCCACTAATAATTGATTATCAAATCCATACGAAGGACCGCGGGTTGAAGCTTCTCTCTTTCTATACCCATGCTAAGGAAAGTGGAGTAAAAGAACATCAACCGAACTCCCATTGTCGATCAATATCCTTTTAATATTGAAGCATGGATCGCACTGCGATGAGGGATCTTGATGTGGGATGCGAAGCCTCTAGATCTAAATCATCAAAGGTGATAGAATGGTCAACCCGAGACTTCTTATCGGCTCTTGAAGGCGGCAATGAATATTTTTAGATAACACGGCCCTCCGCATTGTTTCTATCTCTCCGGCTTGGCGGTTCCTCGGTTGCCCCATTTCTTTGGACGGCGGGTTGGTTTTGTATAAAGCGGCTGATACCCACGGCGATCGTCTTTCAATCTCCTCCCGCCTTGGTGGCACCAGCGGTGAAAGTGGCGAATTTCTCTTGATTTCCAATTCCAGCTTTAAAGGTCGCGGCCACGGCTATCCTCTTCTGAGGATGATGTTCGCGCATGGCGTGTTGAGAGCCAGTATATTTCCTCTCGATTAAGTCATCGAGGTCGCCTCGAGGAGGTTTTGGGGGAGGTTCTCTCTTCTTTTGAACATGTTTGAACATCACCTTGGGAACCCTTCTTGCTTGGTGGTTCAATTTGTAGATGAGCGATAGCTTGTCGGTGGAGATTTGTGCCTATTCGTGGACCAGACATAGGAATGGACTCTCGCATTAATGATGAATGAAGTATCACAGTCCTCCAGAAGCGCCCTCAAAAGTTGGATCTACTCACGGTATCTTTCGGGCTTCAGAGGAGAACCTCTAGAAGTATTCTTTGAGGGACTCTCCATCGTTCTGGCAGATTCCGGAGAGATGTGATGAATCCCTGATGATTCTCTTGTTCGCTAGGAACTATTCTACAAAAAATCTGGCGAGCTATCCAAATGATCGGACGGACCCTTGGCGAATAGAACCAATCTGAGCACGTCCTTTGAGAGTCGGAATACGACCTGCAGAGTCATTTTGCAGAATGTGCATGATCGTTCAGTGATCGATATATGCTCGGATCGGTTGTTATCGTGGTCCATCTTTGGGAAGCTTGAATCTCGTTGGAATCGGGTATTGAGAGATGATGGCGAGGGGCGAGTTTTGGAAAGGAGAATGGATCATTCAGTTGTTTCGAACTCTTCCACCGTCGTAGTTCATCGCCATTATAAGATGGCGTGGAGTTTTACCGATACTGGTGAGCCATTCGTGTGGGGTGAGTAGAGCGGCGGTATCAGTTGTCAGATGTGGTGTGGGGTTCTCTACTTGTTGATCGGCATTCCGCAATCATTCTCGGGAAGAAAATCAGGATTATCGAGCGTCACGGAACACGTGGCTCTTCGTGTTGGAACGTTTTGCCGGTCCTCTCGCAGGAGTCGAAGAATTTCGTTCTGGGAATCCTCCATCCTTTGAACGCGATCTTCCAAAGAGGGGCCTGACGGACCCTCGAGAGTCAGATGTAGAAGTGTTGGAGACTTGGTCCGATCCGAGAATGAGGGCGTTGGAGCAAACCCGTTACCAACCATATTGGAGATATAGCAATGGGAACCGAGAATCCCACAGGCGGCAAGCTGTTGCGTCTTTGAGAATTTTATTAGGTAGATCGAGATCTTATGTGGCCCAAAAATTATCCAACACACTGGCGGGGGATATGAACACGGGTTATCATTGAAAACCCGTTAAGGGAAAAAACCACGGGGCCTTGCCGATCTGTAGAACTTTCACTATGTGTTCAAAGATCTGAGGTCCTTGCTTCGTTAGTTGAAGAAGGTGTTCTGAGAAACAATATTAGTGTAGAAAAAAAATATATCGGTCAACTCAACCCGAGGAGAAGTTTCCCAAAAAGCGGCAGGAACGGATCTTCTGGGAGCAACCTCTTGATCTTCAGGAGAAAGGAGCGGCAACCTGATCTTTTCTAGTCCTCAGAGGCGATCTTAAGGCGACTCGATCTTGAGCACTCTTGGTGGTGCTTGGTAGTCTTAGATCGTCAGTCGAGGTGAGGTTCTCGAGCTCTCCGGTCTTCAATCGATTCCTTTAAGGTGAGAATGAAGCTCTATTTATAGATTTTGGGAGTGGCGAGCTTTGTAAATGTGGAACACTCCAACCACTCCATAACCACTCCGTCGGACGGCGGTCGATCCCTCGATCGAGCGGTGTATTTTGATGATCCGGGTGCCTTAATGATGTCGAATTGGGTGATCTTGGATTCGTTGGATTCGTCTTGTGGCTCGATCGTATAAATATGTCGGTTTGGTGACCATTTGGCGGATCGGGATCCATTTTCATATCCGATAAACGATCTGATCGATTGAGTTGGATCGACTATCTTGATGTTGTTATGTTCGTCTCATGAGGCAGTCATTATTAAAACTGGCCGGTGATTAGATCGAGCATTTAAAATCGGCGAGATTCGTGCTTGATCAGATTAATTTTCTGAGGACGCATCAATATTTTTTTTGTTATTATTATTATTTTAGATTTATTTTTTTTTCTTTTTTTAATTTATAAATCTTCATAATTTTTAATAATTTTGATATTATAAATTAAGAAAATAAATGTGCCTATTTTAAAATTTTAGCCCTCTTAAGGCTTACTTTCCAAAAAAATAAATAAATAAATAAAATTCAAAATCTAATATTTTTGATAAGGTCAAGATTCATGAAAATAGAAAATATGTTACAAGAAAACTGACAACGGCTTCCCACATGTGGCCATTAAATTCTGCAAATGGCCAACTTCTAAGCAACTTCACCATCGAATATAACTATATATTATTCCCCGGAAGTGAAGGCTTTAACAACCACCACAAAAAAAAAAAAAAAAAGTATCAAGATAACTAATTAAATTTATGATTAAGACAAATTTCAAATTTATTTATATTAATTTGAAAAAAAATTAATAAAAAATAATTATTTATATTATTTTAAAATAAATTTAATAATTTTTAGATCTGTTTACAGAATATTATATTATCTTAAAATTGCCGCATCCTTATCAAGAATATTAGCTTTTGTTTTAATTGTTGTTTTTTTTTTAAAGTGGTGGTTTTTTATTGGAAAGGAATGTAAGGAATTCTTTTGAAAAATTTGAAGTAAAATCGAAGTTAATTTTATATTATTATTATTAGTATTTTATTTAAGAAAAAAAGATAAATATATAATACAGATTGATTATTTTTTAATAAGAAAAATATATCGTTTAAATTATAAAGATTATAAGATTATTATTAGTTGAAATTTAAGTACCTAATATTAATTATTAGTTTTGAATTTTAAGATAAGGGTTGATAGCCAAAAAAAATAATCAAAATATTATCTTATGATTAAATATATTTAAATAACACTAATAAAAATATTTTTAAGAATAAATTATTAAATCTTAGGATTTGAGATGTTCGTGAAATAATTAATATTATGTAGAAAAATGTAGCACATCAGATTAAATAAATTGCAAAAATATAAATTGAATAATCAAAGATAAAAGGCCATTTTAATAGAAATAATTGATGGTACAGTCAAAATGTGAAAGAAAAGATAAAAAATTAGAAGCTCTATTATAAAAATTAGTTTAGATATAAAAGCTTAGAGAATTAAGAAAGATATAAGATGATCGAATTCTAAAAAAATAATATGTGATATAAAAATTTTAGTTTTTAGTGATTTATATAAAAGATTGGGTATTAAAGAGGATAAAAGATGTATGTGTGCGCTAACCAAGCAAAGAGATAAAAGTAAAAATTTAGATAAAAGCAAAGAGAATATTAAACTTTATAACTAAAATATTCTAATAGATTTAATTTTGAAAAGTTCTCACAATTTTAAAAAAAGCACAAAAAACTATATTTGAAAATTATGGCTACTAAATGATAAATCCTTAAGTTTTTGACTCAAGCTGTGACATCAAAAAAATAAATAATAATAAAATAAAATCTTTAACCACAAATTGAAAAATTAACCTATCACATACACAGAGTAAAGATCACTCAATCGACTTAGAAATTTATAGCAGAGGCAAATTCATACGATACTACAATTACATAAGCCTTGTTCAAACAGAAAGGATGATCGCATGATCATACCCTGTTTACAAAGTAAGCCATTATTATTATTTAAAATTATATATTTTTTTTATATTTTTGTTTGAAGAATGGCTTAAGCTAAACCCACCTAGGAATCTCTCCCATTAAGAAGAGAACTGAAGTAAAAGGGGAACTCACCATTACACTAAAGAACACATCATCTGATAGCCTATTCACTACGCTATACATCAGACCATCAAAACTTCCAGGAGCCAATTCTCCCACCAACATAACAGGAAGAAGACGAGAATCATGAGGAAACCAATCCCTCAAAACCTCCATTTCATCTGAGCGCATTGATAAAAGCAAGCAGAGAATCAACATCCCGCCGCTCTGAAGGATACTTGATTGGCCTCGACGCGTGCTTGGGGAAGAAGATGATGGTGGGGAAGCTACCAAGCTGAAGTTCCTGCTTGGCAAAAGGCTTCTGTTCCCCGTCGGCACGGAATTTCCCAACCTTGACGCCTGAACCATGGAGCTTCTCAGCTAGCTCAATGTAGGAGGATTCCATAGCTTGGCAGAACTGGCACCAGGGGGCGTAGAGAACAACCAGCCATGGCTCCTTCCTGTCCTCCAACTTGAGCAAGTTCTCAATTCCAGGCCTTGTGAGGTTAACAATGGCTTTGGTCTCAAAAATATCGGCTATGTTGCTTACACCATTGACAGAAACAGCTCCTTTTCCATTAGAAACATGGTTTTGTGAAGTATCATGAGAGATGTTGCCTTTGTGAAGGCCACATTCCTTCGCCTTTGCGTCCTCCCACCACCACCTTCCTTCCCTTTCATGCTGACCGGGCAAGACAGGCCTCGTGCATGGCTCGCAGCCGATGGACACATAGCCCTGCAATCATTTAGCAAGTAGAAGATGAGTGTTGTGGAAATATTCAAGCATAGGTTAGTTGCTTCAAGGAGTTATTTGATGATATTCCATTACCTGAGAATGAAGAGGGTTAACAGGAACATCCATGGTTCTGAGGAAGTTCCAGATATCCTTTCCATCCACACTTGCAACTGGATTCCATTTTATTAAGCTGCCGGGGCCTCCATCCAAGCCTTCAAAAGAAGGATCAACCTGTAACGACCATTCACAAGCTCAAGTAAGGCTCTTTTTTTTTACCAAAATGAGACAATTACAAATTCACTCTTTGATATTTTATTGGTGTTGCAGAGTGAATATATCCGGAACTGAAAGACAATTTCACTGAATGGCAAGACATCAACTTCTATTTCACAAGACAATAACAAGGACAAGAAATATATACAATAATTTGCAGAACAGAGAGAAGTGTGCCACATCTTGAGCTAAATGTAACTCAGTATATACAGAGAGAGTTCTTATTATCGCTGAAATTAGAGTGAATTTAGATGCACATTGGGTGTTAGATTCCAATATAATTAATAAATGATTAGATTTAACTAAGAAATGCAACAAATGCCCTTCGTCATTTACAATTCCCAACCCAAACCTGGTTAAAACTCAAAGAAAAACTAACTGTATCATACTGTGATTCATGTCCCTCCCTCACAAGAATAAAAAACTCAACTTCTCATCAACCAAGCAAGAAAGTATGTGAAAACTAATTTCAATTCAATTCCTTTACCGTTACCATTACCATTTCTTCTCTATCAATTCCTTCCAAACAGAAAATATCCCAGAAATCATGCAAACGTACAACTTTTGTCATCAAATTGAATCAATTAATCTCCCAACAATAACACCAAAAACAGAAATAGCTCACATAATCCAAATAAGAGGGAAAAAGATGAAGAAATAGTTGTATCAGTAAGTACCTGAACAACAGGAATATTAGCTCTGGTGCCAGGTGATTGATCCTTTCTCTGTCCAGTAATCCAGGCTCTAAAACCTTTAAGAGCCCTTCTCAAAGGTCTAACCTTCCTCACCCTGCAACACTCCTGGTGCCCATCTTCATAGAAAGAGAACAATCCCTTGCTCCTCACAAGAGCCTGAACTTCGACTGAATCCGGGAACATATATTCAATGTGAATGCCATAGTGTTTCTCCACAGCATCGAAGAACCTGTAGGTCTCAGGATTCAGCCTGCCTGTGTCAAGGCTGAAGACTCTGAAGGGCCGGCCGGTCAAACGAGCATACTCTACCAAAGCGACATCTTCAGCCCCACTGCCATAAGTTAAAGCAGAGCTTGAGCAGATTTAACAGGTTAATAAGTTTGGAGAACCATAATTAACTTAAATTAATGATAACAAATTTCATTTCCCTCAAATCATATTATTTTTCAACGAAGTTTTTAGCTGAGCACAGCTGAAAAAAAATTGTAATTTTAATCAATATTTCATTGTATTGTACATTACATTATGATCACAAGGAATTGACTTGAAAAAAAAAAAATTGTTAGCTGCATTTTTGAAGGTCAAATTACTTCCCGTGTCTTCTTCCAGTTAAATCTCTTAACTTTAGCTAGAAATTGAGAGCGACAAAAATAATACAGAAACAGAAGAGGGGTGAATACAGCGGGATTAAAATAGCAAACTGACACCAATAAATTACGATGCTTGATTAAAATATAATTTAAAAACCTCAGATTCAGAGAATCTAAGAATGTGCCTCATCAACTCCCAATTTCCTAATTCTGATTAGAACTAAATTTTCAATAATTGAGCACCAAAAAAGAAAAAGAAATCGGAAACAAACCTAAAAGCAATCGCGATATCATTCCCAAACATCTCGAGAGCCCTGTCCATGATAGCCAGCGGCGAAGCATGCTCCATCTCCTTCGCCAGCTCCTCATAGCTCACCTCGCCGACAGCCTTCTCCTCCGTCATCGTTACCCCGGAAACACCAACAAATTCCCTCTTTCTTTGCGGTTCCACCGCCTGCACCGGCCGCGCCGTCAACCGCCTCCGGCCAAACCTCGCCTCCGCAGGCGCCGCAACAATATCGAACTGCCTCACCGTCCCAATCTGCCGCCCTGCTCGAAATCACAAATCACTCATAAGTCACGACAATCAAAGCAACAAAAAAGCAAATTTTATGAAATCGGCATACCTCTGAGCTCGCGGTGGATGATAGCATGTGAAGAAATAGCAGAAGCGGAGGCCATTGAAGACGTATTAGGGCTTGAACGTGAGCTCCGCCTCTGAATCAAGATATTTTCTTTGGTTTAAAAATGTGAAAATGCTTGTCTGAGAGGAATCGGCGATGGAGGGAGGAATAAATAGGACGAAGAGAATGGGAGTCGTTTCTTGAAGAAATGAACGTAGACGGGATTGCATCCGAATGCAAGTTGCTCACGTGGTGAGTTTTTATTGGATAGAGAAAGCGCGCGGCGATAGCCGCTTGCCTCGCAGGGCGAGTTGAGAAGTGTGCGTCAGGGCTCGCGTGGCCGCTTGGTTTCAGAAGCTGAGGGCGGTCAAAAGTTACAAATCATGTAATTATTATTTTACATTTATATCCCTCTAAAAGTGCCATTTTTACATCTAAATATTGTCAGAAAAAAATTGAATTTTGCTTCTTATTTGTTAAGAATTTTGTTTAGGATAGAGGGCTGGACAAATTTCAAAGCACGTTGTAATATATAATTTGATTGATTAATTATGTATCATATTTATTTTAAAATCAATTTAATAATTATAAAATTTTTAAATAATTTTAAATTAGAATATTCAAATATATATATATATATATATATATATATATATATATATATATATATATATATATATATATATATATATATATATATATATATACAATTAAAATTATAACATTACACTCTTCTCCTTTGTTAGATAAAGTGGAATTAAAAACTAAAGAATTCTAATAATAATAGCATCGAGAAAATAAATAAACAACAATACTCTTTAACGGTGGTTGGCGATGGATGAAGATGATCATTGGTTTCAATCTTTTTTTCATAATTTTAAATTAAGCTCTCAGCTCCCAACCCCTCTCCAAGGAAAGAATGAATGTCTATTTATAATATTTTTGAAAAGAGTACTTTGGTAAATTTAGCTCAAATTTCAAAACACTCATCAAATAGTTTATATATATATATATATATATTCTTTTGATCATAAATTTTTCTTTCAATATTTAAGTGTCGTAATAACCTCGGATAGAGTAATCACAAGTTCATTAGATTCTTCTTGTCAAGCCGCTCGTTTTGACTATTAACATGTTAGATTTGGACATCATTTGACCATTCAATTAATACTTCAAATTTTCTAATGATACATCTAAAACTTGTTTTGAACTCATTTGAATTTGAATTGATCCATTCTTGATGTCGATGATTTTTTCTCGTCTAGACATTCAATTTGACTCTAAAAATGTTAAAATTATCATTCAAATGATCTCAAATTTAATTTTTAAAAATTATACCACATATATTATCCTAAGATTCATATAATTAGAGACTTAACATATTCATTAAATGAGCTCCTAAAAAGACTAATTAATATATACAAATCAAATTTTAATCTCATGTTTTAAAAAATAAAAACATTATTCTTTTTTTTAAAAAAAAAATAACCATGTTTTTGTAGATCATATTATAGTTAATTATTTGAAGTGAGCAGCATCTATGTAAAGGAACGTGCTTTCAATGTTAAAAGAGGAAGATGACCAATTTCTATAGTTATTGCAAATAATAATAATAAATAAATAAATAAAATAAAATCATATCTTTGTGAATGGTATATCTTTTGGGATTATACTTCCAATCAAAACTCTCCAATTATTAAGAAAACATTATTTGTACATATAAATAATGGGTAAATTGAATTATTTTGCAATATGGGATCCTATCATTCATATTATACATTTTTATGACTAACAATATAGAGATGTAGAAAAATATAGAATATTATGAAGATTTTAATATTTTTTTATTAATTTTAAAGTGAGTGAAATACATGACTAGAAAATTAAAATTTATATTTTGAAAACTAATTAATATTTAATTGTAGAAAATCAACAAATTAACAAATCAAATTTAAGTTAGTCTAGACTCAACTAATGACTTGTGAGTCAAATTGCTCAAAAAATACTAATATAAAATATACATATAATATATTAGAATTCACTAATTTAAGTACAAAATAATTAATAATATTTAAAAATTATATCTCATTTATATATCAAAGAATTTCTTGCTATTTTTACTCTAATTTTTCATTATTTTATTATAAGAACTATTTGAAGCTCTCTTTCATGCTAAATGAGCTGACTCTTAAACCTAATCTGACTCGTAGAATAAAGCTTGAGCTCAAATTTAGACTTGCTTAATTAATCAATCTCAAGTCAAGAGCGAATCAAGATTAATGAGTTCAAGTTAATATAAATGATGACATAAAATGGATGGTAAAATTTTTGTGAGAATTTAGAGATTAGATACCTAAACCCTAAATCTATATATCCAACTTAATTTTCAAGACAACTCTACAAATCTAAATAGGAAGGTTCCTTGCCCCTTTGGCAATAGATTGCATAAGGTAAGTTTTAGGGCTCAAAATATCTACTACTAATTTTCTAATTGCGCTCGAATAAGTAGCACATTAGTTGAAAATAAAATAAAGAACATTAAATTAACAGAATCGAATGCTTATCCTAAACAAAAAAGAAAAAAATTCTCTAATTTTAATTAAATAAAAAATGCATTGAGAATTAGATATATTTATATCTTAGTTCATTCATGCATACATAATAATAAATTAAGAATATAAATATTAACTTTTAATTTCTCTTTTATATATATATATATATATATATATATATATATATATATATATCCATACTTATTTTAATAATCTCTTAAAATTTATTAATAAAAAAAGTTTTTTGTTATTAATGAACTCCCAAAAAAATAGAATAATATTTATATATTTATAACTTTCATGCATATGTAAATTGAACTCTCAACATTCATAAAGTCAAAATAGCTTTACCTCACCAAATTATGTCATGAAGGGCTAAGATCCATCTCCCATACATACATTAATGCTTTTCTTGCTTAGAATGAGCATAAAGAGAATAAGATGCACAGAAAATGAAGGTTCTAAAAACTTAGTTTTCTGATACTAAAATTTTATATAAAAAGTAATTTTCTGAATTTCTTAAAATCCTTTGTATTCACAAATTAGCTATAATAAAGGATGCAAATGAATCAAGCTGAGCTGTGCATGACCATATTCAAGTTCAAGTTTGTTCATCAATTTCAAGCTCAAACTAGATTCGAGCTTTTTAAGATGGTGTTAAAGCTCGAGTTTGTTTACTATTATCGAGCTTGAGCTCAATTTGAGTTTGTGTACGAGCTCAGTTCAAATTTGGATTATCAAGACTGTTAACGAGCAGCTCATTTAATGAAATAAACAAGCTTTAATCAAGCCTTAATCGAGCTTGTTCGCGAGCATCTTGTTGAAAAATACATACGAGCTATATCAATTAAAGCTTATAGGCCTGAAAAAAAAAAACAATATTATTCACAAGCAAGCTTTAATCGAGCCATAATTGAACTCATTAACAAGCTTGTTCACGAGTTTAGACGGCATTATTCATGAACATAAATGAACCGAACGACGAGATAATCAAGCTCGTTCATTTAGCAATCGAGTATTTACAAAAATATTCAAACTTGTTCGATTAGTTAATCAAATGATTATGTACGAGCTCTAATCAAGCTGAACCACAAGTAGGTTGCCGAACACTCAGTTCATTTGCAGCCCTAAGCTATATACTAAAAACTTAAAAAAAAAAATTAGAAATCAACATTTTATAGAAGATAGAAGGCTGAAATATCTTTCTAAAGCACTTTGGAGTCTTTTATGTTTTTTTCTTCATGCATTACCAATGTTCCCTTTAATTAAACACTTATTTCACAAATTTTAAAGAAACTCTTTAATTCTAATACATTTTAAGTACATACTATGCTACAAATTTTATACAAGCCAACTAATAAGCTAACGAGCCGAATTAAGACCATAGCACAACTTGGCTCATCGACTCACCAAACTCAACTATCACTGAGTTGAGTATGCCGACTTACAAGTCAGCTTTACTAGCTTACCACCCTAATCATAATATATGCATCAAAACAACAAAATTCAAGAGATTCCTAACATACAGCTGAAAATTTTATTTAAAAGGAATGGAAAGGATAAGCTCAACAAGCTTCCCTCAGTTTGGACAAAAATTTGAGAATTGAACAAATAACAATAGTACCTCTGAGGCTCTACTTTGTCTTCTGGGAAGAAGTTTCACATAAATCATCAACAAAAATCTTCTTTTCAGATCAATTCAGTAACTACATAGCAAGAAAATGGAGTAAGAAATCAACAAAATAATTATTGTTCTTAGAACATTTGAGAATTTGAAGTGGCCTTCCCTCATTCCTCTTCTTAGTTTCCAATAGCAGATTTCCTCTGCACTGCTGCTCTCTGTTGTGTTTCTTCCTGTCTTGGTGATGCTATTAACCTGTTTACTGTCAGATAAAACCATGTAAGTAGCTAGGGACATTTACATACATAACATATAATACTTATATATTTATATATCTAACATCTAAACTTTAATATTTGTACAAATAATACTTACATCTTTAATATTATATCAAAAATACCACCAAAACTAACTTTGCAAAGGGAAATGCAACTTTTCATATATAATAAAAATACATATTTGTAAATATCAAACTTTAGATGTCAGATTTGTACATGCATGTAAATTGTGTGAAAAATACATTATTGTGAATTTTTATATATAGGCAACAATTTTAAAAATGGAAGAATGGGATTGTTAGTTTTGTAAATGGCTAAGATTTGTGTATTGTCTCTAAACTCATCCTCCTCTTAAATTTTATTTTACTTTATAATTACTTGAGACAAAAAGTAAAAATGAAGATTAACTTTCAAAAACTCGTACGTGAAATTAACTTTTATTCTTTATGAAAGTGAGCCCTAAACTTGAGGAACTTAAATACTTAAAATCAAACAAACACTAAAACTCATGTCAAGAACTTAGCTCAATCACTTCAAACACTTTGACCACAAATGTATAAGCAGACAAGCCACTGCAATCGTTTCAAGCATAATTCTAAGATATAATAAATTTTAAAAAATTTACAAAATGAAATGAGGCTAATTTAAACCATATCATGATAACTTATGAAGTATGGACATGAACACAATACGATATAAACACGATGATATGACATAATTGTAAAAAATAAGACACTACATGCCCTGAACATATTTTTATACTAATAAATCATTAATATAAAAAGTATAATTTTCACTATACTAAAGATATCACAAAACAATGCATAATATCAACAAAAAAAATAATTTATAATAGAGATAAAGATAAACAAGTTCATTCCTATCATTGAAAATCGCACAAAATAATTTCATAATAACAACCTATGCCTAATTCATGCTAATAGTTTGTAAGAGGATTTCTCTCCAAATTATATAAAAGCTCTATATCTAAGTGTCCTAATAATGCGAGGCATAATGGACATGTATCTTCATAATCATAAGTGTAAGCACTTATATCATAAGAACATAAATAATGACTTAATTGTTACTTACCATGTTAAAATTGTGCAATAAAAAGCTCATCTCAACGCTTTTTTTTAAAAAAAATCGCAATGAGGCATAAGCCTCATTATAACTACGTGAGGCAAGCTATGAGGTGGGCCCCACCTTTGTTTTGTGAGGCTAACGCTTAAAATCAAATTTTTTTTACAACAACAACAACATAAAAAATGCGAAATGAAGTTAAATGTTACAGAGATGAGGATGCTCAGGCGGATGAGTGGCTTTACTCTTAGAGACAAAATGCAAAATGAGTATATTCGGGAAAAAAGTTGAGTAGCTGTAAGATTAGAGAGTAGATGGTTTTTTCATCGGCAACGATTGAGGAGTAGATCATTAGAATTGCCTTATGTTAAGAAAGGTAGAGGCATACCTAAAAAAACTTGGTTAAGATGTATAAACAATGACTTTAGTATACTTGAATTAAATGAGAATTTGACACATAATAGGCCACAATGGAGACGAAGGATTCATGTAGCAGACCCCACTTAGTGGGATAAAGGCTTGTTGTTGTTGTTGTTGAAAATTTTTTTAATCAAATATAAATTTTAATTATGCAAATATCGCTCACACATTAACAATCATATAGCCGATTTTGGAATAGGCATTACCAAGCATCTCTCCTCTTGTGCCCTCTTTACTCCTCAAGCATGGCGTTGACCACTGGGACCACTACTATTACATGTGATGTCCTTTGTTATTGAAAAATTAGAATGAGAGAAAAAAAAAACAACAACAACAAGACTTTATCCCACTAAGTGGGGTCGGCTACATGAATCCTTAGTCTCCATTGTGTCCTATTATGTGTCAAATTTTTATTTAATTCAAGTATACTAAAGTCATTTTTTATACATCTTAAACCTTTTAGGTCTACCTACCTTTCTTAACATAAGATCTAATGCATCTACTCTCTGTCGGTCGTTGGATGACGCATGTGTAAAATCTCTAATCTTATCTTATCTTTGAGCTTTTACAACTTTTTACTCATTTTGCATTTTATCTCTAAGAGTAAAGCCACTCATCCACGACATCCTCTCATCTCACTTAACTTAGTCTCATGCTTCTCTTTTATTGGCCAATATTCTGCACCATAAATCATTGTAGGTCTTACCACCATCTTATAAAATTTTCCCTTAATTTTAAGCGATACTTTCTATCACACAACAGACCAAATGCATTCCTCCACTTCAACCATCCAACTTGAATTTTACTAATAATATCTCCATCTATTTCACCATCATTTTGAACAATAGAGCCTATATATTTGAATCACTCACTCTTTTTAATGACTTGTTCACCTAATGTCACAACACTATCACTATAACTTCTACAACTAAAATTACACTCTATATATTCAGTTTTAGATCTACTTAAACGAAAACCTTTATACTCTAAGGTTGACCTCCATAATTCAAATTTCTCTTGGACTCCCTCTCTAGTCTTATCAATAAGAAGAATGTCATCAGCAAAAAACATACACCAAGGTACATCTTCCTGTAAATGCCTAGTAAGAACATCCATAACTAAAGCAAAAAAGATAAAGGCTTAAAGCTGATCCTTGATGTAATCCAACTGATATAGGAAAATATTTTGTAGATCCTCCTTGTGTTTGGACACAAGTGACAGATCTAGAGTATACATATCCTTACTGACTTGAATATAACAAATATTAGAACTCTCAAAAGAACATCTCTTGAAACTTTATCATAATCTAAATCAATAAATATCATATGTAGATCCTCCTTGCTTTCTCTATACTTCTCCATCAAACCTCTTAACAAATATATAACATCCATAGTAGATCTACTTCGCATGAAACAAAACTGATTGTAAGAAACTTTTGTATCACCTCCTAACCTATGCTCAATTACTCTCTCCCATAATTTTAATGGATGCACATTAACTTAATTCCTCTATAATTTGCACTCTTATGCATCACCTTTATTCTTAAATATAGGAACCAACAAACTCTTTCTCCACTCACCTGACATCTTTTTAGTCTTTAAAATAATGTTAAAAAGATTTGTAAGCCAAGAAATTCCTTGATCTCCTAAACATTTCTACACTTCTATTGGAATATCATTAGGTCCTACTGTTTTTTCACATTTCATTTTCTTTAAAGCTTCTCTAACTTCAGAGTTACTAATACGAGAATAAAAACAAAATTATCTATTTTTGTATAGGGTATTGAGGTTGCTAAAATCAATCGTATTTTCAGAGCCTTCATTAAAAAGTTTATCAAAATACCTCATCTACCTATTTTCAATATCCTTTTCTAAGAAAAACACTTTATGATTTTCATTCTTAATACACCTCACTTGAGCTAGATCTTTATTTTTCCTATCTCTTTGGTTAGCTAACTTATACATACATCTTTCACCTTCTTTGGTATCTAATCTACTGTATAAATCTCTAAAAGCTAAATTTTTTATATCATATATTGCTTTCTTAGAATCTCTACATACCACTTTATATTTTTCTCAATTTTTTTGAGTTTTTTACATCTAAACCAAGTTTTATAATAACACTTATTATTTTTTATCTTTTTTTTGCATTCATCAATAACTATTTTATTAACAAAAGCTTTGCCTTTTGATTCTTCAAACATATTTTAAGAACTTGCTTAATTTTCTTTTTCCCATAATATTAGCTTTCTTATGAACATCCCAAATTCTAAGCTCTTGTAACTTGCTCTTAAAAGTATTTTTATTAGTGTTATATTTATGAACATCCCAAATTCTACTTTATTCTAAATTTTTATTAGTATTATATTTTAATTGCTTTCTTAGAAAAAAAAATTATGCTAAATTTATTCCGTTGTTATGTCATTAGTTCTTGTATGTTATCTTATGTTACATTCATGTTTGTATGACATTTCTTTAGGATTTTAATGTCAAGGTGTTAACATATTATTTGAAATTTCATGCAATTTATTACTGCTCACTATATTAGGATGTTGATGTATTACAATATAATATATCAATATATTATGATATTAATATATTATTTTTTGTTTTATGCTTTGATGTTTGTACAATACTTCTTATTTTACGTAATTTATTGATTATGAGGTTTATACCCCAAAATGTCTTAAGGCTTACGCCTTAATCATGAACAAAAAACATCTTAATACTCAATTGTTCAATTTTAGACCATAGTTATTTATGATTTATTTTATCAATTATATGAGTTTTATAATAACATCTGCAACATCAACTTAAGAATTTTATACTCAAAAGATGCTAGATCACTAATAACTAACTAATGAATAACTAAAGATTGAGTCAGATTATCAAATTTTGTGAGAAAATATTTTTTTGATTAAAATCATGACAATCCTATATTTAAAATGCTATTAGCATATATATAATTTATATAGATAATAAACTAATGCATTTGAAATAAACTAATGCATTTGAAATAAACAAATCCAAAACCCTAAAGTCATAACAATTGCTTAAGAAGATGTTAACTAAACTTGCACAAGTTCACACCTTCACGGGTTCCAATAGAGGTTCAAAGGTTCGACTTTGGTAAGGGACTGCTTTGAAGAAGGGGCATGAATTCAACAATCGTAGATAGGTATGGAGACAACACAGGCCTTCGACTTTAATGGCAAGACATGATGACATGGCATAGATTCAATTTTAGATGGTGTGGTGTGGAACAACCTCAACTTTAGACAGCATGGGACATCTTTGACTTCAGAAGGAGATGACGCAACACAGCTTCAACTTCAGAAGTGGGAAGAAACAACAAGTGGTGAGGCAAAGACTTTAACATCAAGAAGATGGCATTGCTTTGTTTTATTTGCAACACAGTTAGAGGAAAAGATGGTATGAGATGGAGGGTGGTTTTGAAATGAGAGTTTGAGATATTTAGATGGCTAAGGTTAAGATATGTATACATTTAAGTTACACATTGCCTTTATCCCACTCCTTTGTCCAAACTGTATCTTGTTGTGTCCTCCATATGTCCCAAAAATGTTCCAATTTTGCAATTAAAAGCCTCCAACATGTTTATTGGATACATGGTGGAGCTATGCCCATATTCGAGATGGCTTTTTGAAAATGTTTTCGCTTCGTGGATGATACTTTAAAAAATAACATAAACAAAAATGATCTCTAAAGAATATTTCCAGTAAAGGTAAAAAAAAATATTGCTAGGGTTAACAAATTAGATAAGTGAAATTATTAATTCCTATATACAACTCCTGATAAGAAGGGTTCTAAAATCAGCTACCTTCTTGATTACCAATTTACTAATACTTCTAAGTCAAACTAGTGCAATTAGAAGAACATTGCTGCAGTTGTGAACCCTTTTCCATTTTTTTGAAATTTAATTTTCAAGTACCTGCCAACTAGTAGTAATCTGCCATAGCCCACCAAAAATTAGGACCTGGAATGAACAGTCTTCATACTTCTTAAACGGAAGTTATAATTAAAGACTCCCTTTATTCTCCCACATTATAGAAATGTTAGATCCTGATTGATAGAAAAGTGTAATTTCATTAATGCATCAAAGAATCCTATGTTTTTGACACTATAGACAATATTGCCCAAAAGCCCTACATTTTTAATTTATCGATGTACTAATAAACATAATTAGCACCTATAGCTAGGTGTGTAAATTAGTAGAGTTAGCTTGAGTCACCCTTAGTTTGAATTCGACTAATTAATCAAGATCGAGTTCAAGATCATTCTATAAATTTGAGTCGGTCATGAGTGACTCATTTATCAAGAAAGAAAAAAAAAATTCTAATTCAAATATATATTGCAATAAAATGACACAAATTTGAAAAGAAAATTAAAATAAATCAGTTAAGAAAGAGGAAATTTTTTTAAATAATATAAATAACTTCATGTTTAACACATTAAATTTTAATATATATTTTAAATATACTTTACGTTATTACTTTTTAAACAAGTCGGCTCATGAGCTGATGAGTCAAGACTAGCTCAATCTTGTCGCATTAGTTCATTAAACTCGGTTCATAAGGTATTTATTAAGCCAACTCAAAAATTTATTTGACTCAATTATACCCCTACTTATAGCTCTCATCTTGGTGAAAACCAAGGTTGTAGATTATTTCCATGATCTTCAAAGAAAATCAAATAGTAATGAAATTTTTTTCTCACCTTCCAGGAAAGATGCAGTCACCATGACCTGAGCCAAAAAACCAACTGTGTCGTTAGACATTAGATCAGTGTGACTAAATATACAAGTCATATTTACAAACTTTAATGATTTAAACTTAACAAAAAAAGTGATGCTTACATATTAACAAGAAAAAGCTGTTCGTACAATGGTTAGTGGCAAAGTTATCTTTTAAACCAATAAATGATTGCAACTTTAATGATTTAAACTGATTAAAAAATAGTCATTCAAAAAGTTTTGGAGAGAGTCACAAGAGATCATATATTAGTTACTAAGTGATATCAACCCTTACCCAATGTATGGATACGAGAATCTACATCTGCATATTCTATTTGCGTGCACACGCACACATACAAAAAGTGCATTCCTAGAGTCCGTGAAATTGAATTGAATGTTTTTCTTATAGTTTGGAACATTTCCATCTTTGCCAAATTCTTATGACAGAAGCCAAAATTTAAAGATAGAGGGGCTAATATGTAGGTTTTTCTTTGAAAGGCGGTTGAGAGAAAATCCTAGCATTTGTTGTTGATTGAAACATCTCACTATATATATAACAAATTTCAACTAATTTGATGGTGGAGTTAATGTATAATTAATTTCTATAGAGAAGCATTCAAGCATTTCAAAAGGGATACTTCAGTCTCTAAGATTATTCATAGCCTGTGCGAAATCATAGCCATAACTGAGAGTAGAGAGAAAAAGTGATATTTGGTTCACATCAGCATCCATAATTGGGAGAGAAAGCCTTATTTGGAGAAAAAAACCTGGCATGCCTACTGCTATTTAGAAGACATAAAGAGGTAAGTAGGAGAGGTATGAGATGATCACTACGATAAGGCATGGTTTAGGGAAGCAATTTATAGGAATTTAATATTTAATTTGAATTAAAAGAAAAAGTAACTGATACTGAATCATCTAAAAAAAGGTCATCCTTGATTTCAGCGTAAGGTTTCAAGACCATAACTAAAACCCTCCATTTTCTAAAGAAAAGAAGTGCTAGGAGCTAGCACAACCCTGGCCTAATATTTCACCACTTATGCATGAAGAGGATTTAAGCTCTCCAATGGGCATCTGCAGCAGAATCATTGATAGGCAATTATGTTTTTCCGTACTACTATGCTGGTTTCAAAAAAATTAAATCCAGGAAGAATCAGTAAGATCTAGTTACTTGAAACAACTTTCTTTCTATGAGCCCCTCTTCTCCTAAGAGGTCGAAAGAGACTTTAATAAACAAAACTTTGGATTGTATCTTCCCCAATTTTAAGGGCTGTTTGGTTACCAGTTGGATTCAACTCAAGCAGGATTTAGTCCATCCAATAAATTTTTTTTACATAACTTTATTGAGGTGCCACCTCAAACATCTCAAAGTGTAAGCCTTGGACAAAAAAATGTATCATTAGTGATAGTATGGCTTTAGCCTTGAGGTGTGCGCCTCAAAAGTCTTTTTAAACAAGAATCATATTGATTACTTGAATCCCTCGATGTAAAAGATGTGTGAAAGTCATGATGGGAGTTGCCATTAAAACACTTGTTTTTCTCCCCCCTTCTGCTCTCATTTGAAACCCTCAAGGAAAAATATAAGCCACAACAGAAGCTTACAGGTGACAAATGTTCTTTCCCTTATCTTTCTTCCCCTTCGCATGTTTTTGTTTGCTAAATCCTCTAAATCTGCTGACCTCTTGGACTTGTTAAATTCAAAATTCAGGCCAAAAAGGAGGTAAAACTGAATTTAAGATTCTGTAGGATTTAAAATGTCCATTTCAACTATTTTGCAGGATTTACGCTAAATCCTGCATAAGTCACAGTTACATCTTCCACCAAACAGTCCCTTAGATATTTGCACATAGAAAATCTCTATTTTCAGATCTCCACCTATTAACAGGAGGCAAGTCAAGAATAGCAATCATCTGGCACACTCGTGAGGGTTGGATGGCAGCAGTTAAAAGGTGATGAATGGCTGCTCAATCACTTCCCAACAAACAGCAATACCAAGGATGAGGAAATGACAACCCTTCCCTTCAAGATCCATACCATAGTGAAAGACATGCTATAAACTAACATAAAAGCATCAGTTAAGAAGATAACTACACCTCTCCCAAGGCGAAGGATTCCTCATTACTCTATAAATAAGGTTGTAGTTGAGGAAAATGACATAACGGTATAATGAGAAGAAATTCTAATACAAAACTCAAATGAAGCAAAGAAAATTCCAGCCTTCTCCACAAAAAACACTTATCTCCTTAACAATCTCATCTTCCCACAAACCTTTATTGCCTAAAGTAGTTCTAAACCTTGACATCTCTGACTCATGTGCAATCTAGTCCAATCTAGCATATTCAAACTGAATCTATCTTCTATAAGATCCAAGTCTTCTTTCTCTCCTCTCTCTCTCTCTCTCTCTCTCTCTCTCTCTCTCTCTTCCCTCTCCCTCTCTCATTAAATCACAATCTCCTATATAAATGATGTGGCTACTATCTTGGTACACAACCATTAAGAGGAAAATGTTCATGCAATTCACAAAGGTCAAGGAAGGGCTTTGCTCAACTTCTTTTCCAATCAAGTTAAATTGGTCATGTTCATAATGTTTTAGGAAAGTCCTGTCTAGAATTAGAGTTCCACCATTTTAGTAGAAATGCTTGGGTTGGAGTAAACATCAAACATGGCAAATGAAGTAGCAATTGTAGTCAATTAATATAGCTCAAGTGACAGAGCTTTCGGAATTTAAACAGGAATGTGAGCGTTCCAATCCCCTTAAAGAAGTAGAAGAAGTAGAACAATAATATTAGGGATTAATAAAGAAAAATAGACAAAAATCAAACTAAATTTTTAAAAAAGAAACATTGTTCTAAGAGTCAAGATTAAGAATTTATAAATAAAAAGGCCAAATTTAATTAGGAATGGGCATAATGAAATAATTAAGTAAAATGAGCATACCATAAATATAATTAAGGAGCAAAAAAACAAAATTGAAAGTCATTTTCAATAATTTGTAAAAACATGTCCGAACATGACATGGGTTTGTATTTTCATAGAAAACACAAAATAATTTTATGTTTTCACAAAAAACACAAAATCATTTTGCATTTTCAATGAAAATACATTTTAGTGAATCCACACCTCCCTCATGACTTCATGACGCCCTCATGAGGGTAGAAAATGCAACATTATTTTGCATTTTCTATGAGAATGCTAAATGATTTTACATTTTCATGTGCTCTCATGAACCCATGTTCTTGTAAATATTTCTCCTCCTCATTCTATCTTCGTAAACATGACCCTCCTGCAAATCAAGCTTCTGACATTTCACTTTCTGCATTCTCTCATATTGCTCCCCCTTTATATAATTTTTTATGCAATCTAATTACCTAATTAGTATGATTAATTATTGTAATTATTTCTTATTCATTAATATTTTTTTATTATTGCTTTGTTAAAAATAGATTATTCCATTATTCCATATTTATCATTTTGTTTATTCTATTGCAAATATAAAAATAATACTTATTATTCTCGATGTGCTCATTCTGCTTAATTATGCATTATATCCACTAATTAAAATTTGGTCAACATGTTGTTCTGCATGTCCTTCACAAATCTAATTGCATATTATATGTATTTTTTACAAATGAATGACTGCTAAATCAGTTTGTAACACACATAAAATACCATTTGTGCCCAATTTTATTTTGTGGATATTTGTTATACTTCTATTTGGCTAAAACTTTGCTAAAGCTTATATGTTTTATATTATATTATTAATTTTATTCAGGTTTATCATGCATGTTTATTAATGAGTTAGACACAACTACCAAACCGACCTAACTTGTTAAGTCATTCAACTGTTAATTAGGACTATTATTAATTAAAAATTAAACCTAAGGGGGTTAATTTTCTTGAAATTTAAATTAGGGCTAAAAGCATTTGTAAATAATCTAGCTAGTGTTTTCATTTATTGTTTCTTGAATTCAAGAAATCAAATATGCTGGCATGTAGAGATTAACCAATCACAAATACTTATTCATTTTCTCTACTTTATTATGTGCACATAAATATATGTATGTGTATATATGTGTGAGCAAACAATAATTTGTATATAATTTTGATTGATTTTTCTTATGCTCAAAATTCATAATTTATTATACTATAAAAAAACTATATCACATCATCATTTGATTAGGTGGATTAATAAAATATATTTTAAAAATAAAAATAGATAAAGAGAAATTATTTCAAATGAATTTGGTATAAATTTTTTGATGTGCTTAATGTTAACATGATAAAATAAATATTTGATGTAATATATGGTTATATGAAAATTTTAACTTTTTCTAATGTTCTCTCACTTAATATTAGCATATAAAGTTTTTTCAGTAATTGATATGGCAAAATATCATTTTTTTTAATTTCTTTAAATACATGTAAAAGTCATTTTGTTGCACACAAGTTTAGGTTTAACTAAACAGATATTTATTGAGATTTAAATACTGGAACTTTAAGAAAGGAGCTGTGTTTAAAATGAAAGTACTATACTGAAGCTATGCTAAAACAGTCCTTATGACAAATTTGAACTTCATTTTAATTTTGCAAACATAATATAATTAGATAACATATTATTAATTTTTTTTAAATGAGTGGTAAAACATTATCAAGTCATATTGTTTATCGTTGGTTATATGTTCTTTTCAAAAGCATGACAATTAATTGTGCGGTACAAAATATTTGTGATTAAAATATATAATATCCACAATATTAAAAAATATTTTTTTTTCATAATTATTCTTTACCTACTTTTATAATCACCATAAATAAAACTTGAAATTATTTGCACCTATTTTTAATTTATTATTATAGTAAAAAAATTCATTCTTATATAAAAAAATTTAAAATTGATGATGACTAGTCTTCTTATTCATCTAATAAGATTTTATTAATAATATTATTAAATAAAAATAGTTAAATATTTTTCCATTTATATAGTCATTAAAATAAATAAAAATTAATATTCATTATAGGTAAAATTAACACAAAAATTAAGTTATTTACATGTACCAATTCTATAAAATAAATACAAAGAATTTATACATAAATATTACTAAAAATATCTGGAGTATAATTGTGATTCATATGCTCATTATGGGCCCTCAAAATATATAAAATTCTGATCAATCATTAAAACATTCATTTCTAATTATAGTTACTATTTAGTAATTTACATCTATGTATGACATGTAATTTTTTATGCATTGGCTGGAAGTAGGAATAATGCATATCATCTAAATTCACATTTGATTCTATATTTTAATTATAAGTTAAATGTTACAAATGATTTTACCCCCATATATGTTGGTGGAGGAATCATTCTCTTAAAATAATTGAAATGTTAATCCTTGCTGAACTTATAATAAAAAAATTGATATTCATCATACAATGATAGTTCAACTCAGCAGTCAATTTAATGTGTCATCATTAAAATAATGGTGGTTTTACTGCAATGCATGTCTTCAACAATGAGGCTTATGGTACATACTAGCTAAGGCCACTAGGCACATAGTGATTGTTTACGTAGAAGTTGAAGAATTGCTTAAGCGGGAGTTGATGTAAGCACTTTTCTTAATATCCTTCTAGCCCCACCAACTAAAATTTACATGTTTTTCAATGTTGAGTAGATTAATTAGACACATTATTGCTTCTAAATCACACTAAATTCAATGCAATTCTTATATTTTATATTCCAACCCCAATGATGATCGACTCATACAATATTGGTTGCTCCAGCATAGCCTACCAACCAATGATCAGTAACACTTCTTAATGCTTTGAACCACCACACTCGTTCTAGCCATATGTCAATGGAGAACTAGAACCAATTGTGTAAATTTCGTATGTAGTGCACAATTAGATTCTATTATAGAAGCATATGAAATAATAAACAACTATTTGAGTGAAAATTCAAGTTAGAAGAAAGTGACGGTGGTCGTGGAATAGAGATTGATTATAATTTTTAGTCTTTCCTAATCATGATTTACTGCACTATCATGCATTACTAATACTGCTGAATTTGACTTAATAGTAGCAAACAATGAGTTTTTCCAAGCGATTTGTATCATAGAGGAGTGTGATGCAATTGATGCATGTGATAGTCCACCAATCAACCTAGCCACAACTTAGGAGTCAATGTTTCACCATCTTTCACCACCATGACACTAATGTCAACATGCATCCAGGAGTCAATGTTTAGGAGGTGTATGAAAAAAATTTTATAATTAGAATCCATCACACATGCACACACCTAATTATGTCTGTTGACCATTGCACCTATACTTCAATGTTCATTTGTCATTATATCACCAAAATCCTTTGTCAACAATTGGACCTTAAATTGAAGGAAATTATTGCTCAAATTGAGTCCAAATTTAACATTTAGATTACATATATTAAAATGAATGATGCAAGCTAAAAGTGATCAAGTCAGTATTTATGAGTTACGAGAAGTTATACTGCGCATTATTTTCCTTGATAGAGGTTATCGGTATCGTCATTCTTGGATTTATATATAGAATACAAGTTAGGAACAAAAATCCTTTCTAAGGCATTTTTTGAGCTTTTGGTCTTAAGTATTCATGGGTGGAGATTCTATCAACTTATCCTTAGCATAGGGGTGTCAAAAATTGACCCAACACAACAACTCAGCTCGAAAAATTTGAGTTTGAGTTGACCCTATTAATTTTTTTGTCAAGTTCAGGTCTAAGAAATTGACTTGTTTAACATTTTGAGTAGGGTTTGGGTTGCCCCACCAACCCAATTTTGACTCACAAACTCAAATTTGACTCACAAACCCTAAATTGACCCAATTGTTACTCATTAACCTGAATTTGAGTCAATTTTGACCTAGAATACATGTATACATAAATCATTCGGGTCATATTTGAGTCAATCTAGTTGAAGGTGGGTTATATATGGGTTGAGATTTTTACCCATTCAATAAATGGGTCGGGTTCAAGTCAAGCTTATTTGGGTCAGGTCAATTTCAGGTCAAACTTGAACCATCCGTCAACTCAAATTGACACCCCCATCTTAGTATAGATGTTTTCTCCTTAATAAAAATAAAGGGACCTTATTAGTTGCTGTTAGTGTTATCGCAAATGGTGGCCTCTTCCATCTAGCTTTTGTAATTATTGAGTCCAAATGTAATTACTCTTTGCTTACAAATACTTCATGACTTGGTGGAGCCAATTTGTGCTTGAGAAGACCTATGCATATTTTAAATAGATAATCTAGTTTAGTACATGAATGTAGAAAAATTTTCCTATAAGCTGTCCATAAACATTGCATGAGACATCTAAGAAAAAACTTCAATAAAGCATAAAGACACCTGGTAGTGGCTTATTTCAAGTCTGTTTGTGATAAAAATATATCGATCTGGCCACCTAATAATGTGGTTGTCATTAACCATCACATAATAGATATAAATAATATAAAGACAAAGGTTTTTAATTACATTATTGAATGTGACATTAAAAAGTGATCGGTTGCATATGATGGTAACTCAAATATAGTATAATAACTAAAATACATCTGAATGTTTCAATGGAATCGTTAGACAAGCTTGCGATCTCCCAATCCATTATCTTATTTGTGACATTTACTATAACCTCATTACTTTTACTATAACACTAATGATAATGTTGACAGCAAATCATATAAAAATGATCCAAGACTAACCATACAAATTATATTTTCCCCTGTGACAAAGAACTTGAAAAAGAATTCACAAGTACCAAGAACCATAGCTCATAACAACTCACTTGGATCCGTCGTTGTCACCATAGCCGCCCCCTGGAAGTAACAAGAGCCAGCAATCTTCCCTTCCTTTTGATAATAGCTGTCAAAAGCATAGGAAGCATGCTGTTTCACATCATTTGGATCATAACAGCTCTCCCCCGGTTGTATCTCCGAGCAATTCGTCCTCCCCGGTCCGCATGCCCAATCCAAAGCTGCTTGCAATGCCTTCATATCTGCCCGCTCCGCGGCCACACAGAATGTCCTGTTCGTAGAATCATTAGCCAAAAAACCCCCAGTCCCAGCCACATTCAGCAGATATACAGGCGTTCCATTGCCATAAAAAAGTCCCCAATGCTTCTCCGACTCCGGCCCTAGCCGCCGGTCCTCATTGAACAGCTCGTAGATGTAGACTGACGCTGTTTGTTCCGGCACCAGAGGAGTTCCCGCGCGGTCGACTACCACATGCTTGATCAAATTGGAGTTGTAGGTGGCGGCATTGTCTTTGGTCGCATAGGGTTCGGTTTTTGGATCGCCGGTGGAGGGCCAGCCGGTTTCAGTCACAACAATAGGAATATGTGAGAAGTTGAGGCTGCGAAGGGCAAAGCGAGCGGCATCGAGCATGGCGTCGAAGAGGTTGGTGTAGTGGAGGAGGGTGTTGGGGTCGATTTCTTCTTTGGAAGGCGGGAGCGGTTTGAAGAGGGCCGAGTCAAGAGGGATGACACAAGCGCAATGAAAGAATAGTAAGGGCAGTTCAGCATGAAAGGGAGTAGAGGAAAGAGTGTAGAGGAGAATGAAATTAGTGGTTAGGGTTTAGTTGAAAACTTGGGAAGGAATAGGTTGAGATGACGGAAAAAGTAGGGAGTTAGATTGGGACATGAGATTAGATCAGAGCGCAAGATAGCAATCGAAGGGAAGGAGGATAGAGAAGTGAAGCAGAAAGTCGTCCTCGGATGGCAGAAGATGGAAGAAAGGAGATGATGCAAGGAGATGAAAACGGAGAGAAGGATGAGGCAAAAGGCAAGTTGGGACAGTGATGAGGATCGCACCCAGAGCTGATTCTAGGAGGGGACGTGGAGGGTTGGAGAGGCGGACGTGGGTAATGCGCTGTGAGACGAGGAATCGGGCTAGGTCGGCGGGAGGGAGTAGACCGGATACTTCGCCGATCCGCCGACAAAGGGGTTCTGCCAGCCAGTGCCGTTGTCTCCAGTTCCTGCCGAGGAGAGGGAGAGTGAAGAGTGAGAGGAGCAAGTGGAGAGCGGAGGAAGAAGAAGGAGCTGAGCTTACCGGGAGTGAGAAGAGGGAAGGAGAGTATGAAGAGGATAATGGAGAAGGTGGAGGCCATGGGAAGAGCTCCGATACTGTGAGATTTGAGAACCGGAGGTTGGTGGTGGCATTCTTTTATGCCTTTTAGGTGTTTGTTGAAATGGGTAATCTTTAGGTGGGGAAACAAACAGCTGAGAGAGGCATGTGAGAGAGAGAGAAGAAGAGTGGAATACAAAATAATAGAAGTCGACAGAGGAAGCAGACAAGAGCAGCAGAATGAGTTTGATTTATATATAGATCACACATTTTTTATGTATTTATATATTAATAATTTATTTTTAATTTTTAACTATATAGATCTGAATCTCTAATATCATATTAAAAATCTCTTTTTCTAAAACTTAAATATAACTTTTAGACATAAAAAAATATTAAATAAATAAATATCTAATTTTAAACATTAGATATATAAATATATAAAAATTATATGATATATATATAAATTTTTCTTAATTTATTTAATACAAAATAAAATGGTGAATTCATGTCATTTTGAGAATGAAATTGAAATTATAAAATAAATTTTCAATTTTTTTTAGATGATAGAAATCGAAAAATAAAATTCTACTTCTGTTGAATCAATAAAAAATACTAAATTTTATACTAAGAAAAAAAATTAGATTTTTCAAACTCCTTTCATAACACAAGATTATTATATCAAAAATATTTTAAAATTTTAAAAAAACCTTTTTTTTTTTCAAATCTCACATCATTAGCGCACTTAATATGCAATAGTTTTTCTTTTCATTATGGGACATTGAATAAGTAAAAAGTGAGGTAAAAAAGTAAAATAAAAGATTATAAAGTAAAGAAGATGCAAATTCTATGTAATGTGATTTGGTGACAATAGCCTATGTTTTCTAAGTCTTCTTATGGAGATGAAGAAGCCTGTCTCCTTCATAATTCCTGTAGAAATTTTATACCCCAATGATCATGTACAAAATAATTTTTTTTTTATAAAAAAAAAGTAAATAGCTGTCAAAGATCCCCAAACTTAAGTGTATAGAGAACTAAGAGTAATTTTGGAATTATTTCTAGCTATTTTGTGTTTTTTTGTTAAATAATTAAAAATTAATTATTGTTGTGTTTGTCTATCGATTTTTTGATTACTTTTTAAAAAAATTTATGATAAAAAGCTATTTTTGAGAATATGAACAGTTAAATTATAATTACCTTAAATAGATCATAAATTTGTCTACCAGAGCTTTCGGATAAACGAGAACCATGCCAATATCTGTCTCTACTGCTCTGGTATGGATTTTTTTTTTTTTGTAATGGGTATCCACCCAATATCCTCTCTTGTAGATGGGATATCGTTATTATTAATCTCAGTTCAGCATCGCATTCATGCTCACTTACTACTCTTCTTAGGTATAGGCGTCTCCGCGGAGGATTCAAACTTCGGTTCGAGGGTTCTGCCACACCAACCGAAGCTAGAGACGGTGGGTGATGGATTCACATGCGTCACGTACTGTCGTCCTTAGGTACAAGAAGGACAGCACCCCGTGGGATTTGCGCTTGTTTTTGCCAATCCTTTCATGATTAACTCCTTGAGTTGCCTTTCTTTATTATTATTTTTTTTTTGGTAAGGAGATGTCCACCCTCTGATCCCACCCTCTATGTAGCATGTGACTTCGGGTATGACTAATCTCCTAGAGAATCTAGTGACAATCGTACCTACAAATTCTAAGGGTTAGCCTTTCTTTGTTAACTCTTCATGCGCCTTTAGTCGCTTCTTTGCAGACCAATCAGTGCAGAAAGACAGACCACAGAACTGAATAATGCTTAACTTCTGCTGAGGCGAAAAAATATATATATATATATTTTGAAGAAGCGACTAGCAGGTTCTAAATTAATACTAATTTTATAGAATTTATATATGCCCCATATATACTTTATTACAATTCAATTATCACTTGGATTCTAAATTATAACACAATGATCCGAAGTAAAAAAAAGAGAGTTAAATTTAGCTTGTTTGAATACTACAATAAGGTCTTTGAGAACTTGTTGCCCATTTTTTTAACCCATTAAATTTAGCTAATAGGCATTCTAGTCAATTAACGCCAATAGATTATTTATATATGAGCAAAATTAAATAATTGAAGCCCTTTAATTCGACAATATTTGAAAGAATATTTGGTTTTATAAATAATTTAGAGGATACAAAATATTAAATAGATTAAATTATTAAATATTATAAATAAAAACAAATTAAATGTTATTCATTTAAACATATTACATGTTATCCAATACATTTAATATTTCCAAAGAAATATATAATATTCTTTCATATCTCAAAAATATGCACTAGAGTGTGTTTTGCTACATTTAGAAGTTTCCAATTCTTTGAATTTCTACTAAGCTAAGGCCATATATTCTTTTTAGTTTTAGACTTTTTCACTACCCCAAATAATTACTTGGTTTATAAATAATTATTTTTAAAAATAAAAAATAATTATTTATGTTATATTTTAAAATAAATAATTTTAATTATATAATTTACACACACATGTAAAAAAATGCTTGCCAAGTTCCACCTATGCTTATACCATGTTATCAAACTCTCTAAAATTCTCTTTAATATATATATATATTTATAGGTCATCCATTAGAAAAGCAACTAAGTTTCTCGTAGCAAACATTTTTTTTAATGCATTCATAAAATATATGCTAAAATTATTTTGTTTTTTGTCAATATACCTTTATAAGTGTGAGAAAATATTCAACTAAATAATAAAACATGTATGCATAATTTTGAACTATGATGCATAGACACTTCTAAAAATAATAGGGTAGAGTGTCTGATACTTATCATACACAAATACTTATTCGATACATATCAGGCACTTCTCTGACATGTCCAATTAAAATAATAATTTAAAAATATTTAAGACGCGACATGCGTGTTGTTATATTAAAATTATTTTAAATATAAATTATAAACTTATAAGTTATTTCTTAATTTATAATATGTTCCACACGAATATGAATATCACACAGCTCTTCCGTCAAAATTTTAAACCCATCTCTTTCGTAAGATGTGCTAAGATTTCTTATATAAAAGTCAATTATCGTCATCAGCATCTTCATGTTGAAAGTCAATGTCTTCAGACATGTTGACCCTCTTTCTACAATGCTTTCTAATTATATTAAGTTTTTATCTTCTGAAAGTTTATATTTTTTATTTTTAATATTTTATTTAAATTAAATCTATTATTTATAAATGTTAAGATAAAAAGTTTATAATGTCGTGTTTAATACGTGTTTATTTTAAATTTTTAATAATATGGGTATCTTATGTTCGTGTCGTATTGTATCCGTATCCTCGTGTTCGAATTTGGGCATCATAAATTTTGAAATTATATATTATTTTTATGAAAGTACTAAACTAACTAAAATTAATGCAATATAAAATATATAAATTAAAAAAAAAAACTATGTTAGCATCATCTCAAACTGAAGTATTTATGCACATTAGCTTGGGAGCTGCATTACTGTTACCCTCAGTTTTAAATTCATTAAACGGCCTGGCCCTGCTATTCGGCTTAGCAATAATTTTTCTCACACCTTTGCTTCATTACACTCTTCATCTCTAATAACTAATAGTAGATCTTGAGAACCATGCACATATATCATACAAAGAACAACATAAGTACGCACACACATGTATAGATTTTGTAGCCCCTTCATGCATCACCAAACTGAAATAGAGTTTATGTTCAGCCACAATTTTGGCAATGCCTGACTTTGAAAAATCTTTCCAAATAGAGAGATGCTTCTGCAACAGGTATAGGAGCTCTTTAATCTCAAGAATGGAAGCCCGTCGAGTTTTTCAGTGAGAAGCTTAGTTCATCACAACAATAAAGGACAACATATGAATTAGAATTATATGCTGTAATTAGAGCTCTCAAACAGTGAGAACATTACCTACTTCATCAAGAATTCATCCTACTCAGCGATCATCAAACGCTGCAAACCCAAAAAAATTTAAACATAATGCAAACTCGATGGGTGATTTTCATTCAAAAGTTCAGTTTTGTATTCAAGCACAAATTCGAATCCAATAATAAAGTTGTCGATGCCTTAAGAAGAAGAGCCAGCCTACTATTTGTAATACAAACAACCATTACCGAACAGCCTAAAAGATTTATATGCTCAAGATCTAAAATTTGTCACTCATTGGGAAAATTGTATCAAACATGCTTGCACCAAAGACTTTTTGATTCAACAAAGATTCTTTTTAAAGGAAATCAACTTTGCATTCCAAACACATCCTTACAACAACAAATTATTTGAGATTATCATTGTGGAGGAATGGCAGATCACGCAAGAAGAGAAGAGACTCTCCAAATGGTACAAGAATTTTTTTTTTTTTTGCCTAAACTCAGATGAGACTAGTGTAAATTTGTTGGAGGTGTTCTATTTGTCAATAATACAAGAGCATGGGACAGAATATCGGGATATATACTCTGCAAATCCTTGATTTGAATTGGGAAGACTTAAGTATAGACTCTATGCTTGGCTTGCCAAAGACAAAGAGGGACAAATTCAGTTATGGTTGTGGTAGATCGGCTTCCTAAAATGGCTCATTTTAGAGATTATAAGAAAACTTTTGATGTTATCAATGTGGCAAAACTCTTCTTCACGGAAATTATAAGACTTCACGGGTTGCCAACAAGTACAACATCTCATCGAGATGTTAAATTTATCAGTTGCTTTTGGAGAACTATGGAAAAGATTAAAAACTGAACTCAATTTCAGCTCTGCCTATCACCTTCAAATGGATGGTCAAACAAAATTGGTTAACCGAACTTGAGGAAATATGATTTGATGTGTGGCAGGAGAGCAACCAAAGCTTTGTGATGAATCCTTGGCACAAATGGAGTTTGCCTTTAACTCCATGGTTAACCGGCCTGCTAAAAAGAGTCCCTTTAGCATCGTTTACACTAAGGAACCGAACCGCATTGTGAATATGGTTATTCTACCGAAACTGAAACATTCTTCAGCGACTAAAATGGTGACTGATTACACTCAAATGCTACAAAATGTGAAGAACAAACTCATCCAAAGTTCCCAAGATTACAAACAGTCTGCTGACTGCCGTAGAAGGAAGAAAGTTTTCCAAGTTGGAAGAAAAGTTTTCCAAGTTGGGGACCTTGTAATGGTGCGTTCAAGAAAGGAACTTTTTCCTGCTGGTTCATACTTCAAACCACTGTTGAGAATTTTGAATATAGTCTCACATATAAATTTAATTATACATTAGGTATTATCTTATTTTTAAGCCTATTAATTTTGTGATCAAATAAAGATTAATTAATTTTAAGCTTTTGAGATATTTTATTAATTTTGTATGAAATTATCATATATAGCGACCGGATATTTTATTTTATTTTTTTGATGGCCTGAAATAAAATGAAATGCACTCAAGTATAAATAAGGTCATGGTCCTCATTCTAAAGGGGGTTGGTTCTTATTTTTCTTCACATCTCATCTTAAGTGAAAAGAAGGCTTTCTCTCTCTCTCTCTCTCTCTCTCTCTCTCTCTCTCTCTCCCTCCCTCCCTCTCTCTCTCTCTAAAGAACACTCCTTTAGAAGTGGATGGCCAAAATCCAGCATTAACTCTTCCATGGATTCAAGTAGGCTTCCGATTAAATCTTCTTGACGATTTGACATGAGATTCGGGCTAGATAAATTCAATTTTATCTTCATATGTTTCTAATAAGTGGTATGAGAGCCACTATCATGTTGAATCATTGAAGAATCATATTTCTCTTAATCTTTCGTATTGATTTTTTGAGAATTTTAGATTAAAGTATGTGATTCAAATTTTTTTTATGCACGTTATTCTATCTTATGCATGTAGAAACCGGATATATCACAAGTGCTTCAAATTCAACTTTAAATGCAAGCTCCAAATGCTCTTTTAAAGGCTACATTCATGGTTGCTCATGAGTTGCCTAATTGAACTTGTGCTTGTAAGAAAATTATTAAATTACTTATACACTTTTATTTTCAATTTGGAATTGGATATTTAGATTCATCATTAATCGTTTGTCATTTGGTATTAAATCAAAACCGTTATAAAGTCTTATGTATATTTAATCAGGACCCTTTAACTCTTCTTATCTAGATTCATCTTCCATTAATTTCAATTTACAATTGCCTATTCGTTGCATACAAATATTTTTTAAATACTTCAATTGAATGTAAGACTCATCCACTTCTATAAATTAGAAATTATATCAAGTGAATGCAATACTCACTAACTTCTATAAATTAGAAGTTATATCAAGTGAATGCAAGACTCACCCACTTCTGTAAATTAGAAGTTATATCAACTTATCCACATTCATCACTTGGGAAGAAAGAGAGGAAGAATGATTTTTGTCCCAAAGTTCAAGTGTACATTCAAATCTTTACAATTCATTGTAAGTTCTTTTCTCTCACCCCTTTTTTTATTTGATTCTTTTAATTTCAATTTAGCTTTAGGTTTCTTTGTTTAGTGCTTTTAAGCCAGTTTCTTTTTTGATTCCTCCATTTTTTTTCTAAGTCCAAAGATTTGACAAAATTTTGGCAGCATTTCGACTAGGGGAGCGACATCTAACAATCATTGGAGGCCTTCCTGTTACGCCTTGTTGAGCATGATGGTTGGTATTTTTGCAACACCTCGACCAATTTTCATTTCATCATGCCCTAATGAGCATAACGAGGCCTTCAAACTTGCAAAGAAACAAAAACACAAATATATAATTTCACATTCACATCACATATGTTCATACTTATTTTTCTGCGCGCTTGCAATGATCGGCAATGAGACGGAGAGTGAGATGCCTGAAACCATGAGAAGAATTCTCCTGATGATGGTGTTCCTCTCCGGCTTTGGCAAAAGAAAAGGTTGGAAGGAGACAGAGAGGGAGATGCCGAAAACCAAGAGAAGAACCTGCCTGATGACAGTGTTCCTCTCCGACTGCGGCAAAGGGAATTGGAAGGGTAATTCAGCGACTGTGCGCTTGATTAGAGGAGGAAGCGAGAGGTATACCGAGAGGAACCCTCATGATGACGATGTTGCCTCTCGGCTACCCTCACTTGTGAAAAGAAAGGAGGTCGGCTAAGGGTGGATTCGGCAAAGGGGATTGTAGAGTTCGACAAAGGAGAATTTAAGATTTTGGCAAAGAGAAATTTCAAATTTTGGCAAAGGGAAATTTGGTTAAGGGAGACTTCGGGAAGGGGAAATTTCAGTAGGAGGAGTTTTGGTAGAAGAAGAAGAAGAAGAAGAGTGGAAGAACTTTACACTTGCTTGTGATTGGACGAGAGAGAATGGAAGAAGAAGAAGAAGAACTTGCCGTTTGCGGTTTGAACTAGGGAGAGAAAAATGGAAGAAGAAGCCTTCTCCTTCCTGATAGTCTCCTTCTTCATCACCGTCATCATCTCCATCTTCTTCATCATAATCAACTTGTTCAGGTTCATTCTTAATCTTCTGAGGCATTTGGTATTTAGGTTGGTTGGATGAAAGTGCAAATGTGTCCACCATGAAGAAGTGGTCGGCCATGACCGGAAGCTGGGGTTACCATACCAAGATTGGCGATGGGCGGCGAAACCATACCCATCTTCACGGTAATGTAGATTTCGTATAGAGAAAATTACAACTGTCTCTTGAAAGTAGATCTGTGCAGAAAGAGATCAGATCATAGACGCTATGCTCCGTCTATGGGAACCGTAAAGCTATAATTGTTTCTCTATTCCGATGCAATTCAATCTATCTCCGAAGCAACGATCTCTAGGGAAGGAAGCAGAGAAGCTTGCTTTGGAGATTTTTTTTTCGTTGAATGAAGCAAGAGGGAAGAGAGGGAATGGGTAGAAGATAATGTCCTTGCGGTTGAGGAGTTGCAATTTTCTCCTTATGAACGAGAGAAATGAGAGCTGAGAGCTTGCAATTGAAAAGAATTTAGGACATTAAGCCTTTTAATAATATTTTTATATTATTTAATTGACTTTAATATGAACCTTATGCCGAACTCAATGTAGGGTTGATATATATGTTGATTTAAGGTTATTCAGATGTTCTAAACATAACGACGCTGTCCGTTTCACAATCGGAGGCCGTTTGGTTCAAGTCGGCATCAAATTGGGTCAATTTCAGCTCAAAATGCGCATTATCATTTCTGATAACTCGATTATCACACAGACTTGTCCGAATTGAGTGCCGACAATCTTACTTGATAGATCTTGATATTTTGAAGCTAACGAACATCTTTAATTTTATGAATAGAGATCATTTGGTTTATGTTGGTACCTCCTGACCTCGTTATACGTGTAGCCGTATTGACAACTCGAACACTTGATCAGTTGATCATCAGGTTATGCAATATTTATATTCTGACCAGTTTCAATATTCTGAACGCAATGACAAAGTCTGTTCATTGATCAAAGATCATTTTGATTGATTTTTGTGACGTCTAGTGTGTTTCAGCCTCAATTTACGCACTATCACTTCTGATCATTCGACATTTGCACAAACTCATCTAAATTGAGCATGGACAGTCTCATTTGGTAGTTTTTGATATTTTGAAGCTAACAATACAATCAATTTCATGAACGGAGGTCATTTGGACATCATCATAGTTTCTTTTCCCCGATATGCGTGTCGGTACATTGAGAGCTTGATTGCTTGATTAGTTGATATTTAGATGCAATATTTATATTTTGACCAATTTTGATGCTCTGAGTGCGATGGTGAAGTCCGTTCATCGATCGAAGGTCATTTGAGCTGATTTCAGCTTGCGTAGTATATGTGAATGTCAATAAATTCCCTCCAATAAATGTGATTCGCGTATAGAGCGAGTCACGTTTGTTCAAAATTAGTTGACCCTTAAGGCTAGCCACAGAACTTGAATCACTTCAGCTGTAATTGCAATAGCTTACAAAGCTTTGATAAGATTTGTCATTAGTATGATGCCTTGTTTAGGGCATGCTAGATAAGGTTTTGATCTATTTATCAGAATCGACTTGTTAGATAGATAAGAGTTCTTACACCATCTACTCTCTACTTCAACGGATTTGTTGAAGATCTCTTTCTTTTATGTCATTGCAGATTTGAGTTTCCTCCAACCCTAGCTTCATGCTTGGTTGGTTTGATAGAGGAATTAGTCTGCTTAGTTTGAGATTTGAAATTCCTTCTATCTTAGCTTTAAGCTTGACGGACTTGATGAAGGATTGACTTGATTTGTTCACATTGACTTGTTAGGAAGTGTACGTACACCCTAAGTCATGTGCTTGCTGCTTTGACAGACTTGTTAAAGGGTGCATACAAATGACCTAGCCTTCCGACTTATATTAAGTCTATGTTGAGTTATCAGCCTAGAAATGTGTGCTTTAACAAATTGAATAACTACAAAATTCTCTTAGTTCGACCATCGACTTTGTATGAACTATGGAATTGTTCCCTTAGTTCTGTGCTTTCTTCTTTGATGAACTTGATGATGAAAATGACTTTGATCTGTGCTTTGTGCTTGATCAGATCATTTGGGAATAGATTGAAATATCACACTGTAGGCAATATTAAGATTGACTTGAGGTAGCTCTGAATTAAGAGTTTTCTCAGATATTCTTGGTCTATCGATCAAGTAGAAAGATCTCTTGGATTCTAGTTGCTTGTAATAACTAAGCTAGATCTGGTTTGATATTGAACAACTATCATCATTGGACTGACGAGTATAAGCTCTTTCACTACGACATTTTCTTACAGCTTATTGAGTGAGGAGAGGCTAGCAACTTGGCCATTTATAGGCTTGTTTAGTTCAACCTTTAGAACCTACTTGAGTCTTCGACTTAAGCTGTGAGGTGTTGGTAATTTGGTCATCAGACAAATGAACGGGGGCTCTTTCACTGCGGCCTTTTCTTGCGGCTTGTTGAATAAGGAGAGTGTCAGCAATTCAACTATTTGTAAGCTTGTTGAGTTCGACCTTTAGGATCCCTCTGTGTCCTAGTCTTGAAGATGTATATGTTGATATTTTTTCAACTCAATTGATTGAAGCTTCCGAAATTAGGAGTTCTTCTAACTTGATCTTCGACGTTTGACGAATTTGGGAAAATTTTTTTTTATATTTAGGGCTGTTTTTTTATGCGTATCAATAGATTTTTTTTGTTCCTGTAAGAACCTGCAACTTAATAATAATAATTATGGATATATTCAAGGATTCTGGCGTAAAGCTCGATGTCAACTTGAATCAAAATATATTTGAGGATCTCATCTTAGAGCACGATTTCAACTCAGCTAAATATATAAAAATGTCTCCTATCTTGCAAGGGAAATTCTAAAGCACTTTGAGAAAGTTCTAAAATAATTTAAGAAAATATATCAATGTATGAGTTGATACATGTGATCTTAAGAGAGTTTTAACATGTAATATTGATTTCATTTATGTATAAAAATCTAAAAAATGCTTCTATGTAATGGGGGAATTTTCACAAAAAAGTTTTTTTTTATATCTTGAGTGAGTATATTTATTTAGGGTTCTCGACATGAAACACGATGTCGATCTAAATATATATACTAAGTAAATGCCCATGTCTTGCAGAAATATTTACATTATATCTCGAGAATGTATTTATCATATATAATATTTTTTCAAGTAATAACCATTAATTTGTGGTATTAATTTTTCACCCTTTAAGTCAATGAGTTGGTATGCCCCTCATTGATACACTTTTTTAATGACAAAATGACCCTCCCAATTAGGCTCAAATTTGCCACCGAATTTTTGATTAGAAATAATTGGTCTTCTCAACAACAAGACGAATCCCCCCTTTTGGAATGTTTGAGGCCGCACCATATGATCAAAAGATGGACATCTTTGCTCAATAAACTTCTAAATTTTGTTGAACTTCAAGCCTGATCTCATCAAGCGCATCAAGCTCTTCCATCAATAGATAGACATTCTCATCTTAGGTAAGATCATGCTGAATGGCTATTCGGAGTAAATGTACTTTAACTTCAAGTGGCAAGACTGCTTCAGCTTCAAATACTAGCGCATAAGGAGTGGATTTTATGGGGAGTACAATTTATATGTCATGTTGTTATCTTTCTTTAAGGTAGTTTCACTTTAAGGATTTGGCCTCCAAATTTGCTTACCTTTTAGCTGGGACCTTTCAATGGTAAATTCTTGAACCTGTGTTCTAAGTGTCACGCTTTGATGCTCACCGTGCGAGACTTGAATTGGTTAACATGTTATTGGCGTTGTAGGAGGAGGTCTCCTTGGAGGAGCAACTCTAGCCTCCCTGATGACAGGACTTTGATATATATTTTTTTATCAATCCTTTCTCCTTAGTAACTTGGAGGACCCGATGTACTATTGTATATATGATTTTGAGTTTTCTCATTGGAGAAGCTAAAATATAATATTGTCGGGTTTAGAAGAACTATTTGATTTGATCAGTAGAGCTATCCCTCTTAGGCTGTCAAATATGTTATGGGTCAGAACACTCGCTTCTGGTTCCACAGGTTATTGTACAATTTTTTGCTTGAACAATGACTGTGTAGCACGTAATTCAGCATTTCTCTTTATCCGCTCTCTCTGGGTTAGCTTGCTTCCAGATGAAGAAGTTTTTACATTGCTACTTCTTCTCGAGGCTTTGGGCTCCATGTTTATTTTTCTTTCTACCGGGACCTTTCGGTAATGTATTCCTGAACATGTAATCCAGGCGTCACGCCTCGATGTTCACCGCATAGAAATTGCTTAGGATGATCTTGAGTTCTTACCCACTGAGAGTAGCCTTTTTATTGAAGCTTTCTTATTTTCTCAGACAATCAGGCATTGATAATTTTTCTTCATAAGACCATTCTCCTTAACAACGTTCAGCACCCTGTGCACTTTAGAGGACAGAGTCTCAGACTGCCTCCTTTGTGGAATTATAGTTGGGTGTCGTTGCTCCCAGAATAATTATTTGATATCACCAGTAGAGCTATTCATTTTCACCAACTTGAGATTTTCAAACTTGTTGTGAGTGGGAACACTCGCTTCTAGTATTAAGTCTGATCACATGGCTAGTGATTCAGGCAGTAATTATTAAGCTTGCAGTTCAGCATTACTTTTTCTTCTTTGCCTTCTACTCAATTTTCCTCTAAAAAAAGAAGGCTTCAGCATTATGCCTTCTTAGTGTGAAAGGTTCGATTGGCAGAGTGGTTGCATTTACATGCATGATTGAAACTTTTCGCAGGATAGTTCTTTTCGTACCTCAAAATGACCTAATCTTTTGAATGCAAATCTCTTTCGAGGGCGTAGTAGTGGTCATTCCATTGTTTACTTTGGTGAGGGATTGCTTTACAATAGAATGGTTAGAAGTCTACACTACCAAATTGAATGGCTTAATTAACACATTTTGTTCGCTTATACAAAGTATTATGAATCCGGTGGCGTTGGAAGGCGAAAGCAGAAGCAAAGTCAAAAGTTAAGTATGAAGTGAGGTGTGAGCGGCTCGATCCACAACTATATTCACATCCTAATTTTATAACTAGGTGTTGTGAAGGTTGCATTTGGGTTCTACTCTTACTTGAAAGTAGACATTCAGATATGCTGTAGATCCCATATGCTACAACCTTAAATTCAATTGAAGCCTTCTTCAATTCATTTGAATCAAGATACTACCATATATGCATTCAATAAGGCAACTTATTGGCAAGATTCCTAATTTGTTGTGAGTTTTATATATATTTCTCCAATTTGATTTCAAATTTATTCAATATGAATTAGAACATAATTCACTTGTTAATTGGAAAGCCACTTTATAAGTCATTTTGTGGATTTCATTTGGACTTTATTAATTTTGAAGACAAGCAATAGATATGTCACAAGTGCTTCAAATTCAACTTTAAATGCAAACTCCAAATGCTCTTTTAAAGGCTACATTCATGGTTGCTCATGAGTTTCCTAATTAAACTTATGCTTGTAAGAAAGTTATCAAAGTACTTCACACTTTTATTTTCAATTTGGAATTGAATATTTAGATTCATCATTAATCGTTTGTCATTTGGTATTAAATCAAAACCCTTTAAAGTCTTATGTATATTTAATCAGGATCCTTAACTCTTCTTATCTAGATTCATCTTCCATTAATTTCAATTTACAATTGTCTATTCGTTGTTGAGTTGGCATTCTCTTCTACTATTATGTTGAAGTTATGAAAAATAATGTTTGTACATATCGTACCATACAAATATTTTTTAAATACTTCAATTGAACGTAAGACTCATCCACTTATAAATTAGAAGTTATATCAAGTGAATGCAAGACTCACTAACTTCTATAAATTAGAAGTTATATCAAGGGAATGCAAGACTCACCCACTTCTATAAATTAGAAGTTATATCAACTTATCCACATTCACCACTTGGGAAGAAAGAGAGGTAGAATGATTCTCATCCCAAAGTTCAAGTGTACATTCAAATCTTAACAATTCATTGTAAGTTCTTTTCCCTCACCTCTTTTTTTATTTGATTCTTTTAATTTGAATTTAGCTTTTATTTCTTTGTTTAGTGCTCTTAAGCCAGTTTCTCGTTTGATTCCTCCATTTTTTTTTTCTAGGTCCAAAGATTTGGTGAAATTTTGACAACATTTCAGCTAGGGGAGCGACATCTAACAATCTTTAAAGGCCTTCCCATCATGCCCTGATGAGCATGATGGTTGGTATTTTTGCAACACCTCAATCAATTTTCATCTCGTCATGCCCTAATGAGCATGACGAGGCATTTAAACCTGCAAAAAAATACAAACACACACACACACACACACACACACACAGATATATATATATATATACTTTCACATTCATATCATATATGTTTATACTTATTTTTCTATGCACTTGCAATGATTGGCAAGGAGACGGAGAGGGAGATGTTGAAAACCAAGAGAAGAACCCGCCTGATGATGGTGTTCCTCTCTGGCTGTGGCAAAAGAAAAGGTCGGAATGAGATGGAGATAGAGATGCCAGAAACCAAGAGAAGAACCAGCCTGATGATGATGTTCCTCTCTAGCTACGACAAAGGGAATTGGAAGGGTAATTCATCGACTGTGCTCTTGATTAGAGGAGAAAGTGAGAAGGTATACCAAGAGGAACCCGCCTGATATTGGTGTTGCCTCTCGACTACCCTTGCTTGTGAAAAGAAAGGAGGTCACCTAAGGGTGGATTCTGCAAAAGGGATTATAGAGTTTGACAAAGGAGAATTTCAGATTTTGGCAAAGGGAAATTTCAGATTTTGGCAAAGGGAAATTCGGTTAAGGGAGACTTTAGCCAGGGGAAATTTTGATTGGAGGAGTTTTGGTGGAAGAAGAGCAAGAAGAGTGGAGAACTTTACACTTGCTTGCGGTTGGACGAGAGAGAATGGAAGAAGAAGAAGAACTTGTCGTTTGCGATTAGGACGAGGGAAAGAAAAATGGAAGAAGAAGCCTTCTCCTTCCTCATAGTCTCCTTCATCACCATCATCATCTCCATCTTCTTCATTAGAATCAACTTGTTCATGTTTATTCTTATTCTTCTGAGGCATTTGGTATTTAGGTTGGTCGAATGGCAGTGCAAATGTGTCCACCATGAAGAAGTGGTCGGCCATGACCGGAAGTAGCATACCAAGATTGGCGATGGGTGGAAAAACTGTACCCATCTTCACGGTAATATAGATTTTGTACAGAGAAAATCATAATTATCTCTTGAAAGCAGATCCACGTAGAAAGAGATTAGATCATAGACGCTATGCTCCGCCAAGAGGAACCGTAAAGCTAGAAGTGTTTCTTTGTTCCGATACAATTGTATATATCTTTGAAGCAATGATCTCTAGGGAAGGAAGCATAGAAGCTTGATTTGGATATTTTTTTCATTGAATTGAGCAATAGGGAAGAGAGGGAACAAGTAGAAGATAATGCCCTTGCGATTGAGGAGTTCTTTTTCCTTACGAGCGAGAAAGCGAGAAGGGGGGACGGTTGAGAGATGAATCACTACAACAAGAGGGGCATAAACAAGATTATATTTATTGAGTAGATAGCTTATATCAAAAATTATCACATCCTCAAAACAATCATATTCTATCCTAGACATGCCATTGCTCCAAAAAAATCTTACCAAGCAATCCGACTCATCAACTTGTACATCCCATGCAAACATCCCGTCTGCTACTTACCTTTCCTTGAACATTTGTATTAATGCATTACTGTCACCATTCACAATCCTTGATCTTCTCTCTTTCTGAATGAAATTAAAAGCATCTCTTTTTGTGAATCCAATATTCTCTACGCCGCCAACTTCCTTAGTTAGATAGCTGAATGCATCAGTTGCTCTAATTCTGGCCTCTGTCATTGTCTTCAACATAGATGCCTTCTATGCGACCCACGCGTAGTGATTCCAGAGGCCCAATCCTGTGTTTTGTGACCAGGAAGCTCAGGGCCGCCGCGCACGGCCACCTCGTGGTGACATCATCCTGCGTCTTGCTTTTCTCCTACATGTCTTTGGTGCCTCACCATCCAGCCGCGGTCGATTCTGCCGACCATACTACTGCAGCCCCCAAAACCACCTTTTTGTGTTGAATCCCACTGCAGCCGGCCCAAATCAAGTCTAGCTAGCCAACCCACTCCAATTTCTCTAGCCTAAAGTCCACAGCTCCTCCCTGTCCCAACCCACTACAATTAAGCTTGCAACCCACTGTTTTGGCACATTCTGCAAAATCCAGCCTGCAAATCTAGCCCGTTCTATGCAATCCTTCTCACAAGCTCGCAACACATCCAAATTTGGTCATTTTCACTACGTCGTAAATCAGGGAAGAACATCATCAGTAGGGGAATTCCTTCTTTGGTTTTCGGCATTGCACCACTCTCTTTAGCTGTTCTATTTCCACTGCTCCGCAAATCGAAGAAGAATATCGTCAGTAGGTGAATTCTTCCTTCGATTTTCGGCATCGCTTCCCTCGTTTTAGCCATCCCACATCCGCTGCGCCGTAAACTGAGAAAGAATATCGTCAGTAGGCGAATTCTTCCTTCGATTTCTTAGATTTTTATGTGAGGTTATAAGTTATTTTAAAATTTTAGTTATGTGTTGTTAGTGGGATAGAAAATTTAATTTTATCCTAAGAGCCTACTGCATCCAGGCCACACATTCAAGCATCAATCATAAAGAAACTATGAAAATCATGCTATTTTAATGTGCAATTTAAAAACAACATCAAATAATTTTATAAACTACCATAAAAGAATAAAAGATCAGTGCGGTCGGGTTCCGCTGTACACCCCGAAAAGAGAAAAAATGATGGGTTGCCGAGCTCTACTCTTATACAATCCGATTTACAAAAAAAAAAAAAAAAATACATGCTATGGGGGTCTTCTTATATTCATTTATTCATTCCCTTTCTTTTGATTTTATTTGCTCCAAAGGCATCACAGGGCACCATAGGGATTAAGCCTTATGGCCACTGCTCATCCTAATCCCCCATAACACTAATCCTAATTCTTGATGCAAAATTACATCAAAATAGGAAAAGTAAATCTAGCTACATCCGCAAAATAAGTGTTAGCTAAACACACCATACAACCCAAGCAGTTATGTGAATAATTTGGACTTAGCACCCCACACTTGGGTAACCAAGCACTGTAACATGAGTTATGCTTAGGGTTAAGCAACCACAAGCGATTTATATTTTTATTACATGTATAAACACAACCCTCAGAAAATATGATTAGGCTAATAACGGTCTAACATCCAGTCTACGAAATATACACCCTAACATCCAACCTAAAATATTACATCATAAAATAAAAACACAACATCAAACATACAACGCCCTAACTTAGCACTATAAGTGGTGACTTAGTATTCTAATGTGTATGCTTAAGGCTTGTGTGACAAGACTTTATTAGGCTTCTTTAGTTTAAGTTTCAATTTGGAGTTCGATTTTATTTAAATTTTACCTTTGGGTGATTTCAATTTAAATGATTTAATAATTTTTTTATTTTTTTTATTTCACTTTTATTTGGTTAAAGTGATGTTTAGGTTTTCAAGAATGAAGAGTAGAATGAATTTCATTTGTAGATGAAACTCACCCTATTTTACATCCAAATTCCTAAAGAATCTAACTAAGGTCCTTAAGTATCTTAATTAGCCCATTTGAATTTGTGTAATTTATTTGATTTGATTTAGAGCTTGGAATTCAAATTTGTTTAAGTATTTGATCGATTGATTTTTATTTTGATGTTTTGGTTTAATTACATCATGATAATTCAATATCCTTTTAAATCTAATGAAGTTTAAGTTTGTTTAAATTCATGTGTTTTTGATTGATTAAATTTAGATTAGATGTTTTGGTTTAATTAGATCTTGAAAATTCAATATACTTTTAAATTAATATTTAATTTTTTTCTTTGACTATGGTTATGTGACTTAATTGAGTTTGATTCATTGTTTATCAAAGTTTGGTTTGTATTTTGATTTCAAATAGTGGATAGTAACTAATTTATGTTATTTAAGTAGGTTGAATGAGATTTGATTTAATTATATATTAAATTGATGAGAGCCTTTCTTAATTAAATTAAAATTGATTTAATTTGATTTGATTAGCTTTATTAATCTATGGGTTTGCTTAGGTTCAATGGGATTATGTGATTAGTTTAATTAAGAAGTGTATTTATGTTAATTATAAAGATTTATTTAATATTCAATTTGATTACATATTTGTTTAGGTTAATGATGTAATTAATGACTTAATAATTTAAGTTTAATTTAGGTTTTGATTAATATTTAATTGAATTTATGTTTGATTAAGTTTAAGTTTAATGTGATTAATTTGATTAACTTAATTAGTTTGTTTAAGAGGTGTGATCAAATTAATTAGTAGATTAATTAAGTGTTTGATTTGAATTAATTTTAATCTAATTTATAAAGTTAATTTAGTTTATTAAGATGATGGATTAATTTATTAAGTTAGTATTGATTAGGTGTTTATTCAATTCGATTAGCTTAAGGGTAATTAGTTTAATTAAGGAGTGTGTTTAAGTTAATTATTAAATTAAACAAAGGTTTATTTAATTCTTAATGATGTAATTAATGACTTGATTTAGGTTTAATTTAGGTTTTGATTAATATTTAATTGCATTTTAATTATGTTTGATTAAGCTTAGGTTTAATATGGTTAATTTGATTAACTTGATTAGTTTACTTGAGGGGTGTGATTATTAAATTTAATTGGGTGTTTGATTTAAGCTTAATTTTAGAGTTAGCTTTAATGTAACTTATTTAAATTAATTTGATTAATTAAGATGATGGATATTCATTAAGTTTGCATTAATTAGATGTTCGATTAATTAAGTTTGATTAAGCGTAATGAAATTTTTAAATCATTAGGTTAATTAATCATTTATTTAATTAGAGATTAATAACTTAATTTTCCACATGTGAGTGATTTGATTTAATTAAGTGTTTTACTTAAGTTTGATTTGATTAAAGGATTATTGTTATTATTATCATTATTATTAAGTGAGTTAATTGTTTATTTCATTTCAATTAAGTTTGATTAGAGTTTTATTTGATTTGATTCATTTATTATGTTTGTTTGATTTCATTAACATGTTTTATTTAGTTATTAGGTTGAAATATTTAATGGTTAATTAATTATCTTATTCCAAATGGATGTGATTTAATCATATGTTAATTAAGTTTACTTTAACTTTATTTTGTTTAATTTGATTAATATTAAATGATTATGTTGAATTGGTTTATTAATCAATTTGAATTTTAGTTTATTTAATGATTAATTAGTTTCAATTTATTTATATTCATTAAGGAGTTTCATATGATTAAGACTCCATGCTTAATCTTGGTTTACTTATACTAGTTTGACCCATGTTAAAGTTTCCTAGATTTGTCTAATTTTAAGTTTGATTTAAAATTTAATCATTTAATTAACTTAAATAAGTGTAATCATATTTAATTTAATTTTTTTCTAGGAATGATATTTTTATGATTTGAGGTTTGATTAATAATTGCTTTACGTTCTATTTCACTTTTTTTTTTTTGATTTGATATTTAAATTATCTTTAGATTATGTTTCAATTAACTCCTTAATAGATTAAACTCTACTCTAAGTATTTGTTTGGGATTCATTAAGATTGAAGATCACATTAAATTTTCACTAAAACTCAAATTATGCTCAAAATACTTAGTAAAATTTGGAGATTTTGGGTTTGTTGGATTCCTCTCAGAAAGATGAATCCAACGAGCTCTTGTTTATAATTTTTGATTAAATATTTTATTTTTTTTATAAATTTTTGAAATTTTAGGTGATTTAAATTATTTTTTTATAAAAAGGAAATATGCGCGGCGCTGACGTCAGCCTTTGGGCGGGAAGGGAAAACGACCCGCGACGCGCTCTGGGCTGTCCGATCACAGATCAGACGGTCCAGTTCAGATCATGCGATCAACGCGACTGGTCCGTCCGACGCCAATCGCGGCGAATGTGACGGTAGATCACATCGATCAAGGCCTGATCACGCGACCGAGCCTTACGATTGCGTGAATCGCTCGATTGAATGGTCCAAATCACATCAAGAGATGGGTCTCTATCATGGATCCATGTGGCACCTGCCATTTGACCGCACGCGATTGATGATTTTTTAAAATAAAATGTTATTATTGAGAAATTTCTAATTAATCGATAAGATGTGATATTATAATTTTGTTTATGGTATTAATGTTGCTAAAATCAATCATACTTTTAGATCCTTCATTCAAAAGTTTATCAAAAATATCTCATCCACCTATTTTCAATATCCTTTTCTAAGAAAAGTTGTTTATTATTTTCATCCTTAATATACCTCACTTGTACTAGGTCTTTACTTCTCCTTTATCTATGATTGGCTAACTTATACATACATATATATAAGTTATTTCAGTGACTCAAAAAATATATGTATGTAATTGAAGCAGCTTTTTTATAATTGTGACAAACGTTTAATAGATTTGAGGAAATTATATATTGACTCTTATCTGAAGTTGATAATATGAATCAATTCTGAATTCATAAATAGGAAAGATACTTATATTTCCAAAGTATATACACAGAAAAATCTAACCAAATTAAAATAATAAATTAAAAAAAGCCAATTTGGTTTGATTCAATTTGTGCTCAACTTGATTATGACTTTTATATTTCAATAAACCAATTAATTTGTTTTAATTTTTTGATGGAACTAATAAATCTAAATTAAATTAATCATAATTTATTAAATTTTTTATTTATGTCATATGATGATTCATTTTTTATCTTCTGATAATTTGATTTAAATCTCTTGAAATTTAAGGTGTGTTGATGTAAGTTTTGCGAATTATTATTCAGCTGCTCGGAATTGTTTAGGCACAATGGAGATGTTCTCTTATATATAAACACTATTTAGTTTGAATAATTAACAAGCAGTATAAAATATCAAGCTTATTGTTACATACCCTGGGTACACATTTTTATCTACATATTGACTTTTAAAATTTTTATATTTAAATATAATACTTATTCCTAAAGAAACTGGGAAAAATTTCATCTCAAGAATTAATTTTTAACTCTTCCTTATAAAATCCTCAGAACTAGCTTCACTACCTTGATCGACTATGTCACATTTACAAAGTATTTATACAAAAAATTTAGACAAAAATCGAAGTTATTTTATCATACATGTTATAAGAAATGCATTAAAACATGTTTGCTACGAGAAATTTTTCTTGTATCATTCATGCTAAATTATAGGCTATACATACATATTCAGATCAAAAATAGTAAAATAATTATAATAAAAACTAAGTAAATTATATACATAGTTTGAAGTGTGTAAATGCTATAATAAATGGCAAGAATTGATATTTAAAGGAAGAAATAAATAGAAATTAAAAAACAAAATAATGGTGTGGGTATTGGGTATTCAATATAATGACATATTTACATTTGGGAAGAAATAATGTAGTGGGTATTGGGTATTCAATAGAATGATATGTTTATGTTTGGGAAGAAATAATGTAGAGGATATTGGGTATTATATTTTATTATTACATTATTATTGGGTCTAATATTTCCTCTATGTTATAAATAGGTTACTTTAGAGTGAAAACTAAATATGTAGAGACAAACAAGACTTTGTTTCAATCCCAATTCTCCCTCACTTGAAAAAATTGTGATGAAAAAGACCTTTTTTTGGTCAGTATTGAGGTTAACATTAAAATCACCAAAAGCAATACATGGTGGCATTGTTTTTTTTTTTTTTAAAGAACCCCATATAGGAGAATTTTATTGCACATAAAAAAGTTACAAGATCCTTAAAAAGGGGTTAAACTCTGAGTCTACTGCTCAAGGAGCTACAATTAGCCTAAAGAGTAAATCCCCTATCTAAGTACAACTCACACAGTAAAAATCAAATACAATATCCCAAATAAAATCAAGGAGCTACAAGATCCTTAAAAAGGAGATTTACTCTTTAGGCTGATTGTAGCTCCTTGAGCGGTAGACTTAGAGTTTAACCCCTTTTTAAGGATCTTGTAACTTTTTTATGTGCAATAAAATTCTCCTATATGGGGTTCTTTAAAAAAAAACAATGCCATCATGTATTGCTTTTGGTGATTTTAATGTTAGACTCAATACTGACCAAAAAAAGGTCTTTTTCATCACAATTTTTTCAAGTGAGGGAGAATTGGGATTGAAACAAAGTCTTGTTTGTCTCTACATATTCAGTTTTCACTCTAAAGTAACCTATTTATAACATATAGGAAATATTAGACCCAATAATAATGTAATAAAAAAATATAATACCCAATATCCTCTACATTATTTCTTCCCAAACATAAGCATATCATTCTATTGAATACCCAATATCCACTACATTATTTCTTCCCAAATGTAAACATGTCATTATATTGAATACCCAATACCCACACCATTATTTTGTTTTTTATTTCTATTTATTTCTTCCTTTAAATATCAATTCTTGCCATTTATTATAGCATTTACACACTTCAAACTATGTATATAATTTACTTAGTTTTTATTATAATTATTTTACTATTTTTGATCTGAATATGTATGTATAGCCTATAATTTAGCATAAATGATACAAGAAAAATTTCACTTTCAAATATTAAAATTATTTTAAAAATCAATCTTGCATGTCTCATATTTGTGCCAAATAAATGATCTTCTTCAACCAAAATAATTATAACCTTTATCATGCAATTTCATGCTTCATTGTTTAGGACATAGTGATTTTTTATTTTTTAAAAATAATAAAATAGTTCCAGTTGAGAATGATGTATCATTACTTGAAAATAGTTTAATCAAGTGAATAGTCATTATTGAAATATATATATATATATATATATATATATATATATAGGGCAGAAGATTATTCACAAATTTAATATGTTATAAAGAAAGCTTCAATCAAAGCAATCACAAGCTTAAAAAATGTTGGGTTTCAGTGCTAAATTAGAACCTCTAAACTTCACATTAATATTATGTATTAATTCTTGAGCAAGTAATATGTTGTCATAGATAGTTCTATCCTTCACAAAATCAATTAGATTAGGATAAATAATTTTTGGGAGTAACACAGCCAAACAAATAGCAAAGATTTTAGAGGTAAGTAAATTAAAATATATACAAAGGCTTAGCTCAACTAGGTACAAAGGGTTTGATTAGTTTTATGAATTAAGATAATGAAATTACTAGTAAACAAGTTCAGAAAAGGAAAACCCAAAATAAAATTTTTAAAACTGGATCTAACATCAATTTTCAAAAATGACTAATTTTTTTGGAAAGAATTAGTAAACCTATCAAGATTAGTAGTGACAATAATACATCTCCTCCAAAGATGGTGGGCACAAAGATTATCCTACATAGTTAAAAGCTTAGGTATAATCTCGGATGAAGAAGAGGTTTAGGACAAAAGTTTTTATCCAAAAGAGATGAAAAGTGGTCCAGATCAGAAGAAAGTATAACACCATCTTCTTTACAATAATCCCCATTATCAAGTTAAATTTTATTGATAGAATTTAAATGTCTTATTTTATTAACCAAAACATGAAAATACCTCATTATGATCACCTTTGCAATACATGTGCAAGTGAAATTTTTATATCCAATAGATTTCCTCCATATCATGCAATTTATAAAATTTACTTTCAGTCTTAGATAACAAATTCATAGCACATACTCCCTAAAATCATTTTCAAGTTTACAAACTCTAGTCTCAATTTTAAGTTATTAGAGAATATATTTTTAAAATGATTTTATCCATCAATTAAGAATTTGCTTTAATTTACCTAAGTCTTTTTATACAGACAACATCATTATTAGGCATAACAGGAGCAATCTAGTTATCCTAAGTAGCATATCAAGAACCCATATTTTTTAAATTATTTGACTTTTATGCACAACCCTAAACAATACTTGGTTTATAAACAATTATTTTTAAAAGGAATTAGATATAATGTATATTCATAATCTAGGCATTCCATTTGTTGGATTTTCATTCAATTTTATTTTCCCATATTATTAATTATTATTATATTTCTTTGCCACGCACATGAAGCCATAGCCCCATGATAAGAATTTTGTGCTCTCATGATAGTGGCCTGCATTTCATCGCACTCTCTAAAGACTTATTTGAAAAAAAAATGATATTAATGTATAGTTTTCTTATTTATCATATCTCTCATATGTATTTATAGTACTAACACAATCTATCAAATTTTCATTCTAAAAAACAAAACCCTCAAACATTTGATATTAGGTTATATTTACTCTTTAGTATATGTTTATAGGTATTCCTATAAATATATTTAAAAAAAAAAACCTCCAACATATCTCTAGCAATAATGTTTCTTGTAGCAAATATGTTTTAATGCATTTCTTATAACATGTATGATAAAATAACTTTGATTTTTGTCTAAATACCTTATACATACTCTAGTGATTTGTAAATGTGACATTGTCAATCAAGGTAGCTATTAATTTTTGAGATGAAAGTTTTCCCGGTTTTAGGATAAGTATTATATTTAAATATAAAAATCTTAAAAGTCAATATGTAGATAAAAATTTGTACTCAGGGTATGTAACAATAAGCTTGATATTTTATACTGCTTGTTAATTATTCAAACTAAATAGTGTTTATATATAAGAGAACATCTCCATTGTGCCTAAACAATTCGAAAGCGAATAATAATTTGCAAAACTTACATCAACACACCTTAAATTTCAAGAGATTTAAATCAAATTATCAGAAGATAAAAAATGAATCATCATAATAAAATATGATTAATTTGATTTAGATTTATTAGTTCCATCAAAAAATTAAAACAAATTAATTAGTTTATTGAAATATAAAAGTCATAATCAAGTTGAGCACAAATTGAATCAAACTAAATTGGCTTTTTTAATTTATTATTTTAATTTGGTAAGATTTTTCTGTGTATATACTTTGGAAATATAAGTATCTTTCCTATTTATGAATTTAGAATTGAATCATATTATCTAACTTCGGATAAGAGTCAATATATAATTTCCTCAAATCTATTAAACGTTTATCAAATTTATAAAAAAGCTGCTTCAATTACATACATATATTTTTTGAGTCACTGAAATAGCTTATATATATGTATTTATAAGTTAGCCAACCAAAGATAAAGGAGAAGTAAAGACCTAGTTTAAGTGAGGTGTATTAAGGATGAAAATAATAAACAACTTTTCTTAGAAAAGGATATTGAAAATAGGTGGGTGAGATATTTTTGATAAACTTTTGAATGAAGGATCTGAAAGTACGATTGATTTTAGCAACATTAATACCATAAAAAAATTAGAGAATTTTTTTTATCGTCGTATTAGTAAATCTAAAGTTAGAGAAAGTTTAAAGAAAATGAAATGTGAAAAAATAGTAGGACCTGATGATATTCCAATTGAAGTGTAGAAATATTTAGGAGATCAAGGAATTTATTGGCTTACAAATCTTTTCAATATTATTTTAAAGACTAAAAAGATGTCAGATGAGTGGAGAAAGAGTTTGTTTGTTCCTATATTTAAGAATAAAGGTGATGCACAAGAGTGTGCAAATTATAGATGAATTAAGTTAATGTGTTATACATTAAAATTATGGGAGAGAGTAATTGAGCATAGATTACAATGTGATACAAAAGTTTCTCAACTGCTTTGGTTTCATGCCGGTAAGATCTACTATGGATGATATACATTTGTTAAGAGTTTTGATGGAGAAGTATAGAGAAAGTTAGTAGGATCTACATATGATATTTATTGATTTAGATAAAGCTTATGATAAAGTTTCAAGAGATGTTCTTCAGAGAGTTCTAGAACAGAAAGAAGTTAATATTGATTATATTCAAGTCATTAAGGATATGCATACTAGATTTGTTACTTGTGTACAAACACAAGGAGGATTGATAAAATATTTTCCTATTTCAGTTGGATTACATCAAGGATCAACTTTAAGCCCTTATCTTTTTTGCTTTAGTTATGGATGTTCTTACTAAGCATTTACAGGAAGATGTACCTTGGTGTATACTTTTTTTGTTGACATTCTTCTTGTTGATAAGACTAGAGAGGGAGTCCAAGAGAAACTTGAATTATGGAGGTCAACATTAGAGTCTAAAAAGTTTTCGTTTAAGTAGATCTAAAACTGAATATATGAAGTGTAATTTTAGTTGTAGAAGTTCTAGTGGTAGTGTTGTGATATTAACAAGTCATTAGTAAGAGTGAGTTTATCTGATATTTAGGGTCTATTGTTCAAAATGATGGTGAAAAAGATGGAGACTTAGTAGAATTCAAGTTGGATGGCTCAAGTGGAGGAATGCATCTGGCTTATTGTGTGATAGAAAAGTTCCACTTAAACTTAAGGAAAAATTTTATAAAATTGTGGTAAGACCTTAAATGACTTATGGTACGTAATGTTGGCCAATAATAGAGAAGCATAAGACTAAGTTAAATGTTATAGAGATGAGGATGCTTAGATGGATGTGTGGCTTTACTCTTAGAGATAAAATGTGATATGAGTATGTTTGGGAAAAATTTGGAGTAGCTCCAGTGGCAGATAAGATTAGAGAGAATCGCCTTAGATAGTTTGGCCACATAAAGCGTCGGTCGTCTGATGACCCGGTTAGGTGAGTAGATACATTAGATTTGTCTTATGTTAAGAAACATAGAGGTAGACCTAAAAAGACTTGGTTAAGATGTATAAAAAATAACCTTAGTATACTTGAATTAAATAAGAATTTGACACATAATAGGACACAATGGAGGCGAAGGATTCATGTAGCCAACCCCACTTAGTGGAATAAAGTCTTGTTGTTGTTATTGTTGTTGTTGAAATAGCTTATATATAGACCTATTGGCCCTTTCCAATCTTACGCATATAGGTTAGTTTAATTTTAGATGTAGATTCATAATAATCTAAGAGTCAAATCTGTGTAAGAAAAAAAAAGAGAGATTCAAATCTATGTATTTATGTATACATATATATTATTCACAAGTACTCACAAGTACATATACTCCAACACTTTCATTCATCATTGCCACCTTCTTTCCTAGAATGCGACGGCATCAACAATAAAATATTATCATGACAAATTGGGTAGATGCTATATGAGTTGAGCCACAAGTCAATACAAGTGGCATGAAACAAGTGCCCACACGATGGCAATTGTTTAGGATCCTCTCATTCATTGAAAGTTGAGATACAAATCATGCATTCTTGTTCTGCTTCACCTTCATTTCCCTCAACACCTTTCTTGAGATACTTGAATGATGGAATCATATGTTGTATTTCAATTTCATTTTGTTGATAGCGAAATTGATGCCAAAAACTAGCCCAATAATCCATGATAATAGTTCTGATGATGAAGAATATAACGATAATAAATATGTGGCCATATATATATACTTCAACAATTTTTCATTCCAGCTTGGACCTATACTGATGATTTAAAAAAAAATTATTAGAGTTATAAGATAAAAAAAGACAAATATATGCCTCTCCTACATTTAAATTTCAACCTGAGCGAGAATGCTAAATAAAACAAGAGTCTTACCAACTAATTGGTGCTGAAGGAAATGTTCCAATTGAGAAATTTGTTGGGGGTTTTGGTAAATAATTGCTATAGCACGATTGATAATGCAGCTTTTCAGGTGTAATTTGTAAAATCAGTGCATAGAAGCAAAATAGAAGCAATAACTATTCTAGGACATAAAATTGGATGGAATAACATAAAGGGTTAATTTTTAAATTAAGTATAGCTTAAAATGTAATTAATAAATTAAGTAAGATTAAAAAAATTAATATTGATGTTATCGCCCATTAATCCGGTGACTAAGTATCCACGTTGGATTCGATGTTGTGAAGCACTTGCCCCGTATTTGGGACGCGAGCTAGTCAACCTTTTAACGGGCGACTAGCCTGCAAAATAATTTTTTTTAGCTGATTGTTAAGAGGTTTAGGGAGAAGTATAGAGTAACTAAGGGGGATCTACATATGATATTTGCTGATTTAGAGAAAGCATGTGATAAAGTTCCAAGAGAAGTATTTTGGAGAGTTGTAGAAAAGAGATGAGTTAATATTGGGCATATTCAAGTCATTAAGGATATGTAAACTAGAGCTATTACTTGTGTCCAAACACATGCAGGATTGATAAAATATTTTCCTATTTCAGTTGGATTACATCAAGGATTGGTTTTAAGCTTTTATCTTTTTGCTTTATGTTATGGATTTTCTTATTATGTATGCAATACATTTGTTAAGAGGTTTGATGGAATAGTATAGAGGAAGTAAGGAGGATCTACATATGATATTTGTTGATTTAGAGAAAGCATGTGATAAAGTTCCAAGAGAAGTATTTTGGAGAGTTGTAGAAAAGAGAGGAGTTAATATATATTCAAGTCATTAAGGGTATGTATACTAGAGTCGTTACTTGTGTCCAAACACATGGAGCATATTCAAGTCATTAAGGATATGTATACTAGCCTTTATCTTCTTACTACTTGTTGATTTAGATAAAGCCTACAATAAAGTTCCAAGATATGTAAGATAACAATATAAAAAAAATGAAACACCTGCTATAGTACAATACAAAAAAAATATAAGTGATAGATAACAAATAAATGAATACATGTAATATAGACAGATAGGTCACACTATCCTAAATAGCTAACGCCTCCATCGTCTGCGTGGAATCACACCACTCCTAAGTGTACACTAATCAGGTGCACGTGGTGGATGAACACCCAGCTGATGGTGGCCCTCCAATGTAGGTTCTTTAGATGTCTACGTAGGATAGTCCTATAATGGGATAAAAGGTGGTTGTGACTCAAAACTAGGCTAATACATAGAAGGACCTGGATCAGCATATGTAGATGGTTTGGCATCCCAGTCATGCTATGAGACACCCTCTACAGGCTCCATTCCATATCGTGTGTCGCTGATATATACCCACAGCCTCAAGTCCTTGCAAAGCATCTCGTATCTATCTACAGCTCCCTGTAACTCATGCTCAAATGTACGAGCGAAGTATGGATGAAAGATGTCCTGAGTAACCAATATATGCTCTAACTATATGAAAAATAATATTTGAAATTAGCCTCAACTATGTAAGCAACATATTGAATTTAGTAGAATACTTATGTAAATATTCACATATATGTGCTCCATAGCTGCTCTAGGATTATAAATAGTGGGAGGATCTGTCCGGGCCTTCAATAAATAGAGTGAAGCCCAAGATCTGAACCAGGACATGTATTGATTGATAATCATCAGTCTGTCCTCATCTTCATCCAAGCCATCAACTATATAGTCCCTTCGCCTCTCCCATGTAATAATATGCACCTAATGATAATTAGCCTAGTTTACCTCTGCTTTACCATGACTATCGACCCTTTTGAAGGTAGGGTCTACAGGTGCCACATCAACCCTGAGTATAAGTCCAAACTGTTTAAGCACTCGATCAGGTACTAGCTAATGAGTGGAGATCATGCTAACCAAATATCAGAGCCTGTTGAGGATATACATGATAGGCGCTACGTGATCTGCTCAGTGTAGGGATCCCAAATCGCCTATGCCTATTACAAAGTATAGACATTATGAAAACAAAACTCAATAACTACTCTAAAAGTCATACATGTGTATGTAGCAGAACATCCAACTCATTCTTATATACTTCCACGTTTGCCACTGGCATCTGGCGCACATATCACTTGTTCCACCTATTCGCACAACACATTCAGAACAATCATATAAGCATAAATTTGAAAAAGCATGAATTAATTTATACCTCAAGCTAATGCTGAGCCCATCCAAATCTCTCGGATACGGCACATGCAGAGTCAACCTCCTTACACGAAGGTGCTCCCAAGACCATATTTGCAGAAGGTGTAAGCAGTCAGTCATATTGACCGTGGTGGGCCTAGTAAACTCATATAGCTCCTTGTATAAGTGCACCATAACTGTTCTCCCAATGGACAATATACTAAATGTATCTACGACCACAAGTAGTGGTAGATACTGTAGATGGACCTCAGATCCTAAAGTATCTGGTAGTAGGAAGCTCCTAATAAGAAATAAAATATAGGCATAAACGTGTCTGCTGAACTCCTCGAGGCCCAGATGAACATATGAATCACTATAGAAAGACCATCTGAGCCACCTCAGAGGCATGCAAGTCTGTGCTTATGCCTGATCCATCCAAAATATCGACGTGATATGTGGGTTGGTCGGATCATGATATACCACATCTGGTAGGGGATGTCGACCCAATAGCTCATCACAATAATCTGGCCAACTCTGCCACTTCTTTCCCTCACCGACCACAATTGGGCCAGTAATAGGTAGCCCATCAACACATATGCCCAGTATCATCGCCATAACTTATAGGGTCACTATCATCTTACCAACGGTTAGGTGGAAAGTATTGGTCTGTGGAGACCATTTCTCAACTAGAGCAGTAAGTAGATGATAATCCAAGAGAATGTAATGTAGCTTGCTAGCACAGTCAAGACCTAGTGCACATAGAGCAGCAGTGAACTTACGACAAGTGATGGGCCACTCCTTCAACATAAGCAAGTGGGAAGCGACCTCTAGAACATTGCTCTTCATTTAAGCAATACCATGCATAAATAATAACCATATGATAAGCTGAGGCATTAGTAATATGAAGTTAAATTTTAAATTTTACTTACAATATTAGGGTGGGCGGCTCTATGCCAACCATGCAGGGAGGCTATGCTAGGGAGGACCTCTGAAGGAGGCTGATCTGATTGTGTGGTGTCCTCCCTAGCATGGACCTTACGCCTTCATCTAACTGAGAGAGGTGCTCCTCGGTCATCGTACTTGTTGAAGAAACATATGTTATAATCAGTGTTAAGAAATTATTAAACTGGAAAGGAAAATTGGAATAAAGTAAATAGAGATAGAGTACTACAACTTTTAAAAGGAGCAAAGTATATTGAACCTTGTAGATATACTTTTGAGTACTTGTGAATAATATATATATATATATATATATATATATATATATATATATATATATATATATATATATATATATATATATATACATACATAAATACAGAGGTTTTACTCTCTCTCTTTTACACAAATTTGACTATTAGATTATTATGAATCATTTTTATCTAAAATTATACAACACTATTTCTATATGATTGGAGAGGGCCAATAGGTCTATATATAATCTATTTCAGTGACTCAAGAAATATATGTATATGTTGACCTTCACATATGCTACACAAGCCGAATCGAGCTTATAAACTAAATTCGATCGACTTTAGATGTTTTAGAGCACAAATCAGAGCAGAGATGTGCCAAACATCGCCAAAATCAGTCCAAATGACCTCCAATCGATGAACGGACTTTGTCATCGCATTCAGAATAACGAAACTGATTAGAATATAAATATTGCATAATCTCAAGATCAATGATTAGCGACGTGCTAACGAGCATATCGGAGTCGAGAAGCTGCGAATATGTCCGAACGACCCTCGTTCATAAAATGGATTGTGTTGTTAGCTTTGAAATGTCAAAAAATACCAAATGAGACTATCCACGGTCAATTCGGATGAGTCTGTGCAAATGTCGAATGATCGAAAGTGACATCATGCAAATCGAGGCTGAAATACACTGGACGTCACCAAAATTAAATGAAATGACCTCCGATCGATGAACGGACTTCGTCATTGCGTCCAGACCATCGAAGTGATCAGAATATAAATATTTCATAACCTGATGATCAACCGATCAAGCGATCTAGCTGTAAACGTGCATACACGTATATCAAGGTTAGGAGGCTCTAACTTAAACCAAATGACCTCTGTTCACAAAATTGATTGTACGACTAGTTTCAAAACATCAAAATCTATCATGTAAGACTGTTCATACTCAATTTGTATAAGTCTACGTGAAAGTCGAGCGGTCGGAAATTATAATACGCATTTTGAGCTAAAATTAAGTCAATTTGACGCCGACTTGAACCAAACGGCCTTCGATTACGAAATGAACTACACCATTGCGTTTGGAACATCGGAATAAAATTGATTTAACAGATATATCAACCCTATATTGAGGTCGGCATAAAGTTCATATTAAAGTCGATTATGCAATAAAAAATATTATTTAAAAGCCTAACTTTCCTAACTAGCCCTAAATCCTCCTAACCCGATCGACTAGACCTCTTCACACACCTACCGACGGTTCTTTCTTCTTCATAATGTTCCACCTCGCTTCACACGCAAGTCCTCTTCCCATCTCAACCAACGCCCCTTTCATGCCAACAAATCTCGACGATTTTCTTCTTGTTAATCTTCCACGATTCTTCTTCTTCTGATTCTTCTTAATGATAGTTTTCATCTTCCTCAATTTCTTTTCCATCACCTCACTAATCCAACTTTGATACTTCTCCACTGAAGTTTAATCCTTCCCGATCTCATCAACCAGAAAGAAAGATTCTTTCCTTCTTTCTTTCTTTCATTTTCAAACCTTTCTTTCTCATTTCCTCCCAAACCAAAATTTCTTTCATTTCCCAAACCGAAAATCCCTCTTCTTTTTCTTCTCCCACCAAAACTCCTCCCAAACCGAAATTCTCTTTCCAATTCTAACCTTTCCTTTTGCCGCAGCCAGAGAGGAACACGGTCATTAGGTGGATTCTTCTCTTGGTTTTTGGCATCTCCCTCTCCGTCTCCTTTCGACCTTTCTTTTGCCGCAACCGGAGAGGAACACCGTCATTAGGCGGGTTCTTCTCTTGATTTTCGACATCTCCCTCTCCATCTCCTTGCCGATCATTGCAAATGCGCAGAAAAATGAGTCTGAACATGTATGATAAATATGTGAATGTGTATATGTATATGCTTGTTTCTTTGCAAGTTTGAAGGCTTTGTCATGCTTATTTGGGCATGACGAGATAAAAAATCAATTGCAGTGTCACAAGACACCGCTCGCTACGCTCATTAGGGCGTACCGAGTAAGCCAACATCTGTTAGATGTCGCTCCACCTAGCCGAAATGTTGTTGAAATTTCATCAAATCTTTTGACTTAGAAAAAAAATAAGAGAACAAAAAGAACTAACTTAAGAGTGTTAAACAAAGGAACCTAAAGCTAAATTCAATTTAAAAGAATCAAACAAGAAAAAAGAGAGGAGGGAAAAGAACATTAATGAACACTTACATAATAGTTTGTATCGTATCAAATGAAGTGGAAGTGGCCTAAAAGAATCTAAGTAAATCTCATGATAAATCTCGCATTTCATACAAAAAAGAGACTTGTGAAATCCTATTGAATTTTTTTGAGATCAATTACTAAAGAAGCGAATGCAAATAATAATTTATTGTTTCAAATTACAATATATATCTAAAATGTCTAATATCGTCGAATCCAAAACACATACATACAAGCGGATAAAAGATATTATGCTTCAAGTGAGTATTATCTGTACTACGAGGCAGATATTTTTGCAAGTACAATGTCTCAAAATCTATGCAAATATTTACATGAATTGAATCCCTATATATATCTTGAAATAACTATTTGGTCATTTGGCCTCAAATTTATTGTCGTTATACTCTTCATCACCAAAACTATTATCGTTGATTGTTGTGCTTGGTTTTGGCGTCAAATTCACTATCATCAAAACAAAATTGAAATACAACATATGATTCTATCATCTAAGTATCTCAATAAAGAAAAAGGTGTTGAGGGAAATGAAGGTGAAGCAAAACCAGAATGTGTGGTTTGTCTCTTGACATTCAATGAAGGGGAGGATGTTAAATGGTTGCCACCGTGTGGACACCTATTTCATGCCACTTGTATTGACATGTGGTTAAACTCACATAGAAATTGCCCAACTTGCCACAGTAATATTTTACCATTGATGTCGTTGCATTCTGGGAAAGATGGTGGCAACCATGAATGAAAGTGTTGGAGTATATATACTTCTCAATACTTATGAATAATATATATATATATATATATATACATAAATACACAGGTTTGACTCTTTTTTTTAACACAAATCTGACTATTAGATTATTATGAATCATCTTTATCTAAAATTAAACTACGTACGCTATATCTATATGATTGGAGAGGGCCAATAGGTCTATATATAAGCTATTTCAGTGACTCAAGAAATGTATGTATGTAATTGAAGCAGCTTTTTTATAAATGTGACAAATGTTCAATCGATTTGAAGAAGTTATATATGGTTTAATCATTGGAAGGGAGCGATTACAATAACAATTAATTACAATAGATATTTTATTTTTGAGTGAAAATAAACATTCATTGCTCTTTGATCTTTCACATATTATCTTTGGCTTCGGTGTTTTAAAGTTATATGCATAGTTGATAATATGATTCAATTCTAATTTCATAACTAGGAAAAATACATATATTTTCAATCAAGCTAAATTCGACCATATATAATAGCTGCGTCTAAAATTATGGGAGAAGAGAAAAATCAAAGTATAAAAATAGAAAAATCTTACCAAATTAAAAAATTAAATCCGAAAAGCCAATTTGATTTGATTCAAGTTGTGCTCCACTTGATTATAATTTATATATTTCAATAAACCAATTAATTTGATTTAATGTTTTGATTCATTATTTTATTTTATTTTATTTTCTTCTGATAATATGATTTAAATCTCTTCAAATTTAAGGTACGTTGGCACCAACAATGTATGTTTTGCTAATTATTATTCAGCAGCACACGGAAGTGTTAAGATACAATGGAGATGTTTTCTTTAATATAAGCACTGTTTAGTTTGAACTAAAGCAGTATAAAATATCAAGCTTATTGAATAAACCATGAGTGCGAATTTTAATCTACATATTGATTTTCTATTTAAATATAAAACACATTTCTAAAGAAATTGGGAAAACATTCATCACCTGCTTAACCTTCTCCCCTTCATTGAATGCCGATAACAAATCACGCACTCTGATTCGGCTTCACCTTCATGGTTTCCCTCAACCCTTTGTTCTTTCATGGAGTACTTGAATGATGGAATCAAAAGCAGTATTAATTTCTCTTGTTTTTAACTGTAAACAATATTGCGGATTAAAATTCTTTTCTGCCTTTTTCTTTCACTCCAGACTTTACTTTTCAGGCTAACAGGTTAAAAATCACAAAAATCCTGTAAGAAAAAACCTCCCAAAATTCTTGCTTTCAGTCAATTAATTCACAAATTCTGCGCATATCATACTTTCATGCATTGGAATGACTTCAGAAGAAGACATTGTACTAGCTTAGCATTCAGAGGGAAATACTGTAAATCTTCTCTCTCTCTCTCTCTCTCTCTCTCTCTCTATATATATATATATATGCACACAATTTCTCAAAGGAATAATAAGTCATTCTCTTTATATTAAATTGCATTTAACCGGCTAGATCCAGTACTACATGGACTACCTGCACATTCATTGTCTACAAACAATTCAAACTAAAGTTTCCTGAAATCAATTAAACATTTTGTTCATAGTTCCTAAAAGGAATGCAGAAGTCAGCTTTTAGAAGTTATATTATTTCTAAAATTTTTGTGAGCCATAGAACTCAAGTCTTTCATGCTTGGCTAATTTTTTTCTAAAGCTTATGGTTGAATAATGTCCAACACTCGCATCTCTTTCGTAATAAGAGTTTACTTGGGAATCTTGTTTATAGTTTAACTCTAAAACAAATGGACTATTCCTAGGTTGTCTGTTAAATTCACAATTCAGGCAATCCAACAATAAATCCTAAGCAAACATAATACAACGATCAAATATCTGCAATAGACAATTTATTATTAAGCAAAAATAAACAATCACTTTCAGATTGTATCTTTGACTTAGGTGTTTAGAGTTATAGTTAGCGTTTATTTTTAGATAATACTTTCTTTTTCTTTCTTTTTCATTTTTGATGAGCTGCAAGCTATTATTAAGTTCAAGATAGATCAATTAATCAAATTTAGCTGAGGATTATTAAGAGTATGAATCTGTTGTCGAAATTGTAGCTTTATTTGTGAAATAAAAGGTAAATAAAGAGATTTCAGTGTTTGACATTATTCAATCGTAAACTTGGAAGAAAAATAACGAAGCTTGAAAGATTTGAGTTCTATAGACGGCTTAGGTGCCACATTTATAATAATAATAATAATAATAATACTAATAATAATAATAAATTATTTAAAGATTTGAGTTTTATAGGTTTGTATACTTAGGCCGATGACTCTCAATCATACAAGAAATGATTTTAAAATAAAAAATTTTAAATAGTAGGGAAAATATACCTCATTGCCGGCAAAAACTAAGTATAGCTAGCAAGTGGGGGCCATTGGGAGATGTGGCATCTAGGGTTTGAGGGAGGAGGTGAAGAAAATCAAAAAAATTGTAGGGTTATAGCTAAAGGAAACAATATATATATATATATATATATATATATATATATATATATATATATATATATATATATATATATATATATATATATATATATATATATATATATATTCAATAAATATTAAAGAAGCATATAACATCCCATCAAATGATGGAGATTTTTTTCTAATGAATTTCTAATAGGTGTTGAGTGTTATATATATACAAATGAGAGATATGACAAATAAAGAAGCTATATATTAACTTCATTTCATTTTTTTTCCTAATAAGTATGTTATAGTATAAAAATAGTTAATAGCATAAATATAATATGCCAAGAATAGTAAAGAGCATTATGGAGATATTGATAACTTGATAAGAATAGATGGAAGAATTTTGTAGGCATTATTAGCTAGCATTCCTTTACATATATAAAAAATTTAAAAATATGCATTATATCTTTTTAACCTTTATATATAAAAAATTATATTCCTATTGAAACTACAATTATTTTTTGGAAGAATCATAATCATTTTTTTAATGCAGTCGCGAAGGACTTTTTATTTTATTCAAATTCTTTTGTTTATTTAGTTGGAAAAAATATTAATAAATTCAGTGGTGGTAAGTTTAATTATTTCCATATTGTTAGGAAGGTGGAGTTTCAAATTAGAATGCTTTATCAGGCTCATTTATTATCTTTTTATTTTTTATTTTAGGATTTAGGGTTTAGAGATTTTAGGGTTAAACCATAAACCCTAAGTCTAAGATGTTTAATGTTTATAAATAGTTTCATAAACAACGGAAATTATAACCACGTCATTGAAACAATGATGTTATATAGAAATTGATTAGTGAATTTTTAGTGCAATTAGGATTAATGAGGACCCAAGAACCAAAGAGATCATGTTTTAAAAGATAATAGGCGTTTAATAATCAAGAGGAAACATATAGTGCCTAGGGGCAGTATCATATACAATTAGGCACAATGTAGAATGATTATTACAAAGTACCTCTCCCTTAAAATTAAACTATTCTAAGATAAAGAATGCTTAAGTGTTGCTATATTAGTGCTTGCACACAACAAAAAGGTCATGTAAAATTTTTTAGCTATTTTAGAATTGTAGGGAATTTACAATGCAATTGTAATTTGTAAGGGGTTATGTTGGAAGTTAAAAATGGAAAAAATTAGGCATAAATATATTGCCATTAGTAGGAGAAGTTTAATGGATATTACATTGTGATCAATGATATTACATTATTCTTTTTTTTTTTCTATTCATTTCATTATAAACAAGATAAATTTGTAAATTTAGGGTGCAATTGAAACATCTTCTTCAATAGATTAGTTTGATTTTTGTATTCAAAATTTTAGATTTTTTGATTTATCTTGTTTTTTTTATTGAGTATCCATAATTTAACTTAAAATTCATAATATTTAATAATTTTGAAAGTTATTTTCTGCTTGAAAATGATAAATTAACATGCTATATATATATATATAGAGAGAGAGAGAGAGAGAGAGATATGTAAAACAATCTCTTGGACTTATAAGTTCACATGGGTATACACTAAAATTAATTAAAATGATTATGTTGTCTAATTTTTGAAAGAGATTAAGAGATAGTTTTATTCTTGAAAAACAATCCACTCTTTCTTTATTATCAAATCTTGAAATAGAACATAAATATTTTGATGAAATTATAAATTTAGATTTCTCTCAAATTTAGAATAAGTGTAGTAGTATTTCTAAAAAGATTATCTCATAATGTTAAATAAAATTAATGATAATATAAATTAGTTAAATTTGTATTTAACTTCTTAGAGCATAGTCTTTGATCTTCACGAGAATGCTATTTTACTCATTCTATTACGTATTTGATACGTGCACTTTTATATAACATTAATATGATCATCATTCTTTTTAAATATAATTTCAATGAGATCAATTTATATTAATCCCGATAATTTGACATTTGAATTAATCATATCGTATGCCTACATAATATGACATTATTTGCATGATTATCTCAATCAATTTGATAAATTTAATTTATATTAATTATAATTATTTAAAATGCAAACAAATCATATTGTGCATTTTTTTTACTTTATGATCAATATTAAATGCACTAATGATGTGAGATTTGAAAAATGGTTTTTTGAAAATTTAAATTTTTTTGATATAACAATCTTGTGAAAAGAAAAGAGTTCGAAAAGTCTAATTTTTTTTTTCTTAATATAAAAACTAGTATTTTTGCATTGATTCAACAAAATAAGAATTTTTTTTTATATTTTTATCATCTTAGGGTGCATTTGGGACAGCTTTCTGGCTACTTTGTTTTTAAGAAAGCAACCAAAATGCAAAAAAAATTCGTTTCGCTACCGGCTTTTTAGTTGCTTTTCAAAAAGTTTTGTGGTGAAAAAATTGAAAACCATAATTAATGATGAGCTATTTTTGTATTAATTCAAATAAATAAGAATTTATTTTTAGATTTTTATCATCTTAAAGAAGACTGAAAATTTATTTTATAATTTCAATATAATTCTCAAAATGACATCATTTCACCATTTTATTTTGTGTGCCATATCTTTTAATATTTAATTGTTTTGATGAACTTTTAAATAGGAATGTTTGAGAATAATTGCATAAAATAATTAAATATTATTCTCTCAAAAAAATACTTAAATATTGATTATTAATTTATAAGTCTAACCGATCGAACTCTTTATGCTCGTCTTGTCTGTTGTCTCTGTCAACTTCTTTAATTTTGTGTTCTACTCTGCTTCTCTCTCTTACAAGCCTATCAGTCGTTGTTTCCCCACCTATAGATCACCCATTTCAACAAACACCTAAAAGGGTGTTTGGTTACATATTGGATTTATTTCAAGCAGGATTTAGTAAATCCAGTACATTTGGATTTAGTAAATCTTGAGCTATTAAATCCTGAAAAGTGTTTGATAACAGATTAGTTAAATCATATTAAATCGAGAGAGATGTTTGGTAAGTTATTTGAGCATTTAAGTCTATTAAGATTTAAAAATGATTTTTTTTAAGAAAACATAAAAAATAACTCTCTATCATATTGCATTTCAATTTGAGATATATTAAGATAATAATTATATCCATGATACTCGATCTATACTAAATCCTGACCTATCCATAAAACTTAATTTATAATAACATATCAATTAATCATTAATACTATTAAATTAAAAAAGTTAAAATTAACTTAAACTGCATTAAAAATAATATAAATAATTATATTAGTTAAAATCAATTAACTATCAAACTATAATTATATTTAATAAATTATAATTAAATTTAATGATATATTAATAAATCATTTGTAGTACTCAATTAAAAGTAACTTAAATATATATTAATTAGTCAATTAATAGTATTAATATTAATATTAATTTAAAGTAATATGTATTAATATTAACTATTAATTACTTGAAATTAATAACTATTAAATTTAATTAGTAGATTGATATCCTAGGAATTAAACTGCATTAAGGCATGTAAAGGGGTAAAACTATAAGAACTCTTCCAAATTTTAAATTAATTAACTATCATACTTATAACAATTGTAATTATATTTATTAAATTATAATTTAATTTTAAGGAAGATTTACATACATATCACATAAATCATATGTATTTACATATCTAACACTTAAAGTTAGATATTTACTTATCTAACACTTTCTTATGCTTTAAAAAGGTGTATTTTACTTCTAAAAAGTGAATGATGATACTTTTGATGTGATTCAACATGCTTCTAATGCTTTTGACAGTTATTATCAAAAGCAAGGGAAGATTAAGAGCTCTAGTTACTTTTAGGGACTGCTATGGTGACAATGACGGATCCAGGTGAGTTGCTCTGAGCTATGATTCTTGGTACTTGTGGATTCCTTTTAATGTTATTTATCACTTGGGAAACTGCAATTTTTATGGTTAGCCTTGGATTATATTTATTTGTACTATCGTTAACATTATCTTTAGTGTTTTTCTTATCCTCTTATTTGGAGTGTTTTCATGAACCCTCATTTTCAATTTATTATCAATGAGTGATGATTGAGATGCTAAATTTTTTTAAGGGATTTTGAACAACCATCATCGATTAATCATAGATTTATTTATTTTTTCTTGATATTTTGGTACTAATTTTATCTACTCATCTGATGGGTATATTTTTCATCCTTCTTTATACATGTCCAAACTAACTATTTGATGTATATCCATTAATTTTTAAAGACTTTTTGATGTTGCAGATGTTAAATTTGGTTAAATTCTATTAAAATATTCTATAAATATTTTTTTGATTTAGGATTTAAATGAAGGATTAATCCTGGCAAAATATTGTAACAAACAACCTCTCAACTTAGATATCAACAATTTTTAATCATCCAATACTTGGAATTTAAAAACTTCACAACCAGAAATTTTGTAATGCCATAGAAATGATATCATTTCTTATGTTTGATATTTTATTGTATGCTAAACATCTTTCTTTTGACATACTTTGAATTAAGATCGTCTTTTGCAGCCAAATGATATTTATATTTACTGTTTTTGTTTGCATTAAAAACCTTTCCTTCTTACTAATGGTGAACTGAAATCATCATTCAAGTAGGATTAAACTATGAGATGTTCTTTTAGAGCTCTCCTTTCCTTCAAAGGAGGGATGATAGGAGACATTGTGGGTGATTGTTATATTTTGTTAAACCATCTTTTTTAATATAATTTGATTTTGTAGTTGATGACTTAATTTTTATTTAGACCAAAATTTAATTAGGGGCAAATATAATAAGTAATAAACCAAAAGATGCATATGATAAATATGATTTAAAAAGGTACAAAAATGTAAAATAGTAAGTAGTTCTAATGATTTTGTAGAAACATGTGAGGACGTGATATGGGTTTGCATTTTCACAAAAAAGACGCTAAACTAATTTGCATTTTTAGTGAAAATACAAATGCATTCCCATGAACCCACAATTCCCTTTCGTGAACCGACACCTCACTCCTCAAAGCCATGCAATGCTACTATGGGAGCAGTAAAGAATCTGTGTTCTCATGTGCTTTTGTAAACCCATAGTACACTTGTGAGCACTTCTCCTCATTACCCTCCTCATTCCCTCCCTAAAAATCTCACCATTATGAAAACCAAGCTCCTCACACCTCACTTAATTCTTTCTTCTTTCTCTCATATTGTGGCTTTCTTCCCTCTTCTCAATAAAAAAATTTAAGTCAATCTAATTACCTAATTAGTAAGGTTAATTTTTTAATTACTTTTTATTATATTTTTTATCGTTGCTTTGTTGAAGTGAATAGCTTGGAAAAACTCATTATTTGTTGCCATTGAGTCAAATTCAACAGTATTTAATAATGAATGTTGGCACAATAACTCATGATCAAACAAGATTATATAACAATCAATCAAGCTATATTTCATGACCACCATCATCTTTTTCTATCTCACTTGAATTTTCACTCAAGTAACTATCAATTATTCGTACGCAAAAAAACTCATTGTCGTAACGTGTTCAAAGATTAAGTAGTGTCGTGCTCATTAACTAAACGAACAACACCAAGCACAATGCTCGATATATAAACAATATTAACAATCATTTGTCGATCGTCGACTTCGATTTAGGAAATAAAAAATTATATTATATTATAATATAATTATTATAATTATAATTATTATTATTATTTATTACTATTATTATTATTATTATTATTATTATTATTATTATTATTTATTACTATTATTATTATTATTATTATTATTATTTATTACTATTATTTTTATTTATTACAATTATTTTTATTTATTACATTTATTTTTATTTATTACTATTATTTATTACTTTTATTTTTATTATTATTATTATTATTATTATTATTATTATTATTATTATTATTATTATTATTATTATATATACATCTGAACACATATACATATCACAAATCGTATGGCTTAAAAAGTTTTCGAATGCAAAAGATTGGTCAATCCTTCCTTAGATTTTTTCGATTATTGATTTCGCCAATTTCAAATACGAAAACCTAACAAAGCAATTTTCAAACGAGAACACCTAACGGAAATTGAGTCATTTCGAATACAAGCCGAACACGAACAAAATAATTTTCAAACGAGCCGAACACGAACAAGGGTTCAACTCACTCAAGCTCGGCTCGTTTACACCCTATATGCAACTATTATAGAATCTAATTGTCCATTGTTTATGGGATATGGCATGATGGGTTCTATGTCTCTAGTGGCATATGACTGAAACAAGTGCAACAATTCAAAGCTTTAAGAAGTGTGGTCAAACATTGGTTGCTGCTAGGTTGATCAACCATCATAAGCATCAGTCACATCCCACTCGTCTATAGTACGAATCACTCTGAAAACTTATTGTTTAATAACATTCAATCAAATTCATCTGTATTTAGTATTCATGCTAGTGCAGTCAATCATGATTAGGCAAGACTACATTATAATCAAGCTCAATTTTAGGATCACCATTATTTTCTTCTTACATAAATTTTCACTTGAACAATTATTCATTGTTTCATATGCTTTTATAATAAAATATAATTGTGCATCATATACGGAACATTGCACGAAGGATTTTACCTCCCTACTTTATGTGTGGCCAATCAGTGGGATACTCTAGAACAACCAATATTGTATGAGTCGATCGACATTGGGCTGCCCTATATAATATAAGAATTATGTTGAACTTAGTGTGACAATTTCTTAGAATAATGCATCTAATTAATTTATTTAGCATTTGGAAACCTATAAATTTTAGTTAGTGGTGTTAGGACATTGAGAAGAAGTACCTATATTAACTTCTACCTAAGCAGTTCTTCAACTTCTGAGCAAACAACTATTATGTACCTACTAGCCTCTACTAGCATATACTCATAAACCTCATGATTGACGACATGCATCACAATAAAATTAATATTATTTAAAAAATGGCACACTAGATTGATTGTATAAGTTGAACTATCATAGCATAATGAACATCAAATTCTTAATTTAAGTTATTAATAGGTAAACTCATACAAATAATTTTACAAGTTATAACTATATAAAAGGCCCTTAATTGGATTATAAATGTTGAAATTTTAGATAGCCCCATGTTATTATGATTTTATTAATAGATTAAATGTTATAATTATTTGTAAAAACAAAAATAGATTAAATAAGTATATATGTTATGAGCTATGTTATAACTGGAAACAGATTAAATGTTATACATTTAAATATATTACATACTATCCAAAACACTTGATGGTTTCTAGAAATAAGCATAAAATGAGCTTTTATACCAACCCAATCTATTTATTATTACGCGCCTGCATTTTGTGTGATCTAATTTAGAACGACAACTAACTTAATTAAGTGTTGACCTCCATATATGTGTCATAAGTCAAGTAAAACCCACAAGTCAAATTCGACGGACTTCGGAAATGACAGTGTGCAAATCTAAAGATCAATTGATAGAAACGACCTCCGATTGATGAATAGACTTTACCATCGCGTTCAGAATGCCGAAATTGGTCAAAATATAAATATTGCATAATCTAAAGATCAATTGATCAAGTGATCGAGCTATCAATGTGCCGACATGCATATCGAGGAAGGGAAGTTGCGACAATATTCGAATGACCTTCGTTCATGAAATTGATTACGTCGTTTGCTTTGAAATATCGAAAACTACCAAATGAGACTATCCACACTAAATTCGGACGAGTCTATGTAAATGTCAAATGATCAGAAGTGACAGCATGCAAACCGAGGTTGAAATGCACTTGACTTAGCTATCGCATTCAGAACATCAAAATTGGTTAGAATATAATTATTGCACAACTTGATAATCAACTGATTAAGTGATCGAGCCGTCCAACGCTCTGCATATGTCAGTCGAGGCACTTAAAAACCAAAGCGATCTTTGTTAAAAATTGTGTTAGTCTCGAAATATCAAAATCTATCCAAAAAGACTATTCTCACTCAATTCAGCCAGTCAAAATCGGTGATCGACGATGCACATTTTGTGAAATTAACAATTTGATCTTGGAACCAAACAACTATTGTGAAACGGACTATGACGTTGCATTCATAACATCAGAATAACCTCAATTGATATATATATATATATATATATATATATATATATATATATATATATATATATATATATATATATATATATATATATATATATATATATATATATATTAATTATCATCATTATTATTAAAGTTCACATTAAAGTCGTTTAAGTGTGGTGTTTATTTTCGAGATGAGGGACACCATGCAAACTTAGGGGGTACTTATTGAAGTGATCGAGTACGATATTAAGGAATGATGTACTATCTCAAAAGATAGAAATCACCACTCTATAATGGACATAATCACCTAATAAGGACTCCTAAGGCATGATGGGTCTTCAAATATACCACAGATCTTTCCCTTACTTTACATGGAAAAGTAAAGTAGGATTTATTTTAAGCCGAGTTCGTTAAGTTCTCTATGGAGGCAAGCCCCCATAGTTAATTATATCCTAAGGAATGAGAATTTGTTAAGAATACTCTCGATTAAAGTAGACAATTAAGGTCTCCAAAGATTTCAAAGTTAAGACTATCAAAAGATTGGCTATTTTAGAAAATCAAATGGGATAGAACAAGGAGAAGACTTATTTTTGGAATCCAAAGGGAGAAAGTAGGAAATACTCATGATACTAGGAAGCCTGGTGAGCATTCCAATCTATCATATAATTAGGCTTTATATTTTTTAAAATTGAAGAGAGTTAATTATTTGAGTTGACATTTTATTATATTGCTAGGGTTTATAATTCCACAATATAAGATTATGGAAATGCCTAAGAGGTGAGGATTTATGCTTATATCCCGAAGGAAACAGCTACCTCAGATTCTTAAACTAAGGAGCCTTGATATAAAACAAAGGCACAACCTAAATCTAAGGCAAAAATGAGTATATCGTTTACCTCCACAAGAGAGAATAAATCACATTTCTTGGACTTATTACCGGGTGACACTAACTCCTCCTACGCTTTAAATCCATATAAGCAAGTCTTATGTTTTGCAAGATGGCTAGGTTGTTGTTTATCTAGAAAGGAGACTATGTCCTTAAACTCACTCCCTAAGAGACTAGAGCATGAGTGGTATGAAACCATGACTTAATCTAATGCAAATTTTATCAAATTTATTTGATTCTTTTGGACTCTTTATTTGACATAGGCTATGGGATTTTGTATGCCTAAATGTATGAGAATTTGATTATAGGAAAGTCAAGAGAGAAAGGGGTGTTCTTTCACCAAAGGCTCTCACAGGTTAAGCTTTGATTCTCTGGCAAAGATGGAAGCCCCCTCTTAACAAGAGTGGAATAATATGACATGCATGATATTATACATTCATTCATCCATCTAAGGGGTTGCTAAAAAGATTTATTATCTTGATTTAATTCCTAGGCTTTTATGTGAGGTTATGAGTTGTTTTAAAATTTTAGTTATGAGTTGTTAATTGGGGTAAAAAAATTAATTTTTATCCTAAGAGCCTACCGCATCTAGGCCACACATTCAAGCATCAGTCATAAAGAAACTATGAAAAGCATGTTATTCTAATGCACAATCTAAACACAACATCGAATAATTTTATAGATTATCGTAAAAGAATAAAAGGCCAATGCGGTCGGGTTCCGCCGTACACCCTGAAAAGAAAAAAAAAAGATTGGTAGCCAAGCTCTACCTTTATACAACCCGGATTACAAAAAAAAAATTTTAATACATGCTATGGGGTTCTTCTTTTCTTCATTTCTTCCTTCTCTATATTTTGACTTGATTTGCTCTAAAGGCATCACAGGGCACCCCAGGGACTAAGCCGTCTCGCCATTGCTCATCCTAATCCCCCATAACACTAATCCTAATTCCTAATGCAAAATTACATCAAAAATAACAAAAACAAATCTAGCTACACCTTCAAAAATAAATGTTAGCTAAACACACCATACAACCCAAACAGTTATATGAATAATTTGGACTTAGCACCCCACACATGGGTAACCAAACCTCACAATCTAACATGGGTTACACTTAGGGGCTAAGCAAGCAACAAAAAAGCATTTATATTTTTTATTCTGATTGGCTTAAGCACAACCCTAGAAAATATGATTAAGGGCTAATAACTACATCCAGTCTACATACACCTAACATCGTCTAAAATATTACATCATAAAACACAACATCATATACAACATACAATTAGCACTAGAAATTGGTGACTTGAGTATTCTTGTGTGTGCTTAAGGTTTGTGTGGCAAGACTTTACAAGGCTTCTTTAGTTTAAGTTTCAATTTGGAGTTTGAATTTGTTTAAATTTTACCTTTGGGTGATTTCAATTTAAATGATTTAAGGATTTATTTTTCATTTTTTATTTCACTTTTATTTAGTTAAAATGATGTTTAGGTTTTCAAGAATGAAGAGTAGAATGAATTCCATTTGTAGATTCTACATCCTAACTCTAAGAGTATAACAGGTCCTTAAGTATCTTAATTAGCCCATTTGAATTTATGTAATTCCTTTGATTTATTTGATTTGATTTAGAGCTTAGAATTTGAGTTGGTTTAAGTATTTGATTGATTGATTTTGATTTAGATGTTTTGGTTTAATTACATCTTGATAATTCAATATCCTTGATATCTAATGAAGTCTAAGTTTATTTAAATTCATGTATTTTTGATTGATTAATTTCAGATTAGATGTTTTCGTTTAATTAAATCTTAATAATTCAATATCCTTAATCTCTAATGAAGTTTAATTTTGTTTAAAATTTATGTGTTTTTGATTGATTAATTTTAAATTAGATGTTTTGGTTTAATTAAATCTTGATAATTCAATATCCTTTCAAATTGATATTTAATTCTTTTCTTTGATTATGGCTATGTGACTTGACTTTATGTTTATTTGATTTGATTATGGTTCGCTCATTTATAGTTTGATTATATTAGATTAATTGAGATTGTATTTTGATTTTAATCAGGTTTGATTCTTTATAATTAGGATTTTATTTTTAATCACATCCATTTGTCATGTTCATCAAAGTTTGGTTTGTATTTTGATTTCATACATTGGATAGTTGATTAGTTTATCTTATTTAAGTAGGTTGAATGAGATTTGATTTGATTACATATTAAATTGATGAGAGTCTTTCTTAATTTGACTTAATTTGATTTAACTTGATTTGATTAGCTTTATTGGTCTATGGGTTAGCTTAGGTTCAATGTGATTGTGTGATTATTTTAATTAAGAAGCGTATTTATGTTAATTGTAAAGGTTTTGTTTAACTTCCAATTTGATTTCTTATTTGTTTAGACTAATGATGTAATTAATGACTTAATAATTTAGGTTTAATTTAGGTTTTGATTAGTATTTAATTGCATTTATGTTTATGTTCAAATTTATGTTTAATTAAGCTTAAGTTTAATATAATTAATTTAATTAACTTAATGAGTTTATTTAAGAGGTATGATTAATTATTAAATTAAATAAATATTTGTTTAATTTTTAATTTGATTTCATATTTATTTAGGATAATGATGTAATTAATGAGTTAATGATTTAAGTTTAAATTAGGATTTGATTAGTATTTAATTGCATCTTAATTATGTTTGATTAAGCTTAAAGTTAATATGATTAATTTAATTGACTTAATTAGTTTATTTAATAGGTGTGATTAAATTAATTAGTAGATTAATTAAGTGTTTGATTTGAATTAATTTTAATGTGACTTTTAAAGTTAATTTGGTTCATTAAGATGATAGATTAATTAATTAGGTTTGCATTAATTAGGTGTTTACTCAATTGGATTAGCTTAAAGGTAATTATTTTAATTACGAAGTGTGTTTAACTTAATTATTAAATTAAATAAAGATTTATTTAATTCTTAATGATGTAATTAATGACTTAATGATTTAGGTTTAATTTAGATTCTGATTACTATTTAATTGCATTTTGATTATGTTTGATTAGGCTTAGGTTTAATATGATTAAGTTGATTAACTTAATTAGTTTACTTGAGGGGTGTGATTAATTATTAAATTTAATTAGGGATTTGATTTAATCTTAATTTTAGAGCTAGCTTTAATGTAACTTATTTAAATTAATTTGATTAATTAAGATGATGGAATAATTCATTAAGTTTGCATTAATTAGATGTTTGATTAATTTAGTTTGATTAAGGGTAATTAAAATTTTAAATTATTAGATTAATTAAGGGTTTGTTTAATTAGAGATTAATGACTTAATTTTCCACATGTGACTGATTTGGTTTAGTTAAGTGTTTTCCTTAAGCTTGATTTAATTAAAGGATTATTGTTATTATCATCATTTTTATTAAGTGAATTAATTGTTTATTTCATTTCAATTAGGTTTGATCATTTATGATTAGAGTTTTATTTGATTTTATTCATTTGTTATGTTTCTTTGATTTCATTAATATGTTTGATTTAATTATTAGGTTGAAATTTTTAATGGTTAATTAATTATATTATTCCAAATGGATGTGATTTAATCATATATTAATTAAGTTTACTTTAATTTTATTTAGCTTTGTTGCGTGCTAGAAAATCAGTTGCGGTAGAGTAAAAGTTTTCGCGACGTTGTGAAATCCAAAGTAGGTATAAAAGTGCGAACAATAAAACTCGAATTTTTTCGTGAAAAATCTTGAAAAGAGGGAAAACCACGGCTGCGTAAAAGCTTATGTATCATTTGAGTATAAGATCTTCCGTCTGGGATTACAGAATCGTATATGAGAAAGAGACAACAGTTGCTAGTAATAGACGATGTTGACGATAATGTTGACGACGATGTTGATGATGATGTTGATGATGATGACCGACGATAGTGGTCGGTGATGATGACCGACGACAGTGGTGACAAAGCGAAATCGGCGGTGGCGGGCGGCGGCAGTGGTTGGAGGCCGTCAGTGGCGGCCTTATTGTGCTGGAGGATCTTTAGAGCTCTTTCCTCTCTTGCTTGGGTCATATGAGGAATGAGGCTATTTATAGATTGGAGGAGTGGCGTCTCAGAAATACATGCAAAACCACTCCACTTCATCGGACTCGATGATCCCTTTTATCATTTGATGTATTTTAAATATTTGAATGCTCAAATGAAGTTTATAAGATCTTTGGCTTGTTGGGAACTCGTCGAGGCTCGATTTGACTATAAACACTATATTTGAGAGCTTTTAGGAATTTAACTTATGTCTCAAAGTTTTAATGATATTTTAAGTGCTTGATCTCGACCGGTTTCAATTTCTGATCAGCTTGCTTTCGGCATCAAGATTCGTGCTTCGGCTAGAGGAATTTTCAGGGTCATATCAAGTTTAATTTGATTAATATCAAATGATTAAAGTTTCCTAAATTTATTGAAGTTTGATTTAAGATTTAATCATTTAATTGAGTTTTATTAACTTAAATAGGTTTAAGCATATTTAAATTGATTGCTTAAGTGCTATTTCATTTCTAATTTTGATTTGATATTTAAATTATTTTTAGATTATATTTTAATTAACTTCTTAATTGATTAAACTATACTCTTAAGTCTTTAGTTGGGGTTTATTAGGATTCATAAGATCACATTATTTTCTTAAGAGTTCTATATGTCAATTGAAGTGATTTAAGCCATTTTGAAGATTTTTGTAAATTTCTGAATTTTTATTTAATTTATTTTATTAAAATGGACAATCTGAAATTCAAAATTTGATTTCTCCCAATCTAGAAGACTTTTTCTTTCGATATTTTTATGGTAGCTGTGTATTAACTTTAGTTTCAATCCTTGAAAATTTCAACTTAATCCGATATATATTTTTGGTTTAATTAATAAAATTTGATTTTCACTAAAACTTAAATTAAGCTCAAAATACTCCTTAAACTTTGGGGATTTTGGGTTTGATGGATTCCTTTCTAAAAGGAAAATCTAATGAGCCCTTGTTTATAATTTTTGGTTAAGTATTTTATTTTTTATGACTTTCTGAAGTTTCAGATGATTTAAATTATTTTTTTTTTTAAAGAAAATACGCGCCGACGCCGTCGCGGAAGGTAAAATGACTGGCTCGCTCGGACCATTCGATCACGATCAGATGGTCGATCGACGCATGATCGCGCGCTGACCGATCGTCGGAAACCACGCGATTGACGGCGAGATCACATTACCGATCGAATGCGGATCGCGTGATCCACGCGCCGATCAAGCATCGATGAACCATGTGATCAACGATCCGTGATCGCATCGATCCGGCGTCCACAAGGAGCCATTTGATCGCACGAACCGCGAGATGGACGGTCTAGATCACATCAATCGATTTGAAGGCCCGGATCACGCGATCCACGTGTGATCCGAGCCGTCCGATCCCACGAACCGCGGACGGTGGTCGCCGACGATGATGAGCATGTGCTTTTAAAGGAAAAAATGAGAGTTTTTAAGCCAAAACTTATCCAAATGGATCCATTTTCACGTCGATTCGCACCAAAAAAATTCTACTTTCTAATTGGGATGATTTAAAGTAAAATGCAGGATTATCTAGGAGAAATTTTTAAAATCACAAGAAAATTAACACAAAATGTGCGAAATCCTAAGCTCAGCTACAATTTGGCAAAATTTATCTCGCTGGGGATGGTTTTCGATGGCAGTGAAGATCCAAGTGAACTCCTAGGTATGTTAGGAAGCTTTGGAGTGATCTTCTGGCCTTGCCTCCCTTCGGAACATTGCCTTCTCCGATGTCTACTGTTGTCTTGGTGGAAGAGAAATTATTTATTTTTGAGCTCAAAATGGCTCAAAGAGGATGGGTTCCTTTTTGCTTAGGGGAGCTTTTGGGGGCTGAATGGTGGTGGAAGGAAGAGATCTAAAGTCTCATCTCTCCCTCCTTTTATAATGGCTGAAAATCCAATATTTTTTTGAATCTTTTTTGGCTCCAAATTGATTGTCATCTTACTTGGGGTGTTGGGGTGGATGATAGATCGATTGAGGACTTTGAATTTTTGCTCCAAAGTCTTCTCTTACTGGCATATTCAATGCAAATGTTGGGGAGGAGTTAAGTGCATATGATGGGAAAAATTAAATGAGGTTGGGTGGAATACTATGTGGGAGAGGATTCTTGAGAGATTTAAATGGGTTGGGTTGGTTTTGGGTTGATCCCAAATGGGTTTGGGACAGGTTTGATCAGCCCCCAATGGATCTTAGCTTAATTTCAAAGGATTTGTCCCAATTTGGGTCATATGGGTCATATTGGGATAAATTGACCCATTTGATCAAAATTGGCCAAATTAGCTTGAGTTATGGGTTGATTCATGTTCAATTGGCTAATTAAAGATGAATGTGATTTTTGGTTTGAATTAATTTGGATTTAATTTGGATTTAGGCCAAATTGACCCTTTAGGCTAATTTGGGCTAGGTTGGGTCAAGTTGACCAATTGGGTTCGATTGATCAAATTGGGTTTAATTATGGCTTTGGTCAATTTCAATAATCAATTTGGAATGAACTTGAGTCATTAGTTTCAATCAATTTGGGTTAGATTATGATTTGACTCGATTTGGTCCTTTAAGCCAATTTGGGTCAATTTGGATCAAATGAGTAATTGGGCTTGATTTGGCCCATTACAATTGATCATCCTAGGGTGATCAACAATCATGGTGGAAAGTTTTGGTGAGCTTGGTTCAATCCAGTTTGGGTTGGATTAAAAGTTGGCTCAAATGAGTCCTTTAGGTCTCTTTGAGTTAAGTGGAACTAAGTGGGTCAATTAGTTTTGTTTTAGTTTGATTCAAGCTTAGTTGAACTTATATATGAGCCATAGATTAAAATATAAAATCAACATCAATCAATTTGGAGTCCAATGGGTTTTGGCTCAATTAAAAGTTTTAAGTCAAAAGGGCTATGTAGGCTTGACTTGGGTTGACTTGAATTTGGTTTGATGATTGTAGGTTTTATTTATATTTGGATAAATAATCGAATGAATGATTGATTCGAGAGGAAATCCATTAGTTTTGACTTGATTTGGATATAATTTAGCTAAGTTCAAAGAATTTGCTTAAAGGGCTTAGATTGAGTTTGGATTTAATTTTCGATATAATTTTGGTCATTTGAATTTGTATTTCATTTATATTTGTGAATATAAATGAAGGAATAATTGATTTATAAAGAGATCGATTGAGTTTGATTTGATCTAAAGAGAGTTTTGGCTAAGCTTATGATTGTGGTTCATATGGCTTGGGAAGGATTTTAGGATTTGAATTTGATTTTGGGATTCAATCATTTGGAGTTAAATTTGAAATTAGATTTGGAATTTAAATTTAAATTTGAATTTGACATTTGGTTTGAGAATTGAGTCTGGGTTTGATTTGAGAAAGTGTATCTAGATTGGGTTTATGTTATATGATAGGTAATTTCCTTAAGCCCTATGGCATAGCCTAATTTTATGATTAATACTTCTAAGTCTCTAGGCTTAGGTTAAGTGTTCATGTAATCACTAGAAGTATTTATGACTAAAGAGTTCTTAGTGTCTAGAAGAGTCCTAAGTCTAAGAAGAGGAGGTTAAGAGATCACTCCAAAAGTGAGGTCAACATTAAGCAATAAAAAAATCAATTTAAAAACCTAAATTAACCTAAATCCCTAAAAATCATTCGCCGCTTTATTCACGCTGCACTGACCCTTTAGCTTGGATCATCCCTCTCCCTCACGTGATCGCACGAGAGTTGAGCGAGCTCCCCTCTTCCGATCGCTCGAGCCCCCCTTCACGCAAGAAAGGCTTGCTCGATCTCCTCCGCTCCACGCTCGGCCAACAACTCCCATGCAAGTCCTCCTTCAACCGTTCCCACGCAAGATCCCTCCCACTTCCTTCTTCCCTCCAAATCGAATGGTAAGGAGCTCCTCCCACTTCTATTCTCCAAACCGCACGTGACACACACATAGATAGGGTTGTGCATAATTCGGTTTAAACTGAAAATTCGTTTAAAACCAAACCGAAAATTTTAAATTGGATTGATTTTTTAATTTTATTTTGGATTTTGGATTTAATTTTAGCTAAATTCGATTTTTGGATTATGGATTGGATTTAAGAATTTATAATATCAAAAAATCGAAAATCTGAAATTAGCCGGAACTCGGATAGTCGGATGTCGGAAGGCCTTAGCGCCATAGCGGTCGTGCTCGTGTGGCTCGTGCCCCATGCAAAAAATTGATTAAGGTCCTAGGGAGGCGAAATGGCAAAGGCCAAACTCCAAAGTCCAAAGGGCAAAAGCAATCGGTAAATGGCAAATTGGCAATCCCCAATCCCCATTCCCCGCGACCGTGGCCGAGCACTGGTTCTCTTATCACTCTTATGGTCTTATCCCTACTTCTCTAATTCTCTTCGACTTCTGTTTTGTTTGACTATTCATTGTAGGGCTATCAACTGTGGACGTTTTCATTCTGTTCATCTATTTTCTGCTCTCTTCTCGGCTTCTCCCTTCTCGTCGTCCGCAAGGGCGCTTCTCCCTTCTTCTCAAATTCAGCAATGCAGCAGGTTTTGTCTCGATTCTCATGGATTCTTTTTATTCTGTTTAGTGTTTTGTGGCTTCTGCTTTGGAAGTTTGGAGACTTGGAGAGTTGGAGTTGGAATTGTTTACTATTCTGATTCGGAGGGCGGAGGCAGGTTCTGTGGTATTGCTTATCGGCTGCAATCTGAATGGAGTAATGAATTATTTTGTTATGTTTGTCGGTGATTTGTTCGTGACTTTGTTATAAATTCGCTTTATGAACTGCCTTTAGTGTTTTGTTGTTTTTTATGTTAATTAGGGCTAGTGAGGATAGCAAAGAGATCGATTGTTTCAAAATTTATGCAAATGTATATCTCTTTTAGTTTTAAATGCTTTGTGAATGTCAAAGCATTAGAGTTGAAGGCTTGAAGCATTGATGTTGCCTCATGACGCATGAAATATTTCAATCTTTTCAGATTATTTATTTATTAGAAAATGGCATAGGTTTTGAAGTACATGAATGGCAGAATGGGGTATAAAATAATTTCAAAATGCATGCAATAAAATATGAATCCATTTCATTCGAGTGATCACATTCACACATATTTCCCAAGTTAAAAGGGGTGGTTGGTTGGTTGCAAATGCATGCAAAGATTCATCTTGGATTTCCTTCATTCTTCCTTTGAAACTTTGAAGTAAAATAACATGGAAGTTAGATGTTTAGTTCTTCATTCGATGAGGATTCATCTATGCTTGTAAGCAAGCTCTCCCATCCTTTGTGGTTTAGTTCTTCATTCGTACACACAACCTAAGTGTTCTTTTCCAAAGGTAGATTGTATAAATTTCATTTGCATTTATTAACAATATATCAAGTGACATTCTCATTTCTCATTGTGTATGAGAGTTATCAAACTTAATCCAAATTCTCTTCCACATTGAACTTGGATCATATTTTCATCACGCAACCTCTTGAAACTATTATTATTGTATTTGAATCAAATTCTTTTGCTCATTTGGTAAAGAATTGAAATGATACATCTAGATCTGATGTGATACAAACTACATTCATACACTCATACAGATTACAGAGTAACATATATACTCATATCATATACATCAAGATATCTTATCGAAATGATACATTTTGGTTTTTCCTTTTCCTTGTTTACTTTTTTATTCTTGCTTGATAATTAGTAAGTAGTAGTTGCTGCCTACTGTTGTTGGTTGTCAGGTGGCAGTTAATGATTAGCTTTGGTTTTTCTATTTCCTTTTTACCAAAAATAGTACAAGCCTGTTGTTGTTGCTGTTTACCCTAAACTTAATGGCCTCTTAAGGATTTGCTTAGCTTTGGTTTTTTTCAATTTTGTTTGGTTGTTTTCCTTTTCCTAGTTTCGACTGGTTGTGGTTCTCTCAGTCTCTCTGGCTTGGTGACTTGGGATTGGATGTTATCTTGCCTTGGATGCTTGATCCTTCTACATTGGCTATTGGTATTGAATCCCTCTTATAGTCTTACTTATTTTGCTATCCTGTTGGCTATTTCGGTGTTTCCTGGTATTTGCTTCTTGCCATCTTAGTCGGTGGCACTGGATGTGGTGTTTTTCCTGCTGCATTGGTGGTGGCTTTGAGCCTTTGATGGTTATTTCTGGATGCCCTTTTGGTCTCCCTATGGCTTTCGGCTTTCCTGTTTCCTCTCTTTATTGGGTGTTGGCTGTTTCCCTTTTGATAAATGAACCTGTTTAGTGTTTATAAAAGATGATGGCTTTGATGTTATTTGCTGAAATTTGAATGTGAGCATGGATTGCTCTGCTCTAACTTATCACTTATCCATTGATATGCAATTCCATTTTGTTATTGGCTGAAATCAATGTGAATGAGTAATGAATTATTTTGTAATTTGTTATTAGGAGGTTTAATGTTTACTAACCGTATGTGTTTGTCTCTGAATCCTCGCTTTACAAGACTTAAATTGTTTACCAGTAACATGTAACTGAACGAAGCATAGGTATTGCTTATTTTGTTTTGAGTGAGGTAATATTTCAATATTAATTGCTTGGATGCTATTTGCACTTTCTGAATGCATGATTTGGGAATGTTTAGCGGCGATTTCGGCAATAATGGCTTTGATGTTATATTTCAATTACTACTGATGGTAGCATTGTATGTAATTGTAACCCTCTAATATGGAGTTTGGATGCTCACATATTCTGTTGCTCTTAGTAATTTTTTGACTGAGCCTGAGCCTTTATTTTCTTTTGAATTTTATTTTCATTTTTTAATCTCTTTTTTGTTTAATCTCCTATTTCTAATCATAATAAAATATGACACCCCTGTTCCAATTGTCACAAAGAATATTTGTAGAGTTAGCTGCAATCATAAATAGTTTAATATTTCAAGCCATTAATCAGAAATTATGAGCATTGAGCACAACCTCATAGGTAAACTTCAGGTCAGAATTTTTTCTTAAAAGTTCTTATATTTATGTATTTGTTATATTTGTTGCTTTCCATCTCTTTTAGATTATTAGATCTTTAAATCTTTTAATATTATTGCTTATCAAAGTTCAATAACCACTTATATCTGTGTTTTGTAGACTATCATTTTAGTTGAAAAAGAAATATGCAAAGGTTAAAATGAAACTCTTTCACCGAATGCGAGCAATCTTGATCATGCTTTCGAAAGAAGAGAATTAGAGAAATTGAAAATGTTTATGAATGTTCATGAATGTTTATGATATGTAATTATAATTCTTTTAAATGTGGAATGTTTATGAATGTTTGTAATATACTAATATTGAATTGAAATTTTTCTTTTTCTTAGCATATAAATTTTATTGGTTTAATGGAAAATGTGTTATGTTATTAAAAATGGTGTGAAAGAAAAAGATATTTGAAGAAACAATTTTTTTAAGAAATATATTTTATTACATTACAGGTGTTGTGTGAGTTAATTAGTGCCCTTTAAGTAATAAATTTAATATTTATTTATTTATTAAATACAAAGTGACAGTCTTTCAAAAATTCAAAAAAATAAACCTTTTTCAAAAAATATGAGTATGTCTATTTCAAAAAATATAAATCATAAACGAATTCTGAAATATATCATTTTAATTAAATAACATTTTCTTTATTTTAATTATTTTCGGTTTTTTAAAAATCGAACCGAAAATCTGAACTTTTTTTTTGGATTGGATTGGATTGTTTCGGATTATATTAAATCTTATACGGATCGGATTTTCGGATTATGAATTTCAAACCAAACGGATTAGCAAATTAAAAAACCGATCCATCCAATCCGACCGAATGCACACCCCTAGTTTTTTTTAATATAAGTACTGTTTAGTTTGAACTAAAGCAGTATAAAATATCAAGCTTATTGAATAAATCATGAGTGCGAGTTTTAATCTACATATTGACTTTTTATTTAAATATAAAACACATTTCTAAAGAAATTGGGAAAACATTCATCACCTGCTTAACCTTCTCCCCTTCATTGAATGCCGATAACAAATCACGCACTCTGATTCGGCTTCACCTTCATGGTTTCCCTCAACCCTTTGTTCTTTCATGGAATACTTGAATGATGGAATCAAAAGCAGTATTAATTTCTCTTGTTTTTAACTGTAAACAATATTGCGGATTAAAATTCTTTTCTGCCTTTTTCTTTCACTCCAGACTTTACTTTTCAGGCTAACAGGTTAAAATCACAAAATCCTGTAAGAAAAACCCTCCCAAAATTCTTGCTTTCAGCCAATTAATTCACAAATTCTGCGCATATCATACTTTCATGCATAGGAATGACTTCAGAAGAAGACATTGTACTAGCTTAGCATTCAGAGGGAAATACTGTAAATCTTCTCTCTCTCTCTCTCTCTCTCTCTCTCTCTCTCTCTCTTTCTATATATATATATATATATATACGCAATTTCTCAAAGGAATAATAAGTCATTCTCTTTATATTAAATTGCATTTAACCGGCTAGATCCAGCACTACATGGACTACCTGCACATTCATTGTCTACAAACGATCCAAACTAAAGTTTCCTGAAATCAATTAAACATTTTGGTCATAGTTCCTAAAAGGAATGCAGAAGTCAGCTTTTAAAAGTTGTATTATTTCTAAAATTTTTGTGAGCCATAGAACTCAAGTCTTTCATGCTTGGCTAGTTTTCTTCTTGTTGCGTGCTAGAAAACTAGTTGTGATAGAGTGAAAGTTTACACCTTAACCTTGTTATAAAATCCAGCACACACACAGGTATTTAAAGAGTGAATAAGAAAACTCTAGAAATTTTTACGTGGAAAAATCTCGAAAAGAGGGAAAAAATCACAGGGCCTAGCCCAACAAAAATCTTCCACTATGTATCTGTTTCAAAGTACAAAATTTTTCCCGATAACGAAATTACAGAATTGTATATGAACAACAACCATGTAGTCAGCTGTGGTAATAGAGTGGTAATGAATGAGTTAACAATGGGACATCGACCGACGACGGCGGTGATGATGGAGACCGACAGATTGACGACGGCGAGGATGAGCGGCCGATGATACGGCGGTCATGGTTGACAAGCCGAGTGGTGGCACATTGAAGGATCTTCAAGCTTTAGTCTCTCATCTCTCTTGCGGGGTCCCCTCATAGGAGGAATGGCTATTTATAGAGAGAGAGTGAAATCTCGTAAATACGCAAAATCGAACCACTCCACTTCATCAAACGGCTCAAAATGATTCCTTTGATCATTTGATGTATTTTAAGTATTTGAATGCTCAAATGAAGTCGAATTGTGAGATCTTGGACTTGTTAGATCCGGCTCGTCGAGACGCTCGATTTGACTATAAATACTCTATGTTTGAGGGCTATTTAGGGATTTAACTGATATCCCAAAGTTTCTAATGACATTTTAAGTGTTTGATCTCGACCAGTTTCAACTTCGGATTAGTTTACTTTCAACACCAAGATTCGTGCTCCGACTAGTAGAATTTTCAATGTCATATCACTTCGAAAGCTTATGATTGAATAATGTCCAACAAAAATAAAAAAAATCTAAAAAAGTAGAAAAAATATACCTCATTGCGTACAAAAACAAAGTAAAACTAACAGATGGGGGCCATTGGGAGATGTGGCACCTAAGGTTTGAGGGAGGAGTTGAAGAAAATTAAAGAATTTGTAGGACAAAACAACATACATACTCTCTCTCTATCTCCTCCGCAAAGCGCGACCTCTCTGCTAGGGCTTTTTCTTCTTCGACTCTGCGCGTTTAACATCGTGACGCGACTCCCTGCGGGTTTTGCGCTTCAAATGTTCATCCGCATTCGGCTTGATGAAAACCACCTTCCGCTAACCTAAACACCACACCGGGATGGATCAGGCGGCGATGCCCCTCTCGAAGTTCGTTCCTTCATCCAATGCCCATTGTGGAAATCCTTCAAGGACGCTTTATCCGGTAACATTCTTTCCCTTCAATCGGTTAACTTAATTGCTCGCCGGGAATGCCAGCCGTGATGTGTTCGGACATGGATGTAGAAAAATTAGCTAAACCTTTCGAATATTCACTGATTGGGAAATTCAATTTACGCAGACCTACTGTTGAAAGGATTCGGGCTTTCTTTCATAGTCTAAAACTTTCGGGTTCTTTTTCGGTAGGGCTGATTGACGCTCGGCATGTGCTTATCCAACTAACTAATGATCTGGACTATTCGCGAGTGTTTGCACGTCGTTCTTACCTTGTTTATAATTGTCAAATCGTCTCCTTAAGTGGTCGCTAGTTATGTTAAGGAAGAATCCCCGATTGTCCCACTTTGGCTATCTTTCCCCAACATGCGTATACATTTTGTTACACATCAAGTGCTATTTGCAGTGGGGGCTATATTTGGTCGGCCATTATAAATAGATCAGGCGACGGCAGTGAAATCCCGCCCTTCTGTTGCTCGGGTTTTAGTTGAAATAGATATCACCAAAAAATACCCAAAAGAAGTTTGGATAGGTTCGGAAAAGCTTATAAAAAAAGTTGAATTTGAAAATTTTCCAGTCTTCTGCTCCCATTGCAAAATTCATGGGCATGAAAACTCTGATTGTTTTATCCTCCACCCTCAGCTAAAAAAGAATAAGTTAACAGACTCTAACTCCTCCTTATCAAAAGATCAACCTACTAAAATGGCCTATGTACCCAAAATCAACCACAAGGACACAAATCCGAATAAACTCATCGTTTCTCCACCTACCGATTCGCAAAAAGGGCTTCACAACGAATTAGTGGAATATCATGATGATACGTCTTGTGATGGGGAAAGGGTTAACCCAGCTGAAATTGTACCTAAAGATAACTTATTGCCCCTACCCAATCTTGCCACTTACCCTACTGACCTAGCTCAAAGGAACAATGGTGATGACCTTGTTGGGCAGAAAACAAGAGATACTCATGGCTCTTTGACACCCAAACAAAGCAAAGGGATTGAGGAACCCTTAATTTTAGATAAACATCCAACTCATAATCCTGAAATGGAAATTGGAAAAATCACCACCTCCACTATCGCTCATATAGATACTCAGGCTAACCTATCCTCTCAACATATTTCAGACACCGAAGAAGGGGAAATCACTATCACTATTCCATTAATTGACAGAAGCTAACATGAATTTTTTAAATTATTCTCTTCGGATGGAGATACACGAGACCGAAAGACCATTCCAAAGTTTCCTACAAAAGAAGTCAACAAATACTAGAAGCTCCACTAGATCCACGGATCCCTCCACATCACTTAAAAAAATGCAATTAGGTTTTCTTCAGACTTTCCTTATCCATATTCTTTATTATGCTATTCAAAATTTCCTTCGCATCATCGTTATGATTAGGTCTATTATTTGGAATATTCGTGGTATTGGGACTCCTAATGTCCGAAATCGGGTTAGAAGCCTATGTCGCACTCACAACGTTTCTCTCCTTATTATTATAGAACCTCTTATTCATTCTTCTAAGATTGCTTATGTTGCTCGAAAAATCGGTTTCCAAAATTATTTTCATAACATTAGCAATAAAATTTGGTGCTTCTGGAAACCATCAATCACTATCACCATCCTAGAAGATCATACTCAATTGATTAATGCTCACATCTCTTTAGGGGATTTCTCTGCTCTGGGCTCTTTTATTTATGCCGCTTGCAACAGAGGGGGCAGGAACATCCTCTGGAATAGCTTAAGATCCTTTGCCTCATCTGTCACTTTACCTTGGCTTGTTGGAGGTGATTTCAACACTATTCTTACAAAGATCCAGAAAGAAGGGGGGGCTCTCCCTAATTCCCACTCCATGGAAGATTTCGCTAATATGATTCATGATTGTAACTTAACCGACATCGGTTTTTCAGGTTCTAACTTCACTTGGAACAACTCCAGACTTTGGCAACGCCTCGATCGTACCCTATTTAACTCACTCTGGATTGATCAATGGCCAAACACCACAGTTGATCATTTGAGTAGAACACTTTCGGATCACGCTCCCCTCCTTATTTCTATTATGAACCCCCCCACTCTTAGACAGTCTCCTTCCCCCTTTAGATTTCAAAACATGTGGACGCAACATAATGACTTCTTGAATGTTGTCTCTATGAACTGGATGGCTCCCATTCACCCTGACAACTCTGTTAAAGGTATGATCCGTTTTTGGCTCAAACTTAAACGACTCAAACAAATTCTAAATTGGTGGAACAAACATCATTTTAAAACATTTTGCTAATTTAAAAGTATGGAGAATTTGGTTTGCTCTCTTGAAGAAGCAATCATCACTGACTCGAGCAAACATGACCAACTTAAGGAAGCTAGGGATAAGCTGATTAAATTTCAAAATATGAAAGAAACTTATTGGCGTCAAAAAGCTGCTAGTAAACAAATAACTGACGGCGACAGAAATACAAAATATTTTCACGCTCTTTTCAAAAAAAAGAAAAGTTCTAAACACTATTAAAAAAATTAAAAATGACAATGGCAGTTGGATCACTGACAGCAAAGAATTACAAGACTCGGTAACCATTTTAAAATTTACTTAATACCAAATAATTGATATCTCCAATCCTCATTTGATTCCCTCTTTGATCACCTCTGATCAAAACAATTTACTCACATTGCACCCAACAGAATCTGAGATTGGTGATACCCTTAATAGCATGAACTCGGACTCTATCGCTGGCCCTGATGGGTTTATTACCCATTTCTTCCAACATTCGGTCCACTATTAAAAGCGATTTGATTGATTGGTTATTGATTTTTTGAGGGAAACCCACTTCCTAGAGCCTTCTCTAGTACCTCCATCATTCTTATCCCTAAAAATTCAAACCCGGATTCCTGGGGTGATTTTAGACCTATCAGTCTTTGCACCTTTTTCAATAAATTAATTGCTAAAATAATCTCTAACCGAATTAGGCCCCTGCTTCCCAATATTATCTCTCCTAATCAATCTGGATTTATGAAAGGTAGAGCTATTTCTGATAACATCCTCCTTGCCCAAGAATTAATTCATGACATCGACGTCCCCATCAGAGGTGGTAACATTATCTTCAAACTTGATATATCTAAAGCTTTTGACAATCTATCTTGGGACTTTTATTTAAGATTCTCCTTATTTGGGTTCTCAAGCTATTATTCATCTTATTAAAAATTGTGCCACGAATGCTTGGTTTTCTGTGATCATCAATAGTGAGTCGACCGATTTTTTCACATCTATCCATGGCTTGAGACAAGGAGACCCTCTTTCTCCTACTCTTTTATCATTCTTGACTACCTATCCGGTGTTTGAATGATATTTTCTTTTATAAACCTAACTTGCTTTATAAAACTCATGGTGGTATTCAGGTTTCTCATCTTAGTTTTGTGATGACTTTATCATCTTCGCAATGCTTCTATCCCACATATAAAACAATCTTGAACTTACTTAAGAATTTTGGAAGGGAAAGTGGATTATTTCTTAATAAGACAAAATGTTGCTTCATTCCTTCATCCAAAATTGCCATCAATAGGATTAACCATATTAAGAGAATCACTAATTTTAAGCAACATCGCCTCTTAAATACCTTGGTGCTCCTCTTTTCAAAGGACATAAAGGTCACATCATTTCGATGATATAATCCAAAAGATCTCTAATCATATTTCTTCTTGGGAATATAACTTTCTCTCTTTGGCGGTAGGCTTACCACGATTAAGAGCACCTAAATTCTTTACCTCTTTATCTCATTCAATCTATTGTGCCTACAATTCTATCATCACCGTGGATTGAGAGGCTTATAAATAAATTTTTTTGGGGCTCCAACACTTCTACCAAAAAAATGCATTAGTCCAATTGGCAAAAATGCTGTGGCTCCTTCGAGGAAGGCGGTCTTGGTTGTAAGACTATTAAAGATACAATCACTGCATTTTCATACAAACTTTGGTGGAACTTTAGATCCAATAATAACCTTTGGGCTAACTTCATGAATGTTAATTATTGCCAAGGGAAGCACCCTATTACTTGTTCCTACAATTCTAGAGACTCTCCGACTTTGAGAAGATTATGTAGTATTAAATGGAATGCTGAGTCACAAATTACTTGGGGCATCAATTCCGGCAACTCTTATTTTTGGCAAGATAACTGGATTGGTACTGGGTCCATTGACGAATTACTTTCTTCTCATTCTACTGAAACCATTAGAGTTAATTCATTCTGGCATAATAATAAGTGGAATATGCCTAAACTCCTTGATTACATCCCCTCCTCTATAATAGATAAGCTTAATTTCATTCAGATCTCCTCACCTAACAAGGATCAGATCCTCTTTAAACTCTCAGAATGGTGATTTCAACTTAAAAATGTTTGGATGCATAATAAAAGAACTTTTGAAGTTTCTAATGTCTATGACAAAATATGGCATAACAATATTCCTACTACTTACTCCATTCTTGTTTGGCTTATTCTTAAGAACTTTATCGGTTGATTCCTTAATGTGGAACAAAGGCTTCCACTTACCCTCTAAATGTTATTGTTGTTTTCACATGAAGAGGTTAATCATCTTTTGTTAATGGGGCCATTGCATCGAAGCTGTGGCTATGGTATGATGATCTTTTTAACAATGACCTTTTCAATGGTTCCGTATCCATATACCAACTCCTTGATATTTATTTTCAAAATAACCCTAAAGGTCACATTAAAATTACAATTGCTATTATTATTATTTGGTTTATATGGATGGCCAGAAACGAAGCAAAACACAACGGTATAGCTATGAATTACAGAAAAATTATGGCTAGAATCAAATACAAAATTAGTGAGCTATTTAATGCCAACATAATAAAGCAGAAGCACTTCAAAGGTTGTATTATTGTGGCTTCCAAATTAGGTTTTCATCTACCTATTCGAACTATATGTCATTACGAAAAGGTCATTTATTGGGTTAAACCCAAAACAATCTAATTAAAATTAATAATGGATGCATAATCGTAATGGTTACGGTTATGGTGATATTTTTAGAAACTACACTGGTAAAGCTCTTTATGCTTTTGCTTTTGCTTTTCCTCTAAAATTGTTCTGTTCCATATGCTGAACTAATGGCTGTGTACTATGCCCTAGAGATTTGCCTTCAACAAGGCTGGTCTAACATCTGGATTGAAGTGGATGCTCTGCTGATTATTGACCTCTTAACTTCTATGAAATCTAGTAATGCTGATTTGTTTTACGTGCTCAAGCATATCCGAACCCTCCTTTCTAGATTCAGTTATAAGATCTCCCATGTTTGGAGGGAAGGTAATGCATGCCCCGATTACCTAGCAAACTTAGGTGCTAGATCAACAATAGAGCTATCTTTGATAACTTAACTCTACCTCATCATTTGAAAGGCCTAGTTAACCTTGATCGGACTGGGCTACCCTATTTCAGAGTATAAACTGCTTGTCTACTGTTGGCCTGGTATTGCTTGGACCCTACGGTCCAATATACTCTCAATGATTGCTATTATGGAAAGCCTGTGGGGCACTTCTCCAAGAATAGTGTTGCTACTGTTATGCTTGGAATTAATCAATGATTTATCTTATATGCATAATTGGGTCATTAACAAACCCACTGGTTATTACTACCCCGCGTAATTGGATTATGACGATTTCTCTCGAATATCTCCTACTTGGATAGGCTTATGGTGGGGAGATATGCATTATCCTATATATGTTATGGGTGGAATCTTGGCCAGCTTGTTGGTTTTTTGCCTTGTTGATTGGATGCTCTGGATCAATCCCCACCTTACTCCCCCTGTGGCTTTGGATTATTTGGTTCAGCAGGTCTCTATTGATGTGATTGCTTGTTTTAATCTACCTTTTCTCGCTATTGTTTTGTTCATCCTTTTCAAACTTTTGGTTTTCCGGATGAATGGCAACTTGGCAATTAACTGGTTTTCTTTGTTTTGGTGGTCTCTTTCGCAATGAGATTTTTGCCTTTTCTGTCTTGTTCTTTGGATTGATTGTTGAGTGGATTCTAATGTGGATTCTAATGTGGATCCTAATCTGTATTTCTGTTGCACTAGCTATTTTGTTGTTGGGGCTGTTTCTCTGAGTGCCCATCCTATTTCTACCTGGGTTATTGCTCATTATCTGATAACTGCGATATTCTGTAACCTTGCTTTTTCTATTCCCAACTGGGACCTGAATGGTTTCTGCTCTGCTACTATCTTTTTGTCTTGGGAATTTTTCCTGGAATGCATTCTTTATGAGACACGATCATGTCTTGGTTTTGGCTGTCTTGGCTGCTACTGCCTGGGCTGTCCTTTACTCTTGGTTATCTGTACTCTTGTATTTCTGGATTCTCATATGGAAATTATTTGGCCTACTCCCAGTTTTTCTAATTTGGGACCGACCAACTTAGTGCTTACTCTTTGGAATATAATCTCTATTATTAAAGGGTGGTATTATGAACTCTCTTTTCTGTTTATGGTTTATTTCCGGCTTTTCCGACATGCTTATTGGCTATTTCGGTTCTGCCTTCCCTTACTCGCTTTCCGCAAACTATTGAATTGTATCTAATATGGGACTGCACCAACTGAATGCATTATCTTGATTGGGCACTTTTTCTCGGACCTTACATCTACCCTAAGCTATACTTTTGGCCGATTTATTTATTTACCTTACAATGGGATGGTGTCTTTTAAAGACCCATGACTTGCTTCACTGGATTTCGAAGCTAATTCGCTGGGATGGTTTCTTTGTCAACTATTGCATATGCATAAATATGATTTTGTTTAGGTTTGCGTAATAAAGCTCACATGATTATCAATACTCCCTCCTCACGTTTGTTGTTATGATGGTGTGATGTTCTCACACCTTTTGGTTCTAGTAGCTCTTGTGATGTAACCCGCGAAGTTTGGATGCTCATACTTGCATCCGCCCAACATGGTGTGATTGAGCTGAGCCTTCTACCACATTTCCTTATTATCATACTCTTTTATATTGTTTCCTTCTACCTTTTGTTTGTATTACATTAACTCTAATCTCTCTCTCACTATCACTTTGCGTGTGTTTCTCCCTTTTATCTTGCAGTTTGCTCCATATTACCAAGCACTATTACAACCATCAGAGCATTGGACTTATCTCTTCTTTAGCTTATTATGTTAATCATCTTGTATCTTTTGTTTGCATTATGGTTTTCTTTTGCTCTTGGATGTACTTAGTTGGGGATTTACCTTAGGTGATTGTAGCTCTTTGAGCGGTTTTGAGTTTATCCCCTTTAAGGACCTTGTAACCTTTTTTTTTGTGGCAATAAAATACCTCTGTATAATGGGGTTTCCCAAAAAAAAAAAAAAAAAAAAAATATGAGCTAAATATTAGTGCTCGTCAATAGAAATGAAGGAGAGGTAGCACTAAAGAGAAGATTCAACACCAAAGGGTTTATGGGATGAGTAGAAAATCAAAGAATGTATTATAATGTACGCTATATAAAAAAACAAAAAAACAAGAAAAATACTTTTCAATCGACGGAAGAGATCTAGCGGTGTAGTTGTCGTTCGTTAGCATGACGAAGCAAAAGTTAGAGTTTCAAGAAAGAGGGGGAGATTGATTTGTTTGTAATAATAAGTTAATTATTGCAATGCTTTTAACCGCTACTAATACCAACGGTTATAATCACTGCCATAAATATAGGCAATAGTTTTAAAACCTCTGCTAGAATACAAGGCGGAGCGAAAAAGTTTTATGTATGGGGATATAAAATGATAAATTTCAATAATATTTTTAATATTTTAATTCAAAATTGAGACTTACATAAGCAATTTTTTTTTATATAACTAAAACAAATGTGATTATAAAAACTTATAAATTTATTATATTAGCTGAAATTTCGCCTTCCAAATTTTTAGATATTGAAGTTATTGTTTAAATTTATTATTATTTAATAAAAAAATTCTTTATAGGATTATGCAAGTGATTTTTTATAACTATTAAATATAAATTATGATAATAAATCTAATTAAATAAAAAATTATGTAATCAATTAAACATATAAACAGTTTTAATTTAATTAACTTAAATTTTTTTATTAATATTAATTAATAATTACTATAATGTAATATTTGTCTTGATTGGTTTTTGCTTGAAAAAAAAGTTTGGTATTATGACAATGGGAGCTCGCTATTTAGATGTCCGAAATGCTAGCTCCATTCCTACCCAAAAATCAAAGAAGTGAGAAATCATAAAGTTAATCCCACCTTTCCTCCAAATCATCTTCGTGCATGCTTCAGTTTATGTAAATCAGGTAAGACTGTAAGTCCACCAGCTAATGGGATTTACTAAATCAAAGCTTCAAGGCAAAATAGAGGACTGAAGGAGAAATAGGACTTAGACTTTTGTAATATTTAGAGGTGCTTGGCTGTACAAATGATTTAACTCAAGTGGCATTTAGTAAATTCAATAAATCTCGGTTTAATAAATATTGTGAAAGTTAAATCTAGAAAATAATTTGGTATGATGTAATTAAATTAAGTACTACTATTTGGTTAATTATATCAAGATTTAAGTTATATATTTTATTTAAAATTTAAATAATGAATATTTAGAGGTTATTTTTATTATATTTTTTATCACAAAATAAAACTAAAAAAATTAATTAAATAATTAAGTCAATTAGATGTAAGCTAAGTAATTAAGAATATAATAATAATGTTAATGAAAGTATTAATTGAAATTATAAATATTCAAATGATAGTTATAAAAGCACAACGAAAATAAATAAATAAATGATAACGATTAATGTATCATTCTTAAATATTATTTATATAATCAATAAAATATATAATTTATCTATGTTGAGACTATAATCGAGGATATTTAATAAGTGAATTAAATAATAATTTCTATTTAGTTTATTTATATAAAATAATGATCATATTTAAATTAATTATAATATATTTATCATAGTATAATATATCAATTAATTACAAATCTATTAATCAATTATAAAGTAATAAGCCTATATTAATTACATCTAAGTCTATTAAATTATAATTAATCTAAGATGATATATTAATTAATTATTATCTAAATACTTTAACATTAATTAAAATTAAATCAAAATAAAAACTAATTTAAGAGAAGGAATTGACAGCATTTCAGCATTCAAAATTCTCATCTTTGTATTCCTTTGCGGCTGCGTGAAAAAGAGATGGTAGACATCTCAAAGGTTATCCATGTATTCCTTATTTCTTTCCCACCCTCCTTTGCGTTCTTCTGCTTATCTAAATCCGATAAATCCAGCTGCCAACAAGAATTAGTAAATTCGGATTTAATTTGCTAAAGCGGTTTTAACTGGATTACAAACGCAACGAATTAAACTTGTCCAAAAATACCCTTTGGCTAGATTTAAGTTAAATCCGGCTTAAATCCTCCACAAATCCTATAACCACCTCGCCGTTAACTCAATGGGGGCACGTGCCCCAATGCCCCCACAGTATATATACAAAAGAGAGATATGATAAATAAAGAATCTATATATTACCTTCATTTAATTTTTTCCTATTAAGTGTTATAGTTAAAAATAGTTAATAGCATACATATAATACGCTAAGAATAGTAAAGAGCATTATGGAGATATTGATAAGAATAGATGAAGAATTATGTAGGCATTATTGGCTAGCATTCCTTTACATATATAACTGCATCTCCCAACATATCACCCATGTCCGTCTCTCCAACCCTTCACGTCCCCTGCTCGCCTCAATTCCACGCGAGAGACTCATCACTGTGCCCAACTCCTTCTCACCTTGTCTCATCCCTCCTCCTCTCTTCATGGGCCTCTGATCATCCTCCCCTTCATCTCCTCCATTTATCATGCGGGACGATTCTCTGTTTATTCCATTCCTCTTCCTTCCTAGCTTTCGATATATCTTTTCCGATTCTCTAATCTATGTCCACTCTCCTCTACTTTGTCCGCTATCTCAACCATTCTTCCTAAGTTTTCAACTAAACCTAACACTAATTTCATTCTCCTCTACTTTACCTTCTCCTCTCTGAACTCCCTTTCATGCTATCAGCTCATGTGTCATCCCTCTTGACTGCCCTCTTCAAACGCTCTTTTAAAGAAGAAATCTACCCCAACACCCTCCTCCACTACACCAACCTCTTTGACTGACTCGACGCCACTCTTTGCCCTCAGAGCCTCAACTTCTCCCATATTCCTATTGTTGTGATTGAAACCCTCCTCGGACCCAAAACCGAGCCCTATGCGACCAAAGAGAATGCTTGCACCTACAACTCCAATTTGATCAAGCATGTGATAGTCGACCGAACGGGAACTTCTCTGGTGCTAGAACAGACGGCATCTATCTACATCTACAAGTTGTTCAATAAGGACCAGCGACTAGGTCCAGAGTCAGAGAAATAGTGGGGACTTTTTTTTGGCAATGGAATGCCTATGTCTACTTAATGTGGTTTGGAGTGGGGGGTTTTTGTCTAATGATTCTACCAACAGGACATTCTCGCCGCTGAGGGGGGGCAGATTTGAAGGCATTGCAAGCGACTTTGGGGCGGGGAGGGCAAATCGCCGGAGATACAACATGCTTCTAATGCTTTTGACAGTTATTATCGAAGGAAGGGAAGATTAAGAGCTCTTACTTCTTAGGCTGCTATGGTGACAACGACGGATCCGGTGAGTTGCTCTGAGCTATCGTTCTTGGCACTTGTGAATTCCTTTTCATGTTATTTATCACTTGGAAAACTGCAATTTTTATGATTAGTCTTGAATTATGTTTATTTGTACAGTCGTTAACATTTTCTTTAGTGTTTGTCTTATCCTCTTTTTTGGAGTTGTTCTCATGAGCCCTCATTTGCAATTTATTATCAATGAGTGATGATTGAGATGCTAAATTTATTTTTTAAAGATATTTTGAACAACTATTAGTGCTTAATCATAGATTTAATATTTTTTCTTGACTTTTTTGTACTAATTTTATCTACTCATCTGATGAGTACATTTTTCATCCTTTATACATGTCCAAACCAGCTATTTGATGTATAACCATTAAATTTTAAAGACTTTTTGATGTTGCAGATGTTAAATTTGGTTAAATTCTATTAAAATTTTGACAAATATTTTTATGATTTAGAATTTAAATGAAGGAGACAAAGAGGCTGGTGAGTAATAGTGCAAATTTTTAAAACTGAACTTCTCTCAAAATTTACTAGATCTTAGATTTCACCTTAAATTTGGAGAAAATGGAAATTTAAGAATGTAGTTTGATTTATGTGGCCTACAAATTTATTTGGTAAACTTTATGGTAAATCCTGACTAAATATTGTAACAAACAACCTCTCAACTTAGATATCAACAATTTTTTAATCATCCAACCCTTGGAATTTTAAAACTTCACAACTAAAAATTTTGTATTGCCATAAAAATGATACCAATTTTAAACTATGTGATTTCTTATGTTTTGATATGACACTGAAAATTCCATTAGTCGAAGCACGAATCTTGATGACAAAAGTAATCTGATTCTGAGTCAAGACTAACCTAGATCGCGCTTATTGAAAACTTATATATCGCTGACTTCTAAATATGAAGTCAAATTAAGCATTGACTGGATCTAACAAGTCCAAGATCTCCTAATTTTGACTTCATTTGAGCATTCAAATACTTAAAATACATTAGATGATTAAGGAAATCATTTTGAGCCGTCCGATGGAATGTTTTGAAATTTTGACTACAATGACCAAAATGCCCTCTCAGAATCCTATAAATAGGACATCATTCTTGTCATGAAGGGAGAAGCTAGAGGCAAATTTGGGAGAAAGTTAGGAGAGAACTAGAAGTTTGAAGTTCGTCATCACCACCGTTGCCGCCGATCGCTGTCTATTATCATCGCCGACTGCCACCAATAACCATTACAGTCCAACTACCGCCGTATAACTGTTGTAACCTGATTATAAAATTCTCATTATCAGGATTTCTCACATACAATCTTGTAATCCCGTTATCGAAAAGATTCAAATTTTGTACTCCAAAGTTGATATATAGTGAAGCATCTTTACTGGGGTAGACCCTGTGATTTTTTACCCTATTCCTGAGATTTTTTCATGTAAAAATTCTGGAATTTCTTATTTTCTTTTCAACTATCTGTGTGCGTGTTGGATTTTCATACAAAGCTAAGACGTGAAGTTTTATTCTACTGCTACAAGTTTTCTAACACGCAACAGTTTGACACCGTATGTGGGAAATATTCCTTTTACATCTTCGCGATGATTGACAATTTGATTTTATGTTCAGAATAATACCACCTATATGGTGAAGAAAATTTTATTCTCGAGGAACACATAAGAAGAATGAAGATTTATCAAAGTTCGATCCTTCAGCTTTTGTTGGAGATTGAGGGGCAACTCTTAATCTCAAAAGATCATCCAAATCAATATTCTGGATATCTAATTGATTATCAGTTCGAGAAGCAAGTCAATGATGTGGAGCAATTTCAACAAAAAGAAAATAGAGCGATGGCTTTATAAATTATGATTTTCCAATCATACTCATGGAAAATAAGTCAAAGGTCAAGGAGCAACTTTGGCTACAGCCTCAAATAAATATTTTGATTTAACCTCTTCCACACAGGTTAACATCATTGAGTAATACTCTGACAAATAATCTTGGAAGAATCAAAATGTTTAATCTCTTCCACACAGGTTAACATCATACTTTGACAAAACAATCTCGAATAAGAGTTAAAATTATTGATTTCTTCCACACAGGTTAAATGTCAAGGAGTAATACTCTGACAAACAACCTCGGATGGGTCAAAAATTCTCAACGGATTCGATTCAATCTCTTCCATAAAAGTTAATGTCATCAAGTAATACTTTGACAAACAACCTCGGATGGGTCAAAAATCCTTGGCGGATTCGATTCAACCTCTTCCATACAGGTTAACGCCATAAAGTAACACTTTGACAAACAACCTCTGATGGGTAAAAAATTCTCAAGGGAGTCGATTCAACCTCTTCCATACAGGTTACTATCATCAAGTGATACTTTGACAAACAATCTCGGATGGGTCTAAAATCCTTGACGGATTCAATTCGACCTCTTCCATACAGATTAACGTCATCAAGTAATACTTTGACAAACAACCTCGAATGGGTCAAAACTCATTGGCGGATTCAATTCGACCTCTTCCATACATGTTAACGTCTTCAAGTGACACTTTGACAAACAACCTCGGATGGGTTAAAAATTCTCAATGGATTCGATTCAACTTCTTCCATACAGGTTAACATCATCAAGTAACATTTTGACAAACAACCTCGGATGGTCAAAAATTCTTGGCGGATTCGATTCGACCTCTTCCATACAGGTTAATATCATCAAGTAATACTTTGACAAACAACCTCGGATGGGTCAAAAATTATTAGCGGATTCGATTCGACATATTCCATAAAGGATAATGTCATCAAGTAACACTTTGACAAACAATCTCGGATGGATAAAAAATTCTTAGCAGATTCGATTCGACATATTCTATACAAGTTAATGTCATCAATTAAAACTTTGACAAACAACTTCGGTTGGGTCAAAAATCCTCAGCGGATTTGATTCAACCTCTTCCATACAGGTTACTATCATCAAGTAACACTTTGACAAATAATATCGGATGGGTTAAAAATCCTCAGCATATTCAATTCAACATCTTTCATACAGGTTAATGTCATCAAGTAACACTTTGACAAATAATCTCGGATGGGTCAAAAATCCCCAGCGGATTCGATTCGACTTCTTCCATACAGGTTAATGCCATCAAGTTACACTTTGACAAACAACCTCGGATGGGTCACTGCATGATGGATTTTTACCTCCCTACTTTATGTGTGGCCAATCAATAGGATACCCTTGAACAACCAATATCGTATGAGTCAATCGACATTAGGTTGCCCTATACAATATAAGAATTATGTTGACTTAGTGTGACTATTGTTTAAAATAATGCATCTACTTAATCTATTTAGCATTTAGAAACCTATAAATTTTAGTTAGTGGTGTTAGGTCATTGAAAAAAGTACATATAGTAACTTCTACCTCAACAGTTCTTCAACTTCTATGCAAACAACTACTATGTACCTACTAGCCTCTACTAGCATATACTCATAAACCTCATCATTGATGACATTCACCATAATAAAATCAATATTATTTCAAAAACGGCACACTAGATTGATTTGCTCAGCGGTTTCGTACGTATAACCACTAACTGCTAATGTGTGTGTCTATATATATATATATATATCGACTTAATTAGGAGCATTTACAATTATAAGGCTTAAAAAGAATAAGTGATAATTTCTCAACTCTTCTTCTCTTTTAATTACATATCAATCTTGTTCATTTGTATGATGCAACTCTTCTTAGAACACTTATAAATAATATATAAAGAGATAATATACTTATTTGAAATTTAATGATAACATAATATCAAATTTTATAGAATTGATATATACTCCATATATATTTCATTATTATTCAATCATCAATTGGATTCTTAATTATAACTCAATGATCGGAAGTGAAAAAAAGTTAAAATTTAGCATGTTTGAATATTACATTAAGATCTTTGAGAACTTGTTGTCCATTTTTAAACCCATTTAGATAATAAGCAATTTAGTCATTTAACATCAATAGATTGATTATTTATATATGAGCAAAAATAAACATTTGCAACCCTTTAATTCGAAAACATTTGAAAGATTATTTGGTTTTAAAAATTAATTTGGTGGATACAAAATATTAAATAGATTAAATTGTTAAATGTTATAAATGAAAACAAATTAAATGTTATTCATTTAAATATATTACATATTGTTGAGGGCATTTAATGTTTTCTAAAGAAATATGAAATATGACTTTATATCTCAAAAATGTGGACTAAGTGTATTTTGCTATATCAAGAAGTTTCCAATTCTTTGAATTCCTCATAAGCTAAGGTCATATATTTTTTAGTTTTAGACTTTTTTACTACACCAAATAAATACTTGATTTATAAACAATTATTTTTAAAAAGAATAAGTAATTGTTTATATTACATTTTAAAATAACTATTTCTCATTATATAATTTACACATACATATAGGGGCTGTTTGGTTCTGTGTAAAGTATGTGTAATATAATTTAAATACACGCAATTCTTCCTTTCCCGTGTTTGGTACGCGGTAATGTAATTACCGTGTAAAATTTTACGGTATTTGAAATTCCTTTCCAACAGATTTTGGTAAACTAAATACCCCAAAATCGGCGAATTCGAGTCACTTAACAACCGCGTAGAACTCCTCGCCTCCGCTATAATCTTTCGCGATACTTCGCATACCCGCCAAGCAGAGAGAAGAGAGCCGCAAACCCCGACGGGAGGTGAGATCCTCGACATTGCTCGCCAATTTTAATTCTTTTCCAGCTACTGCATGCCCTGTGGTCACATAGAACCTTCTGTCGCAAATCTCTTCCATATCCGAGATTAGGTACATCCCTTTTCCTCCCTTTCTCCACTTATTTGTTTCTCATTCTCCTTCTCCGTGTAAATAGAATATTATCAGAAGGAAGGTGGATACCGGAGAGACGTACAACCATCGAAGAGGTTTTGCGGTGGCTATAGAAGAATCCAGTGTTCTGGTCTCTGGTCTCCAAGGCCTTGGCGCGGAGATAGGTAACTAGGAGATCTGGATCTTATTTTAGACATTTATTTTCGTGTTTCTTTTCGGATGAAAAGCTTCAACCGATTTATTGGAATTATGTTTCTTTATGGTTATGATGCTTAACTTCCCGATAGAAGGAATCGAATATTACCGATGCACCAATCTTTGTTCTTATACTTCTGGTTCATACCAATTTTTAATTTTTCGATTTCTTCTATATTGTGGATTGCATTGATACTTCAGGTTCACGAACTTTCCTTCTCGCTCTGCTCGGTTGCCTTCGACTCTCTTACACAACTCGATAACATTGTTCCTCTCTCTTTCACTCCGATCGACTTCTGTTTCGCACGACCCATCTTCTCTCTCTCTCGCCTCGCTCTGCTTTCGCCGCCTGCCTCCGCCCTCGGTCGCTCTCAATCGGCGGTCTACGCTCCCTACCCTCTCTGCTTTCCTGCCTCCCGTCTAATTAGTGGAACCAAAGATTAACCGATTTGTGCTCTTCTTCTTCAATGAGGCATTCCAGCCCAAAGATGATTTTGATCAATAGAAGCTCACAGATTTTTTTGGCCTTGGCTCTGAACTTGGCTTTAGTATCGATGTAGAAATCACATGTTATTTCTTGCTCTTCCAAATTATGAGATTTTCTGTGAAGAATGTACAATGCCCCAAGTGGACTTTTCATCTGTTGGTGGTCCAACATAGTTGCATTTGTGTATCCTTCAATTTATAAGATGTCATTGCTTTTGTATAAAAATTTTTTAGGCTTCAATTTATAAGATGTCATTGCTTTTTGCATTCGGTCTCTGTTCCTTTAATTTAAGATATTTGATCATTTATTAAGTGGCTTGAAGATGCGACTCTTTGAGTTTATACATAACTTTGCTAACTTATTGTGAATGCGGTGCTAGGATGAATGTAATATAAGTAGATTAGTTTTCCCGTTAACTTTTGATATTGTCCCATATCTATAGTAGTTCTTTCTTCATTAAGATCCACTTTTTATCTTATTAGTTCAGTAGGAGTTTTACATGACTTTCACTCTATCTTGATTTTTTTAGTAGATCCATAACATATTTTTGATGGGAGAGAAATATCCTTTTTAGATTGAACCAATTCTATGCAAAGCATAGGAATGGTTCATCTAATTTACTATTTTAACCATTGTTCAATGCCATATCCCGATACAAAAAATGATATTACTTTTTTTAAATTTTTTTTATAATTCTATCTTTTCCTCAACTAATTTGTTGGCTTTGATATGATCCTAAACACTTTTTTATTATTTTCTGAGTATCAGCTTAGTGGATCTTATTTATAAAAAATAATGGCTGACACATCTGAAGAGGGTGAAGGATGGTTCTCTGATTACGATGACTATTCAATTGATGTTGAGATCAATGGAAATCAACTTGCTTCAACCATTCATGCATGCATAGCTGGCTCAATCACTATTATATATATATTATTGGACACACTAAAGAGAAATCAACAAAGAATTAATCATGAGCGAAATATTCAGCGTGCGACATACCTTTCTAGATTATATCTTGGATCTGATTCAGATTGCATGAATATGGTTAGAATGAAAAAAGCACCTTTTTTCAAATTATGCAATCTATTTCGCAGAAGAGGTTTACTTGTAGACACGCTCAATGTAAAAATTGAAGAACAAGTTGCTATATTACTACATACCCTTGGGCACAGTGTGCGAAATCGGGTTATTCGATTCAACTTTCAACGATCTGGAGAAACTGTGAGTAGGTACTTTAATGCTGCATTATATGCTGTAGGAGGTTCTCTGAAGCGTTTATTCATCTTATTAAAAATTGTGCCACGAATGCTTGGTTTTCTGTGATCATCAATAGTGAGTCGACCGGTTTTTTCACATCTACCCATGGCTTGAGACAAGGAGACCCTCTCTCTCCTACTCTTTTTATCATTGCTGTTGACTACCTTTCCATGTGTTTGAATGATATTTTCTTTTATAAACCTAAATTGCTTTATAAAACTCATGGTGGCATTCCAGTTTCTCATCTTAGTTTTGCTGATGACTTTATCATCTTCTGCAATGTATCCCACATATCAAAACTATCTTGAAATTACTTAAGAATTTTGGAAAGGAAAGTGGATTATTTCTTAACAAGACAAAATGTTGCTTTATTCCTTCATCCAAAATTTCCATCAATAGGATTAACCATATTCAACGTATCACTAATTTTAAGCAACATCTTTCTTAAATACCTTGGTGCCCCTCTTTTCAAAGGACATAAAAGGTCACATCATTTCGATGATATAATCCAAAAGATCTCTAATCGTATTTCTTCTTGGGAATATAACTTTCTATCTTTTGGCGGCTTACCCCGATTAAGAGCACCCTCAATTCCTTACCTATTTATCTCATTCAATCTATTGTGCCTACCAATTCTATCATCAACAGGATTGAGAGGCTTATAAATAAATTTTTTTGGGGCTCTAACACTTCTACCAAAAAAATGCATTGGTCCAGTTGGCAAAAATGTTGTGGCTCCTTCGAGGAAGGTGGTCTTGGCTGTAAGACTATTAAAGATACAATCACTGCATTTTCATACAAACTTTGGTGGAACTTTAGATGCAATAATAATCTTTGGGCAAACTTCATGAATGTTAAATATTGCCAAGGGAAGCACCCTATAACTTGTTCCTATAATTCTAGAGACTCTCCGACTTTGAGAAGATTATGTAGCATCAAATGAATGGCTGAGTCACAAATTACTTGGGGCATAAATTCCGGCAACTCTTATTTTTGGCAAGATAACTGGATTGGTACTGGGTCCATTGACGAATTACTTTCATCGCATTCTACTGATACCATTAGAGTTAACTCATTCTGGCATAATAATAAGTGGAATATGTCTAAACTTCTTGAATACATCCCATCCTCTATAATTGATAAGCTTAATTTCATTCAGATCTCCTCGCCCAACAAGGATCAGATCCTAAACTATCTCAGAATGGTGAATTTAATTTTAAAAATGTTTGGATATATAATAAAAGAAATGTTGAAATCTCTAATGTTTATGACAAAATATGGCATAACAATATTCCTACTACTTACTCCATTCTTGTTTGGTATTCTTAAGAACTTTATCGGTTGATTCCTTAATGTGGAACAAAGGCTTCCACTTACCCTCTAAATGTTATTGTTGTTTTCACATCAAGAGGTTAATCATCTTTTGTGAATGGGGCCATTGCATCAAGGCGTATGGTATGATGATCTTTTTTAACAATGACCTTTTCAATGGTTCCTTATCCATATACCAACTCCTTGATATTTATTTTAAAACATCCTTAAAGGTCACATCAAAATTACAAGCTAGTATTATTATTTGGTTTATATGGATGGCCAGAAACGAAGCAAAACACAACGGTATAGCTATGAATCACAGAAAAATTATGGCTAGAATAAAATACAAAATTAGTGAGCTATTTAATGTTAACCTAATTAAGCAGAAACACTTCAAAGGTTGTATTATCGCAAATTAGGTCTTCGCCTACCTATTCAAACTATATGTCTCTAGAAAGGTCATTTATTGGGTTAAACCCAAAAACAATCTTATTAAAATTAATGGATGGTTTGCACCGTAATGGTTACTTGTGGTGGTATTTTTAGAAACTACACCGGTAAAGCTCTTTATGCTTTTGCTTTCCCTTTACAAACCCACTCGCTCCATATCTTGAACTTATGGTCGTACTATGCACTTGAGATTTGCCTTCAACATGGCTGGTTTAACATCTAGATTGAAGTGGATGCTTTATTATTGACCTCTTAACTTCTACGAAATCTGGTAATGTTGAATTGTTTTACGTGCTCAAGCATATCCGAACCCTCCTTTCTAAATTCAGCTATGCGATCTCTCATGTTTGGAGGGAAGGCAATGCATGCGCCGACTACCTAGCAAACTTAGGTGCTAGACTGAACAATAGAGCTATCTTTGATAACTTAACTCTACCTCATCATCTGAAAGGCCTAGTTAACCTCGATCGGGCTACCCTATGAATTTAAACAAAGATGTCTTGTTGGTTTGTATTGACCGACGGTCCATCACTTAATTTATTTTCATGTTCTTTGGTTCTATCCGAATTGATGTCTCGATTGTTCTTTTATTGTTTTCATTTGGTTCCTTTAAGTTGGGATTGGTTGTTTGGCAATGTGGAGCCTTACATTATATAACTTATATGGAATTTTAAATGGGTTGTTGGTGTTGGATTCTAATGTATTTGCAAGTGCATCCTATGGCGATAAGCTTTTGGTATTGATTGGTCCGATATTAATCGGTAGGTATTTGTTATTTTGGTTTGTTGACTGGCTATCCTATTTCAGTAATGTTTACGGTTGGATTCACCCATCGCTATATGGTTCTGATTCTTTGTTTAATTTCTGGCTGGCTCCTTTATTTGGGGCTTGCGGTTGTTTGGCTGAACCGTGGAACATTCTATTTTTTTTCATATTGCTGGTTCTATCCACTGCTAGATTTTACTGATTGTTCTTTAATTGGTTTCTGGGTTCCTTTAATTTGGGATTGTTGTTTGGGCCGAACCGTGGAGCCTTGTTAGACCTTATGGAATTTTATATGGGTTGTTAGTGTTTGGATTCTCGTATATGCAAGTGAGACCTTGGCGATTAGCTTTTGGTGTTGGTTTCTATTAATCTGTATGTATATGTCTTCTGGGTTTTGTTGGATTGGGCTACCCTATTACATGCCTTTTGGTGACCTGATTTTGATTGGAGCTTTCCATGGCTCGGTTTCAATCATCGCTATGTTTATTTTTCTCTATTTGTCTCTCGGTTCCTTTATTTGGGGCTTACGGTTGTTTGTTTGTCGATCCGTGGAGCCTTCTGCTTTCACCTTATATGGAATTTTGGTGTTTGGGATTCTACTTGTTCGTAAGTGCAATCTATGCAGAATTGTTATTTGGGAGTCTCTGAATCTGGTTGTTCTTCGGCACCTGCTTAATAGTATTTGGATTGTGTTGGAATTGAATCACTTTCATTTTCGATTCTCTCTTTCTTTACGTGTTGGGGAAGCTCGATTGTCTTTGTCCTTGACAAAGATATATGATGTCTCAAATGACACCTCCAATAGCTCCTATCTGGTTTGTGGGATAGGATGGTGAGGATTTCACTTCTCTTTGGTTGGTAGTTGCATTTTTGTGGTATCCTTCCACGTTTGGATGCTCTTAATTGTAATTGCCCCAAATTCGTGGAATGAGCCTTCTTTATCCCTCTTCTTCACTATCAATTCCAATTTATCCCGCATTCAATTATATTTTGTCGCACTATCTAACCTGGATCAAACTTCTTTTGTATTTAAACTTGCGTGTGTTTAGTTTTTTTTTTTGTAGGTTGCGGCATGTCATGGACTCTTTCTCCTTCCGTTACTTCGACCTCCATTCACTCATTGCCTTCAAATGGTTTGCTCGAGTTTGCTCCATTTTCCAAGTACTATTACAACCATCGAGCATTGTATTATCTCTTCTTTAGCTTATTATGTTTATCATCTTGTCTCTTTTGTTTGCTTTTATGGTTTTCTTTTGCTCTTGGATGTACTTAGTTGGGGATTTACTCTTGATTGTAGCTCTTTGAGTAGTAGTTTCGGAGTTTATCCCCTTTAAAGACCTTGTAACCTTTTTTTTGTGGCAATAAAATACCCCCGTATAATGGGGTTTCCCTGACATGAGATGATAAAGCCTGCGACATTGGAAACTCCACATAAAATACAATCGAGCGATAGATTCATGCCTTTCTTCAAGGTATGTTAGTGTTATCTTATATAAGTATTTTAATGCTCTTGCTAATATCACTTGTTAATTTTAGGATTGTATCGGTGCTCTAGATGGAACCTATATTAAAGCTAGGGTTCTTAAGGAGCATGAATCTGCCTTTAGAGGGAGAAAACTTTATCCCACCCAAAATGTGCTTGCAGCAGTAGACTTCGATTTGAAATTTACATATGTCTTAGCTGGGTGGAAAGGTTCAGCACATGATGCTACAGTACTACGTAATGCCTTAGAACGTCATGATGGTCTGTTTATTCCAGAAGGTATAAAATATTTTTATCATAAATATCACTAACAAAATTTTTTTTAATTATACGAAAATTTGATTTACGTTTACTCACAGGTAAGTACTACCTAGTGGACGGTGGCTACTCCACTAGGAAGGGTTTTATATCTCCATTTCGTGCCACAAGATATCATCTAAAAGAATTCACTAACAGTAGACCAACCAATGCTCAAGAGTTATTTAACCTTCGATTCATCACTCCGTACTACAGTGGAGCGTGCTTTTGGTTCTTTGAAAAATCGATTTGGAATTAAGTGCGACCCATATTTTCCATTAGAAACACAAGTAATATTGTTCTTGCATCTTGTATATTACATAATTGGATCATTTATAAGGGGTGATGATTTCATTCTTCCGAGGACGAGTGGGATATGAGAGCACATAATAAGGCATGACATAAGGGTTATAGAAGAATCCGGTGAGTGGTTGTACAAAAGAGACCAAATAGCTCAAGCAATGTGGAGCAAAGCATGAACAAGTTGGTTATTAGAGAATTTTGGACAAAAAATATCCTAGCACATAGTCCATATTTTGGGATGTTAGATTTAATATGCTTTAATAAAACATATTTTATTAGTACTCACTTTACATATATTTTTTTTGATGTTTAACTTTTTGGTTGACATATATATGTACTGGATGATAGAGATATTAATTTTTTTGTAGCATAAAGCATCTTTATTTTTTATAGATTTATCTTTATTTGACAAAATTTCTTCTATAAGATTGTTTTGTACTCATACTAACTATTTGTTTCAATATAATTGTTGTCTAACTAGGTTAAATGGACAATCTACCTCCTAACCCTCCAAAGTTAAACTAAAAGAAAGCATTTTGTCCGGAATACAAAACCGAATGGATTCCTGTGGCTTTACAAATCATGTGTGAGTATATTGATGCAAATATGAGAAGCCAAGGCTTCAAAGATACCGGTACAAAAAGGTGTTTCTTATAAAAAAGAAATTTGGAATTGAAGTCACACCAAACAATGTAAAATATCGCATCAAAGAATATGCAATCACATCCAGAAAGAAAAATCAGTGTCTTGGGATGAAAATAAAAAATGATATTGATGGGACAAGAGGAATACATATCACATATTCAAATATTTTTGTAATACATTTTCATTACATTAAATTTTTAATAAATTTATGTTAACTTTTTTTTAACTTCTTGCATTATAGGCTTTTCCAAAAGATGCTAGCTTTTTAAATATTCCAATTATATGTTATAATGAATTGGAGAAAGTTTGTGGTGAAGGTCATGCCACAAGAGAATGGGCAAAGTCAGGAAATTCTGAAACTTCATTTGGTACTCAACATATAAGTTTAGATGATAGTCTCCAAGTTTTGTCGAGTCATACATAGATGCATCCGCCCATTGAGTTTCCGATGTCGATCTAACACAAAACTCTTGTGAGAAGACAAAGAGATCAATACCTCTTCTTGACTAAATGAACACAAGAAGACTAAAAGAATGAAAGTGATCAATCTGCATGATTATAGATGATGATGATAGTAAGTGTAAAAATGCAATTTAGAGTTCAACAAGAGATTTTAAGGAGAGACAAATATTCAGTGAATTAATGACAGAGCTTTCTAGTATTCCAGGATTTTCTGTTGAGGAGATTGACACAATTTATGAAAAATTATCAAATGATCCTACGATGATTCGATCCTTCCTTTCAAGGCCTGTAATCAAAAACTAGATGGATGCACAAGGAGTTAGGAAGATGATTTTGTGTTTTGTGTTTATGTTATTTTAGTTAAATCTTATTGTTTACAACTATCATGCAACAAGATTTATCGAACTTAAATTTCTTTTTTGTTGAATATGGACCTAACTGATAGTTAATGATGTTTGAATGTAATGCACTATGATATTTTGTTGAATATTTCTAAACTTTGGATGTATATTTTTAATTTTTCCTGTTCATCCAACTTTAAGATGCAGCTGAGCATTCAAATATAAGAATACATTGGCTTACATACATTCTAAATCTCCTTTTTCTTCAGGCATGTTGCTACAAACAACATCTTCCTCTGCTACAAAGGATGTTGTAACACTAACAAGAGGATAAATAGCAACCTTTGAAACTTGGTTGAATAAAGCCATATTTTATAGTATTCTGATCGAATTGTAGATAAAGCCTTATTTTAAAGTTTTCTCCTTTCCATGATATTCTTTCTTTATTTCTTTTATAGTATTCCATCGATTTATTTTTTTTGTTCTTAGTTGTTTTAGATTGCTCTCCTATTCATTTGAAACTAAATGAAGGAAGGAGTCAGTAAAGATTAGTATTTGGAAATATCCGATATGCTTTTTAAGTTCTATTTCTTGCTATTTAATTAAATTTATAGCTTTTATTTACATTAGTATTCTTCTATATGAACATTTATTGATTAGAATCATGCATATCGAGCTTATGTAACTAATAGGACAAGAGTAAGATATGGAAAATAATTAGTATTCAAGTGAGGTCTGTGATTTGATGTACAATGGTACCTTGCATTTGTAAGTCATCTTTTCATTGAAATTCTAGATTGATGCCATATGCTATATTTCATAATAACATCAAGTTTTGAGCAAAACCATCTGTACAATCTTTATGATGAGTTTTTTGTGTCCTGCTTGTATGACCTTTGTTTTGTATTTCACTGCTTTAGATTTCCATGATACCGCAAAATATCATTCACGTAAGATAATGGTCGTATCAATGTAATCATCCAACGAGCTCAATGAAGAATATTCCGGTTGTGTTTTACTAGTTGCTGAAATTGTTTTGCTTACAATTTAGATGTGCTCCTTACACCAAATGATTTCAAATATATTGGCATCCGTGCCAGCCTCCTCAATTCTCAAACTTGATGATTCTACCATGATTACATTGTGATTAATGAACCTATACTAGGATGTTGCTGTTGATTGACGGCCTCCATATTTGTATTATATTCGGGTATATGCTAGTCATGATCTATTCACATATTTGTGCAGCTCCGATGTCGCCAGGTATTCTAAATTCTGTTAAGTAATTTGTTAATTTATTTTGATATGATTTGTTTGACCCATTAATAGGTGATACATTGTGCTGCATCTAATTTGTTTTTAGTTAGTCATTGTTCTTAATTTTGATGAATATATATAAACCATTTTTTTAATAGTTTTCATGTAAAGAAATCAGGAAGATTGTTATAATTCTTGATTATCTGTTCATGTTTCAACTTTTACATCCTTGACATGAAATGATGAATCATTAGTCCTTATACTCTCTTTTATCTTGATCGATATGTTTTAACTCAATTCTTGAGTTAGCTCATTAATTACTCCAATTTCAGGTTTAATATTTCATTGGCTCTTGTTCTCTTGTATGGTGGCTTTTACCAATGAGAGTAACAGCAAAGTGATTTCACACCGCAGAGATGAGAATTTATAACTCATCTCTAGCAAAAGAACCAGAAACTTGTCCATTGCTTGCGATACATATGTAACGTGAAAGGTTGAAATGCATGGTATGGCCGATGCCACAAAGGGGATTTGAGTCCTGACATGGGTGACAACATCAAAGGGAAAGGGATGATCCAGGTTTGCTTCTCAACTCATGTTAGCCTTCTTTGTCTTCAGGCACTCACCTGGGAGAAAAAAATTAGTTTGAAATCCAAGTGATGTGAAGTGGGCTTGTTAACGGTCAGTTTTGGATGGGGTAGATCTCGACTTCGATTCGATCCAAAGAGCTTTTGCATCAGATATGGGTTGTGATCGATCTTATCCATATCCTGTGTTGGATTAGATTTTTGGATCAGATTTTGGGTTGCTTGAGAAGCTTATAAATTTGAATAAATTAGGTAAGCAACTTAAGGAGAGGTAATGTTTAGCTATTAAAGATTTGAGGTTATATGATGTTAATATAGGAACACAAAAAAGACAGGTAATGAGGTTTAGATGAGAAAGGGAGGTGATACCATTGGATGTAGATCTGAATGTTTCAAATTTGAATGATTCATATCTGCGTGTGTGAGAGAGAGAGAGAGAGAGAGAGAGAGAGAGAGAGAGAGAGAGAGAAATTGGAAGTTGTGTGCAATCATTCAGTTTTTTTTATTTTTTTTTAATTTTTTTCTAAGAGACTAATTGGAAGTTGTATGATGTTTAGCAATCATTCAGCTAAAATGGCATACCTAAGGCTACTTAAATCACTCAGTATCATGTTTAGCAATCAGAGCACATCTTATACATGACTTTAGTTTTAGTTCTCTCTCTTGTTTATTCCAAGAAGACTTCAGAAAAAAAGTAATCAAGCTCCTCATTTTTCTCAGTAATGAAGAAGAACATTACAGAATTGATTTGTGCAAAAGTGTCTGGAGGCCATTCTTCAAGCGAGAGATGAAACCATTAATGATCCTCGTGAAAGGATTGAGATAGCAATACCATGCTTTCTACCGCCTTCAAAGAAATCTTAACCTGTTGTCATTGCTTAATCTCACCATTCAAGATGAAGAAGAGTTCTTGCCTCACTAATCTTCGAGGCTTCTTCTAAGGTGAGCTCTAATTCCATTATGTGCAAAATTTATTAGTGTAAGTTAATATACTTTCAACAATTTGGTTTCATTTGTTAGTATGAGTGAGTAATGGTTCTTTTAAGGCAAAAGCTCGCTTACAAATAATGGTGGAGTGGATGGTGTTGTTGATTATGGCTTGTTATGTTAGTGAATGAAATTGTTTTCTTTTAATAAAATTTGATAATCTCTTTATGAGTTTTCATTTAAGATTTTTTTTTTTTTTGCTTATTTATATGTGGTTATCTTTCTTTCATATGACATTTACGGTGAATCCTTTTCCCATTTCCTTCGTTCTTAATTGTTTCATTATAATTCCCATACCATCATTTTTTTTTACTTATTTTGTTTTCCATTTACCTTTCTCGTAGTTTTCCTTTTGAGTTGTGTATTTATCCTAAGCAACTAATTCGCTTCTTTATGTATAGTCTAGTATTAATTTTGTAAATTTGAGTTCATAACTGATTTTCCAAATAGAGTTCATTATTCATATTTTTGCTATGATTTTTATCATACTTTGTCATATATACATGTTTTGTTTCATCAGAAAATTTCGTAATTTTAGGTCATTATTTGACCTAAACCTAAAAAGATTATGTAATTTTTAATATATATATATATATAGCTTCTTATGAAAGCAAAATAAAAAAATATTTTAAAATAAATAATAGATATCATTAATAAATTTATTTATCAGTTCAAGTTATATAGAGGTCTATCATATTGTTTGATTTTCTATTTTTAAAATAAATATATTATAATCTTTTTTTAATTAAGTAGTAATTTTTTATTTATAAAATATTTATATTTTAATATATAATTAATTTATTAATTTAATATTTCAATTAATGAAAAAATTTCACTAATTTTTAAATATACAAGAGTATTCATAATAATTATTACTTTTTACATACCAACCAAATAAAAATATAGTGTATTTATTTTACATACAACCAAATAATCAGAAAGATTCGTAATTCATCAGATTAATTTTTACATCAGATTTTTTTTTATACTACATTCTAAATGCAGGCAACCAAACAGCTCCATAAAAAGAATGCTTCCCAATGATGTCTTCCAACTACGCTTTTACCTTATTATCAAACTCTTTAAAAGTCTCATTCCTATTAATGGCATATTATTTAATGTAATAATTTATATTTATACTACAATAAACTTATTATAAAATAAATGATATATATATATATATATATATCTTCTTTATTTATCATCTCTCATGTGTATATATAAAACTAAAAATCTATGAATATAGATTTGAGTTTCCAACCAACAAGAATAATTAAAATCTTACATAACAAAATTTGTAAATCTATATGAGGTAACTTCTTAGCCGAAATAGCAAAGCGAAAATAAGTAATTTATTATATATTTAAGAGGAACATTCAAGTAAGAGCTTAGAGTGTCTTCATTGGAGATTTTAGATGAGAAATACATGGTGCTTTTAGTGAATTTGAGCTTAGAAGTTGGCAATTTAAAGTCCTCATATAAGAAAAATTAAATGTTTTCAATTCGCAGTTACTTCCACGAAATCTATATGTGTGATTTAATGAATTTGCATTCATGACCTGCATTTTTTATTATATATTTATAAGTAGCTTAATAAATAAATATATTGCGTACATTAATGGGCTTCCTTTCTCTTTCAAACCTACTAATATTTCTTCTTATGCATGTAAGAGGAAATCAAAAGTTACGAATTTGTTACCATATATATTATTATGTTGTAATCAAAATAGATTTGGGGAGAAATATGCTCCGAAATTTTATCAACAGTAGCATATATATTACAATGTGTGTAAGGTTTTTTTTTTTTTTTAATTACTAAACTTACATAGTAATGCATGCTAAGATCAAATCATTGAATACTTACAAAATTGAAATATAAATGCTGAGTTTTAGCATTCTTTTATATATGTGTGTGTAAATTATGTAATCAAAAATATTTTTTTAAAATGTAATATAAACAATTACTTATTATTTTTAAAAATAATTGTTTGTAAATCAAGTATTTATTTGGTGTAGTGAAAAGTCTAGAACTAAAAAATATATGACCTTAGTTTAGAGGAATTCAAAGAATTGGAAACTTGTTGATGTAGCAAAATACACTTAGTCCACATTTTTGAGATATAAAGACATATTTTATATTTCTTTAGAAAACATTAAATGCACTCAACAACATGTAATATAATTAAATGAATAATATTTAATTTATTTTTATTTATAACATTAAACAATTTAATCTATTTAATATTTTGTATCCACCAAATTATTTTTAAAACTAAATAATCTTTCAAATGTTGTCGAATTAAAGGGCCGCAAATATTTATTTTGCTCATATATAAATAATCGATCTATTGGTGTTAAATGACTAAATTGCTTATTATCTAAATTATAACGGGTTAAAAAAATGAACAACAAGTTCTCCAAGATCTTATTGTAGTATTCAGACAAGCTAAATTTTAACTTTTTTTTCAATTCTGATCATTGAGTTATAATTAAGAATCCAATTGATAATTGAATAATAATGAAATATATATGGAGTATATATATCAATTTTATAAAATTTGATATTATTTTATCATTAAAATTGAAATAAGTATATTATCTCTTTATATATTATTTATAAGTATTCTTAGAAGAGTTACAACACACAAATGAACAAGATTGATATGTAATTATAAGAGAAGAAGAGCTGAGAAATTATAGCTTATTCTTTTAGGCCTTATAATTGCAAATGCTCTTAATTAAGTCATCGACATATATATATATATATATATATATATATATATATATATATATATATATATATATATATATATATATATATATATATATATATATATATATATATATATATATATATATATATATATATATATATATATATATGTATTACAATAATAGCACTTAGTGGTTATACATACAAAACTGTTGAGAATACTTCATACAGCACACATGTCTTCTCATCAATTTTGAAACGTCAAAATCTATCATCGTGCAATTTTCACTTTCTGTATAAATATCGAAATGATGGAGTTTACAACACATTTTAAAGTTCAAATCTACCGATTGACGCCGACTGAATTTAATTGCCTCAGCGAAACGCGTCATCGATCCAACATAACCTTGAATATATATATATATACCCTATACGCTTAGAAAACTAATTTAAAATGTCTATTTATTCTTAATTACCCAAATCAGTCCTAATTTCTCCAATTGACAGCCGACTAAATGCACAACCCGAGCCGGATCGAGCCCTCAACCGCAAGCTCATTCGATTCCTAGGAATCATTCCCTCTCCATTCGAACTTGCTCAACTAATCCCTCCTCTCGTTCAAAACCCCACTTTTTCTATCAGCTCCAACTCCTTCAACCGCAAGGAATGGCAAATTCCTTCCTTCTTCATTTTCTTTTCCCTCAAACATTATTCTTCTCTCCAACCGAACTCCCACAGCAAGCCAGGATGGAACAATCGGCTTCTCCTTTCGACCATGCCAACCGAGCAGCCAGAGAGGCTGCTCCCTCCTTCTTTTCTCTCGTTCGCTCTTCCTCTGTTCACCTCCATTCAAACCTTCACACGCATGGACTACGGATGTCACGGCCGGAGCAACGGACGTCATTGACAGGATTGAGCGCCGCTCGATCTCTTCTCTTTCCTCCCGTTTGCACCAGACTCTTCGGCAGCATTTAATTCTGTCGAGTTGTTCAACAGATGCTCGGGTTGGCTCTCCGCAAGCCCTCTTTTTCATTTCTTTTCACTCAAACTGCGCTGGAGGGTCTCCTGCTCGGCTTCTTCCTTTAAGCGTATTGGTTTTGGGGATAAATCGATAGGGTGAAAAATGGTACTAGTTTGTTTTAATTACAGTCGATTCGAGTTCAAAATTATTTCGTTCAATCCTTCGCTGCAATTGCTGGTTTGAAGAACATGAGCAATACTTTAGGTGTGGTTCATCAAAGTCTATGTAGATCATCTGTATTGGAAAATCAGAGCAACACTCATCCATGGATTTTCTCAAGTCTGTCATGCAGAATGTCTTCTTACTCAAAAAAATGATCAAGCATACTTACATAACCGGAGACTGATACTTTCTACCAGATTTCTTGACAATAGTCTGAGTGATTGGAAAACAAGATTCCAACAGGAAATGTATAGGGCTACTTATATGGTTCCCTATTCTGTACTGGCCACTGATTCTTCTCCACAGCTTCTAGACAAGTTCAAATTGGATGAAAATTATGAGCTGCAGTTTGCTTTGTCTCCCCCCTACCTCGGACTCCCTTTAATAAAATATGATTAATTTGATTTAGATTTTTTAGTTCCATCAAAAAATTAAAACAAATTAATTGGTTTATTGAAATATAAAAGTCATAATCAAGTTGAGCACAAATTGAATCAAACCAAATTGGCTTTTCGAATTTATTATTTTAATTTGGTTAGATTTTTGTGTCTATACTTTGGAAATATAAGTATCTTTCCTATGAATTTAGAATTGAATCATATTATCAACTTCAGATAAGAGTCAATATATAATTTCCTCAAACCTATTAAGCGTTTGTCACATTTATAAAAAAGCCTCTTCAATTACATACATATATTTTTTGAGTCACTGAAATACCTTATAGATATGTATGTATAAGTTAGCCAACCAAAGAAATAGGCGAAGTAAAGACTAGTTCAAGTGAGGTGTATTAAGGATGAAAATGATAAAATATTTTTCTTAGAAAAGTATATTGAGAATAGGTGGATGAGATATTTTGATAAACTTTTCAATGAAGATCGATTGATTTTACCAATGTTAATACCCTAAACAAAATTAGAGAATTTTATTTTTATCATCGTATTAGTAAATCTAAAGTTAGAGAAGATTTAAAGAAAATGAAATGCGGAAAAACAGTAGGACCTGGTTATATTCCAATTAAAGTATGGAAATGTTTAGGAGATCAAGGAATTTCTTAGCTTAAAAATCTTTTTAATATTATTTTAAAGATTAAAAAGATGCTAGATAAGTGGAGAAAGGGTTTGTTGGTTCCTATATTTAAAAATAAAGGTGATGCACAAGAGTGTGCAAATTATATATGAATGAAGTTAATATGTCATACATTAAAATTATGGGAGAGAGTAATTGAGCATAGGTTACGATGTGGTACAAAAGTTTCTCACAATCTATTTGGTTTCATGCTAGGTAGATCTACTATGGATGCTATACATATGTTAAGAGTTTTGATGGAGAAGTATAGAGAAAGTAAGGAGGGTCTACATATGATATTTATTGATTTAGAGAAAGCTTATGATAAAGTTTCAAACGATATTCTTTGGAGAGTTCTAGAATAGAAAGGAGTTAATATTGGTTATATTCAAGTCATTAAAGATATGCATACTAGAGCTGTTACTTGTGTCCAAACACAAGGAGGATTGACAAAATATTTTCCTATTTCAGTTGGATTACATCAAGGATCAGCTTTAAGCCCTTATCTTTTTTGCTTTAGTAATGGATGTTCTTACTAGGCATTTACTGGAAGATGTACCTTAGTCTATGCTTTTTACTGATGACATTCTTCTTGTTGATAAGACTAGAGACGGAGTCAAAGAGAAACTTGAATTATGGAGGTCAACATTAGAGTTTAAAGGTTTTCGCTTAAGTAGATATAAAACTAAATATATGGAGTGTAATTTTAGTTGTAGAAGTTCTAGTAGTAGTGTTGTGACATTAGGTGAACAAGTCATTAATAAGAGTGAGTGATTCAGATATTTAGGCTCTATTGTTCAAAATGATGGTAAAATAGATGGAGATGTTATTAGCAGAATTCAAGTTGGATGGTTGATGTGAAGGAATGCATCTGGCCTATTGTGTGATAGAAAAGTTCCACTTAAACTTAAGGGAAAATTTTATAAGATGGTGGTAAGATCTACAATGACTTATGGTACAAAATATTGGCCAATAATAAAGAAGCATAAGACTAAGTTAAGTGTTACAAAGATGAGGATGCTCAGGTGGATGAGTGGCTTTACTCTTAGAGATAAAATGCGAAATGAGTATGTTCGGGAAAAAGTTGGAGTAGCTCCGGTGGAAGATAAGATTAGAGAGAGTCACCTTAGATGGTTTGGCCACATAAAGTGTTGGCCGTCCGATGACCCTGTTAGGTGAGTAGAGGTAGACCTAAAAAGACTTGGTTAAGATGTATAAAAAATGACCTTAGTATACTCGAATTAAATGAGAATTTGACACATAATAGGACACAATGGAGACGAAGGATTCATGTAGTTGACCCCACTTATTGGGATAAAGGCTTGCTATTGTTGTTGTTGAAATAGCTTATATAGAGACCTATTGGCCCTTTCCAATCTTATGCATATAGAGTAGTTTAATTTTAGATGTAGATTCATAAGAATCTAAGAGTCAAATTTTTGTAAGAAAAAAAGAGGATTCAAATCTATGTATTAGAGAGTCACCTTAGATGGTTTGGCCACATAAAGCGTCGGCCGTTCGATGACCCGGTTAGGTGAGTAGAGGTAGACCAAAAAAGACTTGGTTAAGATGTATAAAAAATGACCTTAGTATACTTGAATTAAATGAGAATTTGACACATAATAGGACATAATGGAAACAAAAAATTCATGTAGCCGACCCCACTTATTGGGATAAAGGCTTATTGTTGTTGTTGTTGAAATAGCTTATATATAGATCTATTGGCCCTTTCCAATCTTATGCATATAGGGTAGTTTAATTATAGATGCAGATTCATAATAATCTAAGAGTCAAATCTGTGTAAGAAAAAAGAGAGATTCAAATCTATGTATTTATGTATACATATATATTATTAACAAGTACTCACAAATACATATACTCCAATGCCACCTTCTTCCCCAGAATGCTAACGACATCAACAATAAAATATTATCACGAAATTGGGCAAATGCTATATGAGTTGAGCCACAAGTCAATACAAGTGGCATGAAATGCCCACACGGTGGCAATTGTTTAACACCCTCTCCTTCATTGAAAGTTGAGATACAAATCATGCATTCTTGTTATGCTTCACCTTCATTTCTCTCAACACCTTCTTTCTTGAGACACTTGAATGTTGGAAACATATGTTGTATTTCAATTTCATTATGTTGATAGAGAAATTGATGCCAAAAACTAGTGCAACAATCCATGGTAATTGTTTTGATGATGAAAAGTATAATGATAATAAATATGTATATATATATATATATATATATATATATATATATATATATATATATATATATATATATATATATATATATATATATATATATATATCCATTTTGGACCTGATGATTTAAAAAATTTTATTAGAGTTATAAGATAAAAAAGATAAATATATGTCTCTCCTACATATCATTTATTAGAGTTATAAGATATATATAAAGTGACAAATTCTTTCCAATGTCTCTCCTACATATAAATTTCAACCTGAGCGGGAATGCTAAATAAAACAAGAGTCATACCAACTGATCAGTGTCGAAGGAAATGTTCCAGTTGAGAAATTTGTTGGGGGTTTTGTTAAATAACTACAACAACATGATTGATAATGCAGCTTTTCATTTGTAATTTGTAAAATCAGTGCATATAAGCAAAATAGAAGTAATAGCTATTCTAGGACATAAAATTAGATGGAATAACATAAAGGGTTAATTTTTAAATTAAGTATAGCTTAAAATATAATTAATAAATTAAGTAAGATTAAAAAAATTTAATAACGGTATAGTAGCCCGTTAATCGGGCGACTAGGTATCTATGTCAGATCCGACTTGGCAGAGCACTTGCCCCATATCTAGAACGGGAGCTAGTCGACCTTTTAACGGGCGACTAGACTATAGAAATTTTTTTAGCTGATTGTTAAGAGGTTTAGGGAGAAGTATAGAGTAACTAAGTGGGATCTACATATGATATTTGCTTATTTAGAGAAAGCATGTGATAAAGTTCCAAGAGAAGTATTTTGGAGAGTTGTAGAAAAGAGAGGAGTTAATATTGGGCATTTTCAAGTCATTAAGGATATGTATACTAGAGCTATTACTTGTGTCCAAACACATGGAAGATTGATAAAATATTTTCCTATTTCAATTGGATTACATCAAGGATTGGTTTTAAGCTTTTATCTTTTTTTGTTTTATGTTATGGATTTTCTTACTATGTATGCAATACATTTGTTAAGAGGTTTGATGGAATAGTATAGAGGAAGTAAGGAGGATCTACATACAACATTTGTTGATTTCAAGAAAGCATGTGATAAAGTTTTAAGAGAAGTATTTTGGAGAGTTGTAGAAAAGAGAGGAGTTAATATTGGGCATATTCAAGTCATTAAGGATATGTATACTAGAGCTGTTACTTGTGTCCAAACACATGGAGCATATTCAAGTCATTAAGGATATGTATACTATCCTTTATCGTTTTGCTACTTATTGATTTAGATAAAGCCTACAATAAAGTTCCAAGATATGTAAGATAACAATACAGAAAAATGAAACATCTACTATAGTACAATGCAAAAAAATAAAATATAAGTGACAGATAACAAATAAATGAATACATGTACTATAGACACATATGCCACACTATCCTAAATAGATAATTCCTCCGTCTTCTGTGTGGAATCGCACCACTACCACTCTCAAGTGTATACTAATTAGGTGCACGTGGTGGATGAACACGCAGCTGATGGTGGCCCTCCAATATAGGTTCTTCAGATGTCTATGTAGGATAGTCCTATGATGGGATAAAAGGCGGCTATGACTCAAAACTAAGCTAATATGTAGAAGGACCTGAATCAACATATGTTGATGGTGTGACGACCCAGTCATGCTATGAGACACCCTCTACAAGCTCCATTTCATAATGTGTGTCACTGATATGTACTCCCAGCCTCAAGTCCCTGAAAAGCATCTCGTATCAATCTATAGCTCCCTATAACTCATGCTCATATGTACGACCAAAGTATGGCTGAAATATTTCTTGAGTAGCCAGTATGTGCTCTGACTACATGAAAAATAACCTTTGAAATTAGCCTCAACTATATAAGAAACATATTGAATTTAGCAGAATACTTATGTAAATACTCACATATATGTGCTCCATAGGTGCTCTAGGATAATAAGTAATGGGAGGATCTATCGGGGCCTTCAGTAAGTAGAGTGAAGCCCAAGATCTGAACTAGGACATGTATTAATTTATAGCCGTTAGTTTGTCCTCGTCTTCATCCAAGCCGTCAACTATATAGTCCCTCTGCCTCTCCCACGCAATAATGTGCACCAGATGATAATTAACTCAGTTTACATCGGCTTTTTGTCAACCCTTTTGAAGGTAGGGTCTACAGGTACCACATTAACCCTAAGTATATGTCCAAACTATCTGACCACTCGATCAGGTAGGTGCCACTCTATCCTCTTCCAGCTGATGAGTGGAGATCGTGCTAACCAAATATCAGAGCCTGTTGAGCATATACCTAATAGGCGCTGCGTGATTAGCTCAGTGTAGGGCTCCCAAATCATCTGTGCCTATTACAAAGTATATTAAAATAAGCATACTCATTATGAAAACAAAACTCAATAACTACTTTGAAAGTCATACCTGTGTGTGTAGAAGACCATCCAACTCATTCCTATATACTTCCACATTCGCCATTGGCATATGGCACACATATCGCTCATTCCATCTGTTCGCACAATACATTCAAAAATAAATATATAAGCATAAATTTGAAATAGCAGGAATTAATTTATACCTCAAGCCAATGCTGAGCCCGCCCAGATCTCTCGGATACGACACATGCAGAGTCGTCCTCCCTACATGAAGGTGCTCCCAATACCATATCTACAGAAGATGTAAGCAGCCAGTCATATTGGCCTTGGTGGGCCTAGTAGACTCATATAGCTCCTTATACAAGTGCGCCAGAATTGTTCCCCTAATGGATATTGTACTAAATGTATCTAGGTTCTCAAGTAGTGGTAGATACTATAGATGGACCTCAGATCCTAAAGTGTCTGGTAGTAGGATACTCCCAATAAGAAATAAAATATAGGTACGAACGTGTCTGCTGAACTCTTTGATGCCTAGATGGACATTTGCTCCCTATAGAAAGACCATCTAAGCCACCTCAGAGGCATGCAAGTCTACGCCTATGCCTGATCCATCCGGAATGTTGATGTGATGTGTGGGTTGGTCAGATCATGATACACCACATCTGGTATGTAATGTTAACCCAACAGCTCATTACAACAGTCTGGCTAGGTCTGCCACTTCTTCCCCTCACCAATCACAATTGAGCTAATAATAGGCTGCCCATCAACACATATGCCTAGTATCATCACCACATCTTGTAGGGTCACTATCATCTCACCAATGGCCAGGTGGAAGGTATTGATCTGTGGAGATCATCTCTCAACTAGAGTAGCAAGTAGATGATAATCTAAGCGAATGTAACGTAGTTGGCTAGCACAGTCAAGACCTAGTCCAAGCAGAGCAGCGATGAACCTACGACAAGTGATGTGTCACTCCTTCAGCATAAGAAAGTGAGAAGTGGCCTCTAGAATAGTGATCTTCATTTAAGAAATATCACACATAAATAATAATCATATGATAAGCTGAGACATTAGTAATATGAAGTTAAATTAAAAATTTTACATACAATATCAGGGTGGGCGGCTCTGTGCCGACCATGCAGAGGTTATGCTAGGGTGAACCTCTGAATGAGGCTGATCTAATTGTGTGGTGTCCTCCTTAGAATGGCCCTTACGCCTATGTCTAACCGAAGGAGGGTGCTCCTCGATCATCATTTGTTGAAAGAAACACATGTTATAATTAGTGTTAAGCAATTATTAAACTGAAAAGGAAAATTGGAATAAAGTAAACAGAGCTAGAGTACTACAACTTTAAAAGGAGCAAAGTACATAGAACCTTGTAACATAACAACAACAACATACCTTCTTCTATTGACATTATATGGGCACCATGACCTGTACTGACCAGCTATCCTGCATAGATTACAAGATCTGCTACTACTAGTTCTATTCTCATCCATTGTATTTCTAAACCTACTGGTGCATGATCTTCCTGACCTTCTACGAAAAGTAGGTGAAAATAACTCGATAATACCTTCTTCAGCACTGTAAGCTGGACAGTCAGAACTAACAAGCAATATATGGAACTTAGCTGCGTATGTAAACTTATACAAATGCAGAGTGTAATATTGTGAAACATACATCAGATAATTTAATCTTCTGAAACACAATACAACAATAGCATGCATGCATGACAAATGCTATATAACTGTCTTATTACAGCATACACGCATTATGTAATAAATTAACTCCAAATACTCTAAATGATCGCATGACCTATCAAACACGCATCTCCTAGGGTTGATGTTAACTAGTTTTGGGAATTGTCTAGCTTCCCTTTAGAAAGTTGTAGCATGGCAACACCCATTGTAAATATAGATAAGTTAGCTTCTTGTTGAGTTGCAATGACATATCTTTTCATAAAAAAGTATAACTAAGTTATAATATATTGTAATGATCAGTGCTTGAATTAGCAAACCACATGCACATTTAAGAACGCCATTGAAGCATTCAGATGCGTTTGTTGTCATAGTTCCATAACACATTCTACCATCATGCACCAATGACCACTTAATTGGGTCTCTCTCCACAAGCCATTTATGTGCCTCTTCCTTTACATTTTTTATGTCTGTCATATAACGATTAAACTCACGCATATCATCAGTGTTTCCAGCCATATACATTTTCTGGCATAGAAACTCCACATCACCAACTCCCAATCTATGTATGACTTTTTTGAAATTTTCATACAGATGTTGCAAGCAATGCCTGTGAGTGGCCAAAGAAAAAATTTCTCTACACCCATGCAACAAGCCAGCATATTTATTTCATATTATACATAGATCGCGTCAAGCTGACACCACAAGTAACATCTCATGTAGACATATTAAAAACCACAATGAGGATTCATTTGACTCAGATTCAACCACAGCAAATGCAAGAGAAAACAAACCATTATTTCCATCTATTCTAAGAGTTTTAATGTACCAAAGTACTTTCCCAACAAAATGTACCATCCAATCGAGGACACAATGACAACTTCCCCAAAATAGAAGGACCAAAAGCCCAAAAAAAATCTCTAGAATCACTAGGTATTAGATCGTATCTGGTAGAGTGGAAAAACTACTTCCATAAAGATGTTGAGAGTCTTATATGACTCTCTTCAACTAAAAAAATTACCTTTATTGCTTACCAAGCATCCTGGCTTTCATGTAAAATACCTTCACATTAAATTTTGATTTCATTCTATCTATAATCTCTCTAGGTTTTAGATCAATTTGATGCATGATTATAGGTATAATAAAATAAGCAATAAATTTAGAACTGTAGATGACTTTATCACTATATTGATACACTATGGTAATCTCCAACTGAGATTCTAGACTCCCCTGACGCTTGGGCTAAAATGCAAGCCAATTACATATTATATTAGGACTATCATGATGTACACATATCATAGTATAGTTCTTCTAGTTGGAGGTGACAATTTGAAATTGAACATTGTTAACTATACACCAAGCGAGAATAGCAAACTAAAGGCTCCTTTTACTTGTAAAACATATTCCTTCAACAAGATCACCTGTGATTTCAACATCATATGATAAGACATTTTCTCAGATGGACCATCGAAGGAAATATAATTATCTCATTCTCTCATGGTATAACACATTCGAATATACTCATTATTAAAAAATATTACGCACTCACTCTCAGTATTCCAGAATGAATGATTCTTTAATAGATCTTGACTGGCTACATTATCAACCATAGCTTCTAACCTAGGTGAACAATTATTATCACTGATATCGTGCTCAGAGTCACTACGTGAGCCACTGCTCATAGTCTCATACACATCATCACCTGTAGCACTATGAGACACATATGGTTCCCCTGATTGATAAATAATATCATCGATGGATCTGCAATTCCATGACACATATCAGTACCACCTCACACATCACTATTGAAAATTAACTACAAAAGTAGGGTAAGATAATAAGGTATTACCTGGGAATAAATTTCACAAAACTGCTCTGTGTCATCAAAAGAGTAGGTGTGATGAAATCCTATGTATGGGTCGATGGTATATCTACTGATCTCAACACTGGATCAGCTGATGTGGATGCAACATTAGCATTTTTGACTTCCACATACAACACCAATGTCTGACGAGAAGCTTTGTCCAATATAACGTCACAAACTTCATCATCAGAAATAACAAACGCTATAGACTAATTGTGTGACACTCTGAATCAATGTGCAGAGATCTCATAATTCTTTGTTTCAAATCCAATAAGGTGTTGTGCCGTAGAACCTTAATTGGATGATTTCAACCACCCACATAACTTGGAATGAACTGATCATCGACAGTTAGTTTGCCTCTGTAGAATAAGGTCAATGAAACTATCTACTCATTCTTGACAAGATGAGTTGAGGCAAACTAGATATGTAAAATATAACTAATCATATTTGGATTACTCAAATTTGGTAATACCTTGCACAAATAAATTTAAATGTAGGACAGACTGCAGAAGGCAAATGATATTTATCTCAATCGACATTTTATGCGAACAAATCATGTAAGGTGACTCAAAAATTTTCACGAATATATTCATTTTGCATTTTATCTTTAAGACTTAAGCCACTCATCCACCTAAGCATCCTCATCTCCATCCGCATAGGCCAAGTGCTACTCCAATGGAATTTTTTTGAACACAATAGGCCAAATGAATTCCTTCACTTCAACCATCCAACTTGAATCCTACTAATAGTATCCCAAATTATTTCACAATCATTTTGAACAATAGACCCAACATATCTTAAAGGTTCATACTTTTTAATGATGTGATCACCCAAAATTACAACTCCACAACTACAGCTAAAAACTTAAACCATATTATTCTAACAATACATACAACCTAATCAATAACACATTGTTGACCTCCACATATGTGTCATAAGTCGAGTCAAGCTCACAAGTTTAATTCGACGGACTTTAGAGGTGATAGTGCACAAATCGGGATACAAAATGCACTGTACATCATCACAAATGGTCGAAACAACCTCCGATCAACAAACGGACTTCCCGTCGCGTTTAGAATGTCAAAATTGATCGGAATATAAATATTGCACAACTTGATGATCAATCGATCAAGTGATGGAATCATCAACACGATTGCATGCATATCAAGGTCAGGAGGCACTGACGCAAACCAAACAACCTCGGTTCATAAAATTGATTATTAGTTTTAAATGTTGAAATCTATCGAATTAGACTATTCACACTCAATTGGATAAATCGCATGAATGTCGAAGGAGCGGTGGCATATTTGAGCTAAAATGGACTCAATTTAATACCGACTTGAACCAAACGGCCTCCGATTATGAAACGAACTACATCATTGCATTCAGAACATCAGAATAACCTTAAATTGATATATATATATATATATATATATATATATATATATATATATATATATATATATATATATATATATATATATATATATATATATATATATATATATATATATATTGATTATCTAATCACGTCGGCATAAAATTTAATTTAAAATTAATTAATCAATTTAAATACCTAACTCCCTAAATTATCCTAGGTTTTCACTCAAATAACCCTACCCGACATGTTCACTCCCCTCACGACCCGGTTCCGCATCCGCCCTTTGATCAGCTCTCCTTGCTTCGGCGTGGACACCTCCCTTCCTTCGTCGGTTGAATAAGCCCTCCCTCGGTTCGAGATGATTCTCTTTTTCGCCAATCGTTCCCCCTCTCTCCATTTTCTCCCTCTCATCCCAACCGAAAGAGATTTCCCCTCTTTCCCCCTCATCCAAAAGTCCAAAGCTCTCTTCCTCCCCTCTTCCAAACTGAAAAAGAGTAAGGTAAACTCCTCATTTCTTCTTCTTCTTTATTTTTCTTTCTCTTTCTTCTTTTTCCAATCCGAAAATCACTTTCCCTATTTCCTTCCCCTCTCCAAAATCGAAAATCATTTTCCCTCACATTTACAAATTTGGATTTCTCCTCCTTACCTTGCCTTCAATCCAAAATTCCCTTGTTTTTCTCTCATTTTCTCCAAAACCGAAAATCAACTTTCATAAACCCTCATTTTCCAAATCCAAAATTTCTCCCTTTTTTCCTAATCTGAATTTCACCGCAATTCACTTCACCGAAATCGGAGAAGAACACCATCATGTGACGGGTTCTTCTCCCGATGTCATTACTCCTTTACTTTCCAATTTTCACTTAGCCTGAGAAGCAACACCATCATGAGGTGGGTTCTTCTTGGTTTTCATGTCGCCTCCTTACACCTTTCCAATTTTGCTTTGCCGAAATCAGAGAAGCTACCGTCATGAGGAGGGTTCTTCTTTCGATTTTGGACGTCGCCCTCCTTGCATCACCTTTCCAATTTTTGCTTCACCGAAATCGAAGAACCAACACCCGTCATGAGGTGAGTTCTTCTTTCGACGCATTACCTTTCCAATTTTGCTTTGCATGAACCGAAGAAACAACATGAGGTTCGTCTTCTGTTTTTGCTCGCCCTCCTTGCATCACCAATTTTGCTTCACCAAAATCGAGAAGCTTTCTTGTGAGATTCTTCTTTCGGTTCACGTCGCACACCTTGCATTACTTTTCCAATTTTTGCTTCACCGCAACCGGAGAAGTAGCAATCATGAAGTGTATTTTTCTTTCGATTTTCGGCATCGCCTCCTATTTTCGTCCCCTTTCCGACCGTTCTCTTCACCGTAATTGGAGAGGAACACCGTCATGATGCGGGTTCTTCTCTTAGTTTTTGGCATGCCTAACCCCATTCCCTTACTATTGCAATCGGAAAATGAGTCAGAACATGTGAGATGTGTGAATATATATACATGCTTATGTTTCTTTTGCAGATTTGGAGGCCTCACCGTGCTCATGAGGGCACGATGAGATAAAAAATCAGTTGCGGTGTCACAAGACACCACTCTTTACGTTCATGAGGGCATACTAAGTAAGCTAACATCCGTTAGATGTTGCTCCCCTAGACGAAATGTTGCCAAAATTTTGTCTAATTTATGACAAGCGGGCATCGCGCGACGTCCATGGCGGCCTGGCGCTCACGCACCAAGTGTCGATGATGCGGTTGTAAGCGCCACGGCCCAACGTACGCTCTCGGTCGTGGAAATAGCGGGTGGGTCGCGCGGATCGCAGCGCACGTGGGTCGGCCGCAAGGGCCTGAACTATCGGCTAGTAGGCGGGTCGATCATGTCGGCGGCAGGGTGGCGGATGGCCGAAGCGGGCAGGCGAGGCACCCGGAGAGTGGATAGCGTCTGGCGACCGCTTGAGTGGCGGTGGATGGCGGTACGGGAGCGAAGCAGACGGCACGCATCGCGCTTATGAAAGCAGCGTCTGGCGAGTCTTGTCACACGGTGCAAACGTCCTTTTACCCGTTGGCGTGCGTTTGAGCGATTTTGAGCAGTTTTGGGTAGTTTTTCTTTAATTTTTTACCTTTTTGCCCCTATAGGGGTTTATAAAAACCCCCTATGGGCCAAGGTAGAAGACACACTCCTCATATGCTCAAGTGTTTCTCTTATTCTTGAGAGATGGTCGTTCGGAGGCGATCAAGGCCCATAGTTCATACGGCGAGGCTCTGGTTTTCCCTGAAGAGGCGTCAGTGCCTTGTCGGACCGGGTTGAGGATCAAGGCCTATAGTTCATATGGCGAGGCTCCGATTTTCTCTCAAAATAACGCCCCTTGTTAGGACGGCCGGGTTCGGCGATCAAGGCTCGTAGTTCATACGACGAGGCTCCGGTTTTCCCTCGAAAGAGGCGTCAACTGCCCTTGTCAGACCGATCGAGTTTGGAGGCGATTAAGGCCTGTAGTTCATACGGTGAGGCTCTGGTTTTCCCTCGAAAGAGGCGCATCGGACCACCGGGTTGGAGGTGATTAAGGCCCGTAGTTCATACGGAGAGGCTCCAATTTTCCCTCGAGAGAGGCATCAACTGCTCTTGTCGGACCGACCGGGTTTGGAGGTGATGATCGACGATGATAACTGGAGACGGTGGTTGACAGCAATGCCCGGATGGATGTGGCCGGAGAAGGTCGGCGGTGACCACGATGATGGTTCGCGATACCAGCGATGGTGGCCGGTGCGTGTGGCGCGGAGTGGTGATAGAGTTTGATGATGATGAGGATTTTTGACCTATCTGAGGTTGTTTGTCAGAGTGTGACTCGATGACGTTAACCTGTATGGAAGAGGTTGAATTGAATCCGCTGAGAATTTTTGACCTATTCGAGGTTGTTTGTCAAAGTGTGACTCGATGATGTTAACCTATATGGATGAGGTTGAATTGAATCCGGTGAGGATTTTTGGCCTATTCAAGGTTGTTTGTCTGAGTGTGACTCGATGAAGTTAACGTATGGAAGAGGTCAGGATGTCCACCAAGGACCTTTTAACCTATCCTAGGTATCAACTAAAGTGTTACTTGACTTCTTACTTGTATGGAAGAGGTCCGATCAAGTCCCCTTGGGATTGATCATGCCCCAATTGAGATACAACGTGAGTTGTATATTTCTCAAGTGGGAGGATTAAATAAAGAAGAAACAAGCTTGTAAGAAAAATTCATAAACTCATTACTTTGATAATGTCGATGATACAATATTATCATAAGATAACTTAAGAAAAGGGAAGAGATATATTTTTAGAGAGAGTTAACAAAAGACAAGAGGTGGAGATGAAAAGATAAATGGGGTAAATTAAAGGCTATAATATTTATGCACCAAGGATTACATATAACACTTTTTAGAGACCCTCCATGTTCCAAGTTTTAGGGAATATTTTTTTCTCTGGATCTTTGGTCATAGACGGTTGGTCATCGATAATGAAGTGGGGAGCAAGTCTTTTACAAGCAAAACCCTATGAGGTACTTCTTTGTCCACGAAGATTAAAATTCTTGATGTTAAAGGTCACCAAAGGGCATGGTTGAGCTTGTTTGAGGTAACATGATGTGCTATTTATTGATTTCCATAGACCACCCCAACCGGGTTGAAAATTTCATCTTAAGATGAGATATTGAAGTGACGAAAATTGATTGGAGGGCCTTAGAAGATAGCATTATATGTTGAATCGACTTTACTACCATGAATTGGATTGAATGAGTCACTTATCGAGGAACTCTCCAGGGACAACAGAAGGCGATTGTCCCATCTACTTGCACAGGGCGATTATCAAACCCATATAATGGTCCTGCAGCGTGTTGGAGCTATTCCTTGACCAGGCCCATGCTAAAAAAGGTGGAGTAAAATAAAATATCAATGGAACTCCCATTATCAATCAAAATTCTCTTAACAACATAACAGGTCACCAATCCCTACGGATGAGAGGATCTTGATGCGAAACTTGGAATCCTTCCAAGTCTAAGTCATTAAAAGTGATGGGATGATTAATACAAGATTTTTTTAACTCTGACTCTTGAAAGGTGGCAATGAAGACTTGATTAGATAGTAGTGGCCCACTTGCAATCGTTTCAATTTCTCCAACTATTTGGTGACTATTGTGCTGTTTCTATGATGATTGTCCCGGTTGCCCCCCAGTTGGAGCTATGTTTGCTTGAGTTGATTGATTTTGCATAAATTGACGTAGATATCCCTGTTGAATGAGCCTCTTAATCTCTTCTTTAAGTTTTTACACTTACAGTATGTCCATGACTTTGGAAGTGATATTGCTCTCTCGATTTCGAATTTGGTTTGTGGATGTGGCCACTTGATGGTCTCTTCTCTCGAATGGGCGTTAACACGAGATGTGTTTGTGGCATGTATTCCAATCGTGGTTCGCGTCGTTGATGTGGGGGTTATGGAGGGAGATCATGGCTGCCTTATTGCTTCTTCTGATGGGATTGTTGATCTGTGTTTCCTAGAACACTCTTATATTTTTCTGTGGATTGTTCAAATTATTTTCGATAGAATTAATAACCTCATCAGCAGAAATTTGCGCTTCCACATGATGAACCAAGTCGGCATATAGTGACCGTATCTCTACAAGTAGAAAGGCCCAAGACGGGCCCTCCAAAAAAACTCCTCTTAGTAATTCGGTCTACCCGTGTATTTAGCCAGGAGAATCTCGAAGTATTCTTTAAGTGATTCACCCTCATTTTGATCTTGGAGAGATGGGAGGAATCTTTAATGATCCTCCGGTTTGCAATGAACTGTTCTACAAAAATCTTGGCGAGTTCGTCAAAGGTATGGATGGATTCTCTTGGGAGGGAGTAGAACCAAGTGCGAGCTTACCCCTTGAGGGTAACTAGAAAGACCTGACAAGGGAGTGTGTTAGGAGCTCGTTGGATATGCATGATGGTCTTGTAATGGTCGATATGTTCATATGGGTCAGTTTCCCCATCGTAGGAATCAATGCTCAGAAGCTTGAAACCTATGGGAATAGGATGTTGAAGAATAGCTTGTAAAGGTGAGACTCATAGTGCGGTGAGGGGGAGGATGATTTCTGTCTTTAAGGTGAAATTCATCTTGCATTAAGTGTCATAATTCTGCATGTATAACATGACGAGTGAAGTCAACAGGACGAGAACGTGCCAAGCTACCAGCAATAATTGGTGGATTAGCGGTCGGTTGAGCTGCACGTGATGGATGAGTAGAACTAGGTCAGGAGATCGACATCACTGCAGGCGGAGGAACTTCATTGTCAAGGAGATTAGCATTTTGACCTCCCGCGGCTAACAATCAATATTGGGGGAGATGTGTTTGTCGTGGTAGTGGCAGTCGTGTTCCTCGTAAAAATCGAATCATCTCATTTTGAGACTCATCCATTTCATCTGATCTTCTAAAGAGATTCTTGTTGCACCTTCACGGTCATGCCTATCGAGGAAGTGAGCTTGGCATCCTTGGTTTAAGGATTGGTTTTGAGTGACGGAGTTAGAGAGGCTCCATTATTGTATTGCCTTTTGGTCATCTGCGTGTTCACGAAAATTGTGATTGAAGGGTTTTTGTTCCCACAGATGGCGCCAAACTGTTGCATTTTAGAAAATCAGTTGCGATAGAGTGAAAGTTTATGCCTTAGCCTTGTTGTGAAATCCAGCACACACACAGGTATTTAAAGAGTGAACAAGAAAACCATAGAAATTTTTTATGTTGAAAAACCTCAGGAATAGGGTAAAAAACCAAGGGGCCTAGCCCAGTAAAAATAATCCACTATGTATTTGTTTTGGAGTACAGAATTTTCTTGATACGGAATTACAGGATTGTATATGAGAAGGGCTCACAATGAGAATTCTAGAATCAGACAACAACAACCATATAGTCACGTTCAGGTTGTAACAGTTGCTAGTGATAGCAGATGATGGTGAACAACGGGGATCAGCGACTGACGATGAAGGTCGTCGTGATGGTGACCGATGGAGATTGACGACGGCGAGATTAGCGGTGGTGGACGTGGCGGTTGTTGGCAAAAACGTGGTGGCGACCGTCAGTGGTAACGAATATGCTAGGAGGATTTTCAAGCTTTAGAGCTCTCTCCTCTCTCTTGCTTGGGCTCCCTCATGTGAAGAATGAGGCTATTTATAGAGTGGTCCATCACCATGACGATGATTCCCTTGATCATATGATGTATTTTGTGTATTTGAATGCCAAAATTATTATGAGATCTTGGGCTTGTTAGATCGGCTCGTCGAGGCCTCGATTGACTATAAACACTCCATGATTAAGAGCTATTTAGGGATTTAATTGATATCCCAAAGTTTCCAATGATATTGTAAGTGCTGATCTCAACCAATTTCAACTTAGATCATCTTGCTTTTGACATCAAGATTCGTACTTCAACTAGTAGAATTTTCAGAGTCATATCAACTATACCTTTCTTTCTGTTAAATAAAATCGTAGAAACACTTTCACATTGATTATGCAATTTTAAAATGTATTAATATTAGAAAATTGTCCATTCAAGAAGACTATAAGATTATTAGCAGAGATGAGATGAGAAATAAAGAATAATTAGATTTAAAGTGAATTGATGAAAATTAGTACATAAGTTGGAAAGGCTTTTAAAAATAATCCATAGGATAAATAGAAAAAGGAGAAAAATAGAACAACTATTTCATCCACTCACACATCCACTCACAGACTCTACTACTATTTTGTCATTGGCCTCAAATTTATTGTCGTTATACTCTTCATCACCAAAACTATTATATCGTTGATTGTTGTTGGCGTCAATTTCACGTCGAAACGAAATTGAAATATAGCATATGATTCCATCATCTAAGTATCACAATAAATAAAAATGTGTTGAGGGAAATGAAGGTGAAGCAGAACCAGAATGCGTGGTTTGTCTCTTGATATTCAATGAAGGGGAGGATGTTAAATCGGTTGCCACCGTGTGGACATCTATTTCATGCCACATGCATTGACATGTGATTAAACTCACATAGAAATTTCCCAACTTGCCACAGTAATATTTTACCATTGATGTCGTCACATTGATTCTCTTTTTTTTTACACAAATTTGACTATTAGATTATTATGAATCATCTTTATCTAAAATTAAACTAGTCTATATCTATATGATTGGAGGGCCAATAGGTCTATATATAAGCTATTTCAGTGACTCAAGAAATATATGTGACAAACTTTCAATCAATTTGAACAAATTATATATGGTTTAATCATTGGAAGGGAACGATTACAATAACAATTAATTACAATTTTTTTATTTTTGAGTGAAAATAAACATTCATTGCTCTTTGATCTTTCACATATTACCTTTGGCTTCGGTGTTTTAAAGTTATATGCATAGTTGATAATATGATTCAATTCTAAATTCATAACTAGGAAAAATACATATATTTTCAATCAAGCTAGATTCGACAATATATAATAGCTGCGTCTAAAATTATGGGAGAAGAGAAAAATCACAGTATAAAAATAGAAAAATCTTACCAAATTAAAAAAATAAATCCGAAAAGCCAATTTGATTTGATTCAAGTTGTGCTCCACTTGATTATAATTTATATATTTCAATAAAACAATTAATTTTATTTAATGTTTTGATTCATTATTTTATTTTATTTTATTTTCTTCGATAATATGATTTAAATCTCTTCAAATTTAAGGTACGTTGACATCTACAATGTAAGTTCTGCTAATTATTATTCTGCAGGATGTAAGTGTTAAGATACAATGGAGATGTTCTCTTTTAATATAAGTACTGTTTAGTTTGAACTAATTAACAAGCAGTATAAAATATAAAGCTTATTGTATAAACCATGAGTGCGAATTTTTATCTACATATTGATTTTTTTATTTTTTTATTTAAATATAAAACATCTTCCTGAAGAAATTGGGATAACTTTCCCTCAACCCTTTGTTCTTTCATGGAATACTTGAATGATGGAATTAAATGCAGTATTAATTTCTCTTGTTTTAACTATAAACAATATTGCGGATTAAATTTCTTTTCTGCCTTATTCTTTCACTCCAGACTTTACTTTTCAAGCTAAAGGTTAAAATCACAATAATCCCGTAAGAAAGACCCTCCCAAAATTTTTGCTTTCAGACAATAAATTATGCATAAAATTCTGCACATATCATACTTTCATGCATCATGCAGAGGGAAATACTGTTAAATCTTCTCTCTCTCTCTCTCTCTCTCTCTCTCTATATATATATACAATTTCTCGAAGGAATAATAAGTCATTCTCTTTATATTAAAAGTTATATTATTTCTAACATTTTTGTGAGCCATAGAACTCAAGTCTTTCATGCTTCGCTAGTTTTCTTCTAAAGCTTATGATTGAATAATGTCCAACACTTGCATCTCTTTCGTAATTTACCTTCTACCTTCACAAACAAGAGTTTACTCGGGAATCTTGTTTATAGTTTAAGTCTAAAACAAATGGACTATTCTTAATTTGTCTATTAAATTCACAATTCAGGCAATCCAACAATAAATGCTAAGCAAACATAATACAACGATCAAATATCTGCAATAGACAATTTATTATTAAGAAAAAACAAACAATCACTTTCAGATTGTATCATTGGCTTAGGTGTTCTAGAGTTATATGCATAGTTAGCGTTTATTTTTAGATCAGCCTTTTTTTTTTGCTTTCTTTTTCTTTTATGATGACCTGCAAGCTATTATGAAGTTCAAGATAGATCAACTAATCAAATTTTGCTGAGGATGATTTAGAGCATGCGTTCTTGGCACTTGTGAATTCCTTTTCATGTTATTTATCACTTGGAAAACTGCAATTTTATGGTTAGTCTTGAATTATGTTTATTTGTACTGTCGTTAACATTTTCTTTAGTGTTTGTCTTATCCTCTTTTTTGGGAGTTGTTCTCATGAGCCCTCATTTTCAATTTATTATCAATGAGTGATGATTGAGATGCTAAATATATATTTTTAAGATATTTTGAACAACTATCATCGCTTAATCATAGATTTAATATTTTTTTCTGACTTTTTTGTACTACTTTTATCTACTCATCTGATGAGTACATTTTTCATCCTTCTTTATACATATCCAACCCAGCTATTTGATGATTAAATTTTAAAGACTTTTTGATGTTGCGGATGTTAAATTTGGTTAAATTCTATTAAAATTTTGACAAATATTTTTATGATTTAGAATTTAAATGAAGGAGACAAAGAGGCTGGTGAGTAATAGTGCAAATTTTTAAAACTGAACTTCTCTCAAAATTTACTAGATCTTAGATTTCACCTTAAATTTGGAGAAAATGGAGATTTAAGAATGTAGTTTGATTTATGTGGCCTACAAATTTATTTGGTAAACATTAGGTTAAATCCTGACTAAATATTGTAACAAACAACCTCTCAACTTAGATATAAACAATTTTTTAATCATCCAACCCTTGGAATTTTAAAACTTCACAACTAGAAATTTTGTATTGCCATAAAATGATGCCAATTTTAAACCATGTGATTTCTTATGTTTTGATATGACATTGAAAATTTCACTAGTTGAAGCCTAATCTTGATGACAAAGAATCGATTGAGTCAAGACTAACCCAGATCAAAAGTTTTTTGAAAACTTTGCGATATCCGTCGGCTCCTAAATATGAAGTATTTATAGTCAAATCGAGCGTATTGACGAGCCGGATCCAACAAGTTCAAGATCTTTTAATCCTGACTTTATTTGAGCATTCAAATACTTAAAATACATCAGATGATCAAGGAAATCATTTTGAGCCGTCCGATAGAGTGTTTTGAGATTTTAACTACAATGACCAAAATGCCCTCTCAGAATCCTATAAATAGGACTCCATTCTTGTCATGAAGGGGAGGCCTAAAGGCGAACAAAGATGGGAGAGATAGAAGTTTGAAGTTCGTCATCACCATCGCCATCGCCACCTATTATCATCGCCGACTACCACCAACAACCATTACACTCCAACTACCAGATAACTGTTGTAACTGATTATGAAATTCTCATCGAATTTCTCACATACAATCTTGTAATCCTGTTATCGAAAAGATTCAAATTTTGTACTCCAAAGTTGATATATAGTGAAGCATCTTTACTGGGGTAGGCCCTGTGGTTTTTTACCCTCTTCCTGAGGATTTTTCATGTAAAATTTTTGGAGTTTCTTATTCTCTTTTCAACTATCTGTGTGCGTGTTGGATTTCCATACAAAGCTAAGGCATGAAGTTTTATTCTACCGCTACAAGTTTTCTAGCACACAACAGTTTGACATCGTCTATAGGAAACATTCCTTTTACATCTTCACGATGGTTGATAATTTGATTTTATCTTCAGAATAGCACAACCTATATGGTGAAGAAAATCTTATTCTTGAGGAACACATAAGAAGAATGAAGATTCATCAAACTTCGATCCTTCAGCTTTTGTTAGAGATTGAGGGGCAAATCTTAATCTCTAAAGATCATCCAAATCAATATTCTGGATATCTAATTGATTATCAGTTTGAGAAGCAAGTCAATGATGTGGAGCAATTTCAACAAAAAGAAAATAGAGATAGCTTTATAAATTATGATCATCTAGTCATACTCATGGAAAATAAGGCAAAGGTCAAGGAGCAACTTTGGCTACATCCTCAAACAGATGTTTTGATTTAACCTCTTGCACATAGGTTAACATCATCGAGTAATACTCTGACAAATAATCTCGGAAGAATCAAAATATTTAATCTCTTCCACACAGGTTAATATCATCCTTTGACAAAATAACCTCGAATAAGAGTTAAAATTATTGATTTCTTCCACACAGGTTAAATGTTACGGAGTAACACTCTGACAAACAACCTCGGATGGGTCAAAAATCCTCAACAGATTCGATTCAATCTCTTCCATACAAGTTAATGTCATCAAGTAATACTTTGAAAAATAACCTCGGATGGGTCAAAAATCCTTGGCGATTCGATTCGACCTCTTCCATACAGGTTAACTCCATCAAGTAACACTTTGACAAACCACCTGGATGGGTAAAAAATTCGGGGATTGATTCAATCTTCCATGTTTACATCAAGTGATACTTTGACAAACAACCTCGGATGGGTCAAAAATTCTTGAAGGATTCAATTCGACCTCTTCCATACAGATTAACGTCATCAAGTAATATTTTGACAAATAATCTCAAATGGGTCAAAACTCTTTGGAGGATTCAATTCGACTTCTTCATACAAGACACTTTTTGACAAACAACCTGGATGGGTTAAAATTCTCAACGATTTGATTCAACCTCTTCCATACAGGTTAATGTCATCAAGTAACATTTTGACAAACAACCTCTGATGGGTCAAAAATTCTTGGCAGATTCAATTCGACCTCTTCCATACAAGTTAATGTCATCAAGTAATACTTTGACAAACAACCTCGGATGGGTAAAAAATCCTTAGCGGATTCGATTCGACATATTCCATACAGCATAACGTCATTAATTAACACTTTGACAAATAACCTCAGATGGATCAAAATTCTTGGTAGATTTGATTCAACCTCTTCCACGCAAGTTAATGCCATCAAGTGAAACTTTGACAAACAACTTCAGATGGGTCAAAAATCCTCAACGGATTCGATTCAACCTCTTCTATACAGGTTACTGTCATCAAGTAACACTTTGACAAATAACATCGGATGGGTCAAAAATCTTCAGCAGATTCAATTCAACCTCTTCTATACATGTTAATGTCATCAAGTAACACTTTGACAAACAACCTCGGATGGGTCAAAATCCCGATTCGATGACCTCTTCCATACTGTTAATGTTATCAAGTAACACTTTGACAAACAACCTGATGGGTCATGCATGATGGATTTTACCTCCTACTTTATGTGTGGCCAATCAATACGATACTCTTGAACAACCAATATCATATGAGTCAATTGACATTGGGTTGACCTATACAATATAAGAATTATGTTGAACTTAGTGTGACTATTGTTTAAAATAATGCATCTAATTAATCTATTTAGCATTTAGAAACTTATAAATTTTAGTTAGTGGTGTTAGGTCATTGAAAAAAGTACCTATAGTAACTTCTACCTCAACAGTTCTTCAACTTCTATGCAAACAACTACTATGTGCCTACTAGCCTCTACTAGCATATACTCATAAACCTCATCATTGATGACATGCACCATAATAAAATCAATATTATTTCAAAAATGACACACTAGATTGATTTGCTCAGCGGTTTTGTATGTGTAACCACTAACTGCTAATGTGTGTGTGTGTGTGTGTGTGTATATATATATATATATATATATATATATATATATATATATATATATCGACTTAATTAGGAGCATTTGCAATTATAAGGCCTAAAAAGAATAAGCGATAATTTCTCAACTCTTCTTCTCTTTTAATTACATATCAATCTTGTTCATTTGTATGATGTAACTATTCTAAGAACACTTATAAATAATATATAAAGAGATAATATACTTATTTGAAATTTAATGATAACATAATATCAAATTTTATAGAATTGATATATACTCCATATATATTTCATTATTATTCAGTCATCAATTGGATTCTTAATTATAACTCAATGATCGGAAGTGAAAAAAAAGTTAAAATTTTGCATGTTTGAATATTACAATAAGATCTTTGAGAATTGTTGTCCATTTTTAAACCCATTTAGATAATAAGCAATTTAGTCATTTAACACCAATAGATCGATTATTTATATATGAGCAAAAATAAACATTTGCAACCATTTAATTCGAAAACATTTGAAAGATTATTTGGTTTTAAAAATTAATTTGGTACCAATACTAAATATTAAATAGATTAAATTGTTAAATGTTATAATGAAAACAAATTAAATGTTATTCATTTAAATATATTACATATTGTTGAGCACATTTAATGTTTTCTAAAGAAATATAAAATATAACTTTATATCTCAAAAATGTGGACTAAGTGTTCCAATTCTTCGAATTCCTCATAAACTAAGGTCATATATTTTTAGTTTTAGACTTTTTCACTACACCAAATAAATACTTGGTTTATAAACAATTACTTTTAGAAAGAATAAGTAATTGTCTATAGGCAAAATTTTTAAATTAGGCTTAATATTAATCATAATTAGCAATTTAGGCACACAAAAAAAATTTAACAGAATAGGCTAGTCGTCCGTCGACGATTACGCCAACGATGGGCATCGTAGGTGCGTCGTCCATCAACGACGACCTCATCCTTATTTGGGCAAAATCCGGTGAGGCGATCACGCACGCCTTTCTCTACCTCAAACTGTTTCTTTTGTTCGCCGGTTCCACGCGTGCCGTGCCAAGAAGTGCGGCCAAGGGTGAGCCCGCCACCGGCCGTCGAGTGAGCCACCACCGGAGACGCTTATTTCTTCGTTCGTCCGCTGATTAAGGTAATTTTTTTTCTAAATGCTTAATTTGTGATAGATCTCGTTATATATTATTTTGTGTTGTATGATTTGCTTATTTCCTTATGTTGTTTAGCTAGATTTGTATGTTTTATATTTTTTGTAAGTTGCATGAGTAAGTTGCAGGTTTTGAAAAATGGATATCATCAAATTTGTATGTTTAATTTCTAAAATTGATTTTAAAAATGGATGTCATAAGATAAAGATTAAACTACGTGATTAATGGAACATATCATTCAAAACTCCCAATGATCTTTATGATTGGTTAGTCATGTCGTTTGGGACATCATGCAGAGGGAAATACTGTTAAATCTTCTCTCTCTCTCTCTCTCTCTCTCTCTCTCTCTCTCTCTCTCTCTCTCTCTTTATATATACAATTTCTCGAAGGAATAATAAGTCATTCTCTTTATATTAAAAGTTATATTATTTCTAACATTTTTGTGAGCCATAGAACTCAAGTCTTTCATGCTTCGCTAGTTTTCTTCTAAAGCTTATGATTGAATAATGTCCAACACTTGCATCTCTTTCGTAATTTACCTTCTACCTTCACAAACAAGAGTTTACTCAGGGAATCTTGTTTATAGTTTAAGTCTAAAACAAATGGACTATTCTTAATTTGTCTATTAAATTCACAATTCAGGCAATCCAACAATAAATGCTAAGCAAACATAATACAACGATCAAATATCTGCAATAGACAATTTATTATTAAGAAAAAACAATCACTTTCAGATTGTATCATTGGCTTAGGTGTTCTAGAGTTATATGCATAGTTAGCGTTTATTTTTAGATCAGCCTTTTTTTTTTTTTTGCTTTCTTTTTCTTTTATGATGACCTGCAAGCTATTATGAAGTTCAAGATAGATCAACTAATCAAATTTTGCCGAGGATGATTTTGAGCATGATTCTGTTGTCGAAATTGTAGCCTTATTTGATGATTTAGAGCATCGTTCTTGGCACTTGTGAATTCCTTTTCATGTTATTTATCACTTGGAAAACTGCAATTTTTATGGTTAGTCTTGAATTATGTTTATTTGTACTGTCGTTAACATTTTCTTTAGTGTTTGTCTTATCCTCTTTTTGGGAGTTGTTCTCATGAGCCCTCATTTTCAATTTATTATAAATGAGTGATGATTGAGATGCTAAATATATATTTTTAAGATATTTTGAACAACTATCGCTTAATCATAGATTTAATATTTTTTCGGACTTTTTTTACTACTTTTATCTACTCATCTGATGAGTACATTTTCATCCTTCTTTATACATATCCAACCCAGCTATTTGATGATTAAATTTTAAAGACTTTTGATGTTGCGGATGTTAATTTTGGTTAAATTCTATTAAAATTTTGACAAATATTTTTATGATTTAGAATTTAAATGAAGGAGACAAAGAGGCTGGTGAGTAATAGTGCAAATTTTTAAAACTGAACTTCTCTCAAAATTTACTAGATCTTAGATTTCACCTTAAATTTGGAGAAAATGGAGATTTAAGAATGTAGTTTGATTTATGTGGCCTACAAATTTATTTGGTAAACATTAGGTTAAATCCTGACTAAATATTGTAACAAACAACCTCTCAACTTAGATATAAACAATTTTTTAATCATCCAACCCTTGGAATTTTAAAACTTCACAACTAGAAATTTTGTATTGCCATAAAATGATATACCAATTTTAAACCATGTGATTTCTTATGTTTTGATATGACATTGAAAATTTCACTAGTTGAAGCGAATCTTGATGGAAAGTCGATTACGAGTCAGTAACCCATATCAAAGTTTTTTGAAAACTTTGCGATATCCGTCTCTAAATATATATTTATGGTCAAATCGAGCGTATTATCGAGCCGGATCAAACAAGTTCAAGATATTTTAATCCTGACTTTATTTGAGCATTCAAATACTTAAAATACATCGGATGATCAAGGAAATCATTTTGAGTCCAGATAGAGTGTTTTGAGATTTTAACTACAATGAAATCTCTTAGAATCCTATAAATAGGACTCCATTCTTGTCATGAAGGGGAGCCTAAAGGCGAACTTGGGAGAAAGATGGAGAGATCTAGAAGTTTGAAGTTCGTCATCACTATTTGCCGCCGATCATGCTATTATCAGCCACTACCATAACCATTCTGATCCAATTCTGCATTATAAGCTGTTGTAACGAATGAAATTCTCATTATCAAAATTTCTCACATACAATCTTGTAATCTTGTTATCGGAAAGATTCAAATTTTGTACTCCAAAGTTGATATATAGTGAAGCATCTTTACTGGGGTAGGCCCTGTGGTTTTTTACCCTCTTCCTGAGAATTTTTCATGTAAAATTTTTGGAATTTCTTATTCTCTTTTCAACTATCTGTGTGCGTGTTGGATTTCCATACAAAGCTAAGGCGTGAAGTTTTATTCTACACAAGTTTTTAAACGGTTTGGCGTCGTCATAGGAAACATTCCCTTTACATCTTCACGATGGTTGATAATTTGATTTTATGTTCAGAATAGCACAACCTATATGGTGAAGAAAATCTTATTCTTGAGGAACACATAAGAAGAATGAAGATTCATCAAACTTGATCCTTGACTTTTGTTGGAGAATGAGGGGCAACTCTTAATCTCTAAAGATCATCCAAATCAATATTCTGGATATCTAATTGATTATCAGTTTGAGAAGCAAGTCAATGATGTGGAGCAATTTCAACAAAAAGAAAATAGAGAGATAGCTTAATAAATTATGATTCTCTAATCATACTCATCGAAAATAAGGCAAAGGTCAAGGAGCAACTTTGGCTACAGCCTCAAACAGATGTTTTGATTTAACCTCTTGCACACAGGTTAACATCATCGAGTAATACTCTGACAAATAATCTCGGAAGAATCAAAATGTTTAATCTCTTCCACACAGGTTAACATCATCCTTTGACAAAACAACCTCGAATAAGAGTTAAAATTATTGATTTCTTCTACACAGGTTAAATGTCACGGAGTAACACTCTGACAAAGAATCTCGGATGGGTCAAAAATCATCAATGTATTTGATTCAACCTCTTCCATACAGGTTAATGTCATCAAGTAATACTTTGAAAAAAATAACCTCGGATGGGTCAAAATCCAGTTCGATTGACCTCTTCCATATAGGTTAACTCCATCAAGTAACACTTTGACAAACCACCTCGGATGGGTAAAAAATTCTCAGGGGATTGATTCATTTTGAAGGATTCAATTCGACCTCTTCCATACAGATTAACGTCATCAAGTAATATTTTGACAAATAATCTCAAATGGGTCAAAACTCTTTGGAGGATTCAATTAGACTTCTTCCATACAGGTTAACATCTTCAAGTGACACTTTGACAAACAACCTGGGATGGGTTAAAAATTCTCAACGGATTTGATTCAACCTCTTCCATACAGGTTAACGTCATCAAGTAACATTTTGACAAACAACCTCTGATGGGTCAAAAATTCTTGGCGGATTCGATTCGACCTCTTCCATACAAGTTAATGTCATCAAGTAATACTTTGACAAATAACCTCGGATGGGTCAAAAATCCTTAGCGGATTCGATTCGACATATTCCATACAGGATAACGTCATCAAGTAACACTTTGACAAATAACCTCGGATGGATCAAAAATTCTTGGCAGATTCGATTCAACCTCTTCCATACAAGTTAATGCCATCAAGTGAAACTTTGACAAACAACTTCAGATGAGTCAAAATCCTCAATTGATTCAACCTCTATACTGATCTTCATCAGTAACACTTTGACAAATAACATCGGATGGGTCAAAAATCTTCAGCAGATTCAATTCAACCTCTTCTATACATGTTAATGTCATCAAGTAACACTTTGACAAACAACCTCGGATGGGTCAAAAATCCTCAGCAGATTCGATTCGACCTCTTCCATACAGGTTAATGTTATCAAGTAACATTTTGACAAACAACCTCGGATGAGTCATTGCATGATGGATTTTACCTCCCTACTTTATGTGTGGCCAATCAATACGATACTCTTGAACAACCAATATCATATGAGTCAATTGACATTGGGTTGCCCTATACAATATTAGAATTATGTTGAACTTAGTGTGACTATTGTTTAAAATAATGCATCTAATTAATCTATTTAGCATTTAGAAACCTATAAATTTTAGTTAGTGGTGTTAGGTCATTGAAAAAGTACCATAGTAACTTCTACCTCAGTTCTTCAACTTCTATGCAAACAACTACTATGTACCTACTAGCCTCTACTAGCAAATACTCATAAACCTCATCATTGATGACATGCACCATAATAAAATAAATATTATTTCAAAATGACACACTAGATTGATTTGCTCAGGTTTTGTATGTGTAACCACTAACCGCTAATGTGTGTGTGTGTGTGTGTATATATATATATATATATATATATATATATATATATATATATATATATATATATATATATATATATATATATATATATATATATATATATATATCGACTTAATTAGGAGCATTTGCAATTATAAGGCCTAAAAAGAATAAGCGATAATTTCTCAACTCTTCTTCTCTTTTAATTACATATCAATCTTGTTCATTTGTATAATGTAACTCTTCTAAGAACACTTATAAATAATATATAAAGAGATAATATACTTATTTGAAATTTAATGATAACATAATATCAAATTTTATAGAATTGATATATACTCCATATATATTTCATTAATATTCAATCATCAATTGGATTCTTAATTATAACTCAATGATCGGAAGTGAAAAAAAAGTTAAAATTTTGCATGTTTGAATATTACAATAAGACCTTTGAGAACTTGTTGTCCATTTTTAAACCCATTTAGATAATAAGCAATTTAGTCATTTAACACCAATAGATCGATTATTTATATATGAGCAAAAATAAACATTTGCAACCATTTAATTCGAAAACATTTGAAAGATTATTTGGTTTTAAAAATTAATTTGGTGGATACAAAATATTAAATAGATTAAATTGTTAAATGTTATAATGAAAACAAATTAAATGTTATTCATTTAAATATATTACATATTGTTGAGCGCATTTAATGTTTTCTAAAGAAATATAAAATATGACTTTATATCTCAAAAATGTGGACTAAGTGTTCCAATTCTTCGAATTCCTCATAAACTAAGGTCATATATTTTTTAGTTTTAGACTTTTTCACTACACCAAATAAATACTTGGTTTATAAACAATTATTTTAGAAAGAATAAGTAATTGTCTATAGGCAAAATTTTTAAATTAGGTTTAATATTAATCATAATTAAGAATTTGAAAGTACACAAAAAAATTTGCATACAGTTTCAGACGATTTATCGGCCAACGCAGTGCTGTGGCATCCGTCAACCGACGAATGACCGCCCTTATTTAAAATCGTGAGGGCATATCAATGACCGCCTTTCTCTTCTACCTCAAACCTGTTTCTTTTTGTTCCGCAGCCGGATTTCCACCGTGTCGCCGGCCAAGAGCAGGTCGCCGCTGGCCAAGGGTGAGCCCGCCACCGGCCGTCGAGTGAGCCACCGTCGGAGACGCTTATTTCTTCATTCGTATGCTGATTAAGGTAATTTTTTTTCTAAATGCTTAATTTGTGATAGATCTCGTTATATATTATTTTGTGTTGTATGATTTGCTTGTTTCCTTATGTTGTTTAGCTAGATTTGTATGTTTTATATTTTTTGTAAGTTGCATGAGTAAGTTGCAGGTTTTGAAAAATGGATATCATCAAATTTGTATGCTTAATTTCTAAAATTGATTTGAAAAATGGATATCATAAGATAAAGATTAAACTACGTGATTAATGGAACATATCATTCAAAACTCCCAATGATCTTTATGATTGGTTAGTCATATCGCTTTGGGCTTTCCACATCCTTAGAATATTAATGAGACTAATAAATACTATTTTGAAATCTTTTATTGGTTAAATTCTTATAGTCTATTTTGATGATAATCATATCTATAGCTTAGAATAGAAGTCCTATCTGCATCATTTAAAAATGATCTTAGCGAGTCAAGGTTAGTAAAATTACATGCAAACCATAAAAAATAATTTTTCTATTTTTGGGATGTCATTTTCTTAAGATTCATTATATCTGTTGATGAATTAAAGGCTGACTCATCAAAACTTAAATCTATTTTTGAGTGTTCAACTCTAAAGTCTTTTACAAATGTTAAAAGTTTCCATGGATTAGTAACTTCTTATAGGAGGTTTATCAGAAACTTTAGTGCTATTGTAGCTTCTATCATAGACATTTTAAAGAAAAAATAAATTTATGTGGACCATAGAATCCAAAAAAGCCATGTAATGAATTAAAACTCCTATGACTTCCACACCTATCTTAAGACTTTCTAACTTTAACAAAGCCTTTGAAGGACTTACAATGAATCAGGTATTAGAATAGGTGGAATACTAAGTCAAGTAAATCATCTCATAGCTTTCTTCAATGCAAATTTACATGATGCTAATAAAAAATATTCAATGCCATAAGCATTAGAGTTATTATCTATTATATAAAGAGTTTGTTCTCAACACTAATCATCACGCTTTAAAGTTTATTAACTCTCGAAAGATAATAAATCATAGACACACTAAGTGGGTTGAATATCTTGATATATTAGTTGCAGACTGTATTTAGATTATGAAAACTACATGGTTGCGAGGGTTGAGGTTGTTGCTAATCGACAATATCATTCATCTTTATGAAAGCTATGGTTAGAATCTACTCTCCCTTCATCCTTTATGCGTTTGCGAAATATCTCCAACTGAAATGCACAATTGAATTATATCTTGAAATATTTTTCTTCGTGACCGTGGGAGAGGGATTCTTACGAGTTGTTGATAGTTGAATATGAGTTTAGAAACCGCGCATAGTTCTTTATTATAACCTAACCCGAATGTTAGTGATGATTTCTTTCCGACCTATATTAGTGAAAAAAATTGACCAATTCAGATCCCACGAAGGATTAACTTGATGGGGTTACAAAAGAGAATCATGAGATCATTGAAGTTACACCATGCAAAGTCATGTGTTAATCTTATAGGTCATTTCCCTATTGGTGCTGGATTTATCGTTACTCATATTACTGACGACAAAGTGTGTGAATCTATCCTCAACGCAGCTTCCGTTCAGCCTGTAGTAATTTATGTTGAAGTTGAAGAATTATATTGCTAGGAAAGAGATGTTGACAATACTGAGAAGTATCAGAGAGCTCCAATCAGTACTGAATATATCACATTTGATTTCCAACAAACTGCACAGCAGGAAGCGTACGGGTCTATACCAACAGAAGCTACTAATGTAGTTGGGACAAGTTTTGATTTCGTGGGAGCTACTGAAGGTGATGTTGGTGATGGGTATGAAATTATGCCTTATGCAATAAGTACCGATGATGATGAGGGGGATGATAGTGATGTAGAGGAGCCTTTTTTAAGAGGCAAAGATCCATCTAACAGAGTCATAGATCTTATTAGAGAATTAGAACAAGCCAAACAGAGGAGTTTCGCCTAACAATGAGTACATGCGTTATGCTCAAACAGCTAGAGAATGGGATGAAGAGCTAACATTTGATGGGCCTTTAGATGAGTCAACTTTTGAACTTAAAAGTTGCATTTCAGATGAACTGCTAGAAGGTATGTACTTTCGGGATAAGAAGCAGCTATTGTTTGCTGTTCAGGGTTGGTCTATCATCAACAATGTCGACAACGTGATCTACGCCTCAAACAAAGTTCACCGACATTGTGCACTCAATATGAAACAAGCTACTCCTACGGTGGCTTACATGTAAGTTCAAGTAAGAGATTGGGAGGTGCATGGAGAATTGACAAGATAGGCTCACGACATACATGTAGTCATTCACCCTCGTCGACATAACACAAATACTTTATCGCTTATTTCATTCAACCAATTAGTCAACCGGATTTAAAGAGAGATTATAGTATTGAGTCCAAATTTAACATACGAGTGTCCTACATGAAAGCTGATGCCGTAGGCACTAAAGGTTACTTTCGGTAGTTGGGAGGAATCTTACCGACCGTTAGAGATTCATGTCGCTATATGCTTAGTAATGCCGATCGAGTCGCCGATGAGTCATGTGATTTTAACGATTATTCTGGTCTTTCGAGGCTTCAATTTCTGGTTGGCAATACTGTCACCCAGTTCTATGTCTGGATGGGACTTTCCTCCTAGGTAAGTACAAGACTCTACTCAGTGCAGTTGGAATTGATGCTAACAACGATTTATTTCCACTGGCCTTCGCAGTAGTAGAAACAGAAAGTATTGAGTCATGGTGTTGGTTTCTACAGACACTCCAAGACTTAATTCCATTTATCCAACTAGAGGTGATTTGCATCATTTCGACAAGCATGCGGGTTGGTACGGTCAGGGAAATATTACCGTGGGCTGCACATCGCTTTTGCTTGAGACATTTGAGGGAGAACTTCAAAAAAGTAGTTAGACAACTAGGAGTCGGAGACGTTGAGTTCATATGCCAGAAAATATATGTTGCGTGTAATGATAACATTTTTAAAAGGTATGACCGATATCGAACATCAAAATCCAACATTGGCTCTCAGATCAAGGGATGTACATCGGTCTCTTACCCATGATGATGGGTACATGTATGGTAATATGACCATAAATGCACAATGCTTCGACCGTACTAAAGGGCACGGCACAATTCATCGGTCTGTATATATTATAACATAGCTACGCTCATGAAACGCAATCATCAACATCGCCAAGTGAACCGTGATGACTCCATGTTCTCTCCGGCTAAAGGTAACTTTGTGAGGCAAGGAGGTTCGAGCCAATTAATGCGATGAGTACCAAGTTTTCGATGCCGAGCGAAGAGAAAGAAAACTATATTTGTAGATGTACGCGGACGACCACAAGAGTATCACATGCCATGTCCTCAATAATTTCTGCAGGGTCAAAGGACATATGTTCGTTCGCATATATCGCCTACTACACTCTGGACTATTACAAGAAAAACCTGGGAGCGCTTCATGTCATCCCCGACGTGATAAGTGGCGAATATAACCGCCGGGAACCTCCTGAGTATAACCCACCAAATATCAAGAGGAAGTCAGAACCATAATAGATTCAAAAATACCATGGATGAAAGTACTACAAGAAGTAACAGATTTGTAGTAAAAAAAAAGATTGGTCATAATAACAACGCACGCAAGGCATAGTGTGAGCTTTAGTGGTTTGTATTATAAATTGTCTATTTGGCCATTGTGTTGGGATTACAAGCGTAGGGCTTCATCTATACAACAATGTAACCACTGAGAAATGAGTGCTCTAATCACACTCTCCTTGTTTGTTTGGCTTCATCTATACAACATAAGTCAGTAAGGTAAAATTAACATGCTGCCTAAAGACAAATCTGAAGCAAGGAAAAACCATCCAGAAGGTAAAACTACCAGCAAATAATAGAATCCTGAAGGTCAAACTACCAGCAAATAATAGCAAGGAAAAACCATGCAGAAGGTAAAATTAACAGAAATATGACTAGCCTATGGAAATATCATTTATTTATGCATGAAGTTAATGGATTATATTTGATGATTGCATCATGCATTTGATTTTATCTTTCTTCTTTTCCAATTATGTGATCATTGTATATTGAACCTTAAAAGCATATTGACATAACAAGCATACAAAGGGCTGTTTTTGAAGCAGTTACCTTGTTGTCTAAGTAGAACTCTATGGCCAATTTAGTTTCATTCACTTGCATTGTATTTTTGAAATAGAAACTGCCCTTTCACATTTTTGAAATAGAAGCATGGAATCCTGGTCCTCAATCCTGGTTTGTTTTTGCTTGTGTTTAGGATATAAAAGTAAAAACTGCTGCGCATCAAGACTTACTTGCAAATTTTGGTCAACATGAAAGTCGTAGATAATTTATTTTTGATTCTGGTGATATAAATTTTGCATAATTCCACTACCGTTTGACTCGATACTAAATTACGTCGCGCGCATTTTCAGATAGCGGCAGCTTTCGCACGCAAAAATCTGCTGTGCTTCAGGCCACATTCACAGATTATGGTCAACATGAAAGTCGTAGATAATTGTTGTGATTCCAGAGATATGAACTGCACAATTCTGCCACCATTTGACTCGTAAATTAATGGTCGCTGGCCAGATTTCAGCCAGCAGCATTTGCTACATGTGCAAAATCTGCTGCGCTTCGGGCCACATTCACAGATTGTGGTCAACATGAAAGTCGGAGATAATTTCGTTGTGATTCTAGTGATATGAATTTCTTACAATTCTGCCACCGTTTGACTCGTACGCGAAATTACGTCGCTCGATTTTCAAAGACAGCAGTAAGCGACATGCACAAAATCTGCTGCGCCGGTCACATTCCACATGGTCAACATGTCATATATATTTGTTGTAATTCCAGCGTTATAAATGACAATTCCTCCCCGCTTTGACTCGCAGACGCATTACATTGCCGCCGCTGCAGATAGCTGCGCTTTTTTTACATTACGCGCAAAATTTGTCGCTCTTCGCCACATTCACAGATTGTGGTCAACATGAAAGTCGGAGATAATTTCATTGTGATTCCAGCGATACAAATTTCGATAATTCCTCCACCGCTTAACTCCGTATAAATTACGTCAGATTTTCGTAGCAGTTTTGCGACATGCGAAAAAATCTCGCGCTTTCAGCCACATTTACAGATGGTATATGAAAGTCGTAGATAATTTGTGATTCCAAAATACAAATTTGCGATAATTCCACCACCGCTTTGACTCTGCACGATAAATTACGATCGCTGCGCGTTTTTCAAGCACAGCGTAGTAGTTTCTGAACTCACTGTACATTCACATTTTTAACTTGCTGATTAGGTGAAGATGATAGCAGGTTTGCTAGTACTGTAATGATATAAATGCTTCTTGGATGCTAGTGACATAGATTTTCTCTTATTTATTTTTTGCAATACACATTCTTACTTTTATTTCCATTTTGAATATTAGAAAATTTTAGATGAAGCAAGCCATATTTCTTATTCTGATCTATGAATAATTTTAACATTTTTGGTAGTGGTAAAAAATTCCATTTTGCAATCCTTTTTTATTGTCATGTTGATTTTGGCCGTGGGAGTTACTTGTTTAGGGAATGAAAAGTCGTGTTTTCTTGGACCCTACCTTTATTTTGTTTCAACAAAAAATTTAGACCTTCCAAAGCTCATATACCATCATTAATTATGTCATGCAGAATAGGTCAACATTGTCGTCTATGTCATGCAGAATAGGTTATTCAGCAAGAGTTTTAACTTTTATCTTTCCCCTTGACAGCCGTATTGTCCTTTGTGCCGGTCATCACTGTTTCTGAATTTTCTTATTTTGATTTCTTAATTATCGTCAGCTATTTATTTATTTGTTCACCTTCTTTTTTTGTTTTTTACTAGAATGCTTTTGAAGCTTTTTTTTTAATTTCTGATAATAATTTTATGTTTTCTTAATTAACATGTTGAATTCAATTGATTTGCTTTTATTATAGGTAGGATGTTTGCCAAAGAAGGTGCTCGTCCCCGCAGAGCGAAGACGCAGACAGAGAGACTATGGCCCCGGCCAAGTTCACTCAAGAGGCTACGTTTGTGCAAGCAACACATCCCGACTTGGTAAGATTTTTAAGTTGTGTAGGATTATTCTTATATTTTTGTTTATTGAATTGTAATTTCATACTGGGTAGGTTTTTGTTCTGGATATGTCATCTCATATACTTATGTTCAAAGAGTGGGGAATCATGATTGATGAACACTTTACGAGCAGTTCGATTGGTTTGTGTGTCTTAGATGCAGTACATTCGCATAGATTATCACCTTCTCACAACATTCGTGGAACGTTGGTTTGCGCAGACAAACTCATTCCATTTGCCCATTGGCGATGACGGCCACATGGTGGATGTTGCTGATCCCGGTGTTAGATATGGCTATTATGGAATGTTGTTGGTGGCGGGACATCTTGGCCGACATTGATGAGTTGATGGAGCACATCCGAGCCGACACTATCTACCATGATATGATCCGCCTCATATCACATCGAGTTCGAATGGGGAAAGCAAACGCACTTGCTTATGGTGTATCGGATGTATTACAGAGATTCTTACTTAGATCTACTAGAGTTTCAGTTTACCATGCATGTCAGAGCTTACATACTTTTTGCTATTGGCTATTTTCTTATGCCAGACACGTCTTGTTCGGAGATTCACCTGCAGTATCTGCCCCTACTGGAGGATCTTGACACATTCAGGGAGTTCTCATTAGGAGCAATTGTAATAGCTCATTTGTACAGGGAGATCCATGAGGCAACGGCCGAAATACATGAGTTGCTTACGCTACTATGGGTGGGAGTACATGTTCATGTCTACACCAACGCTTACATATTTCATACGAGACATAGATGGCCGAGGTGTGGGTTGCCGGAATGAAGGGTTTATCCGAGAGGTGACACCAAATATCGAGCGTGAGCATGAGCTATATGACCTACTAGAGTCGATATTTTTTTTTGTAAGTGTATTTTTTGGGCCCATGTAGATACATAGATAATAATCATTTCAAACAATACAGGTATTCTAGGAGCCATACAGAGTTCAAATCCGTGTACGTGTCGCAGAGATATGCTTACATGGGGACGACATATGGCTGGCTAGAGTACCCTTGATTAGTTGGAAACAAGTTGAGTGGCACCTGCTCGATCGTGTGCTCAGGTAGTTCGGCCTTCCACCTATGACTGAGGTTGCACGGGTAGTTTCTTCTTTCATGCGAGTGGATGGTCGAGGGAAAGCCGACGTGGATTGGGTCGATTACCACCAGACATATATTGCACAGTGGGAGAGTAGACGGGATTTAGTTGTGGTGGTAGACTCTTCCGAGGTGGCAATTAATCGATACATGAGAGATCTTGGGTTTCACTATATATGCTGATGGCACCTACAATACCCCCAGACACTTATTACCCCCGAGCTCCTGGAGATCGACTCATGATAAGCCAGTATTTCTTAACTGTAATAATAAATTTTTTTACTAATTCCATCATAATTGAGTTCTATCAACGCAAAGATGAGCACATATTGAATACCGGGGACATATTCGTTATTTTGGGAGGAGGAGGACAATGAGTTTCAAAGAATCAATCAACGAGTATGAGGTTGTTCGTGGACTTGCGGTATATTACATATATGACGTACACCAAAGCATTCCGTGTACTTCATCGTCGGTCGGATGGGTCCGATGGATATTAGTCCATCATCTCCACCTGGTCCACCATCTACATATACATTCACACACTACAAAGATGCACTGGGGAGCTATGTGATCACATATGCACCCTTGGCAAGAACTTCGCCTCCTACATATGGGTCTCCCTCATTCCATATGACACTCGTATGGACGTATCATGGTTTCTTGCTTCCCAGGCCGATGTACCTAGTGCTACACTCTGGTTACTCGCAACAACCATTGAACAACAGAGAACCAACATGGAGCATCATCTACGAGACCTACGACCACCACCTACCCATTACACACTAGTGATGCATACCGCGCAGTATCGTCGGAGATAGTCATCTATATTATTATCGAATTTTGATCTTGATGAGTTTTACTGTCATCGAATTTTTTTTGAGATGATTGTGATATAGGAGTTGATTGCGACACCGAGAAGAAAGTGGTGGTGCGTATTTGTAATACACTTTTTTTGATTAGAAATACTCTAACACAAGATGTCCAAGTACGCGATCATTAAGGTTTCATTGCAACTTGTTATTGGGACTTGTACATGGTATTTAAGGTTTTGAGTGGTTGTTTTATAAGAAATTGGGAGGAAAATCAACTAATCTCAAATTTCACCTCATTATGAGTACACCTTGTGGCCTCTAATTATGTGGTCATGTAGTTGTTTACATATATTTCAATTAGATTAAAAAGCATACAAGGTTTGTTGTGCCACACAAATTTCATTAATTTGTATGTTGTTTATCTTAAAATGTTCCTCATGACAAAAGGAGTTAAACAATGTAAAATCGATGCTCGAACTTTCCACATGCGCTGCGATTTGTAAAATATGCTGTGGATCGGGCCGCAATCGTAAATTTTTACCAACATAAAACTTGTTGAGAATTTTGTTACGATTCCAACGATACAAATTTCGCTCAATTCTGGCACCGCATGACTCCGATACGTGCAAAATACCATTGTTGCTCCAAACTTTCAGCTCCGTGCCGCAGTTTCTGCGAGCATTTGTAAAATCTGCTGCTCATTGAGCCGCAATCATAAATTTCAACAAACATAAAAATTGTAGAGAATTTTGTTCTGATTCTAACGATACAAATTTTGCTCAATTCCGACATATGACTCGATACGCAAAATCGATTGTCGCCTCAAACTTTCAGCCGTCTCGCATTTGCAAAATCTGCTGTGTATCGGGTCTCAATCGTAAATATTGACCAACATGAAACTTGTAGAAAATTTTGTTATGATTCTAACGATACAAAGTTTGCTCAATTCGGACACAGTATGACTCCGATACGCGCAAAATACAAGAATTGCTCCACATTTTTTTTAATAAAATAAATTACGTTGTCCGCATTTAATGCGACCACGTGCCATCATCCGTCCAACGACTCCATCATGGATCGCTCCATCCATCGCATGGATGATGGCTATAATTTATTTTTTATTTTTTAAAAATGTGGAGCAGTTCTCTCATATATATATATATATATATATATATATTCTTTATTTATGATCTCTCATGTGTATATATAAAACTAAAATCTATCAAAATTTTATTAAAAAAACCTCCACCATGTGATAAAGTTATTTATTCTCTTTAGTATATATTTATTGGCCATCTATTAAAAAGCCTTATGTTAAGAAAGCTAAAAAAAGACTTGGTTAAGATGTATAGAAAATGATCTTAGTATACTTGATTTAAATGAGAATTTGACACATAATAGTACACAATGGAGACGAAGGATTCATATAGCCGATCCCATGTAGTGGGATTAAGGCTTGTTGTTATTGTTGTTATTGTTATTGTATTAAAAAGCCAAAAAGTTTCTCGTAGCAAATATTTTTTTAATGCAATTTTATAAGGCATATTTTGTTATCATTAGCTTTGCATACTGCCATAGATAAAGATTAATATAGAGAATAATATTTGACAATCCAACATTTTTAGAAGGCTAGAAAATTTCAGAATCCTGCAATTCAATGAACAGTGATTTGAATATGTGATAATAATTGTAGAAGGGACCTCGAGCCCTCCCTTGTCTGTGGTTTGTATGTTTAATTTCATGAAATAGCATGTAACTTGCCCCAAGTATGACTAACAAAATATAGAAAATTAAAACAACAACAACAACAAGCCTTAATCCCACTTGGTGGGGTCGGCTACATGAATCCTTCATCTCCATTGTGTCCTATTATGTGTCAAATTCTCATTTAATTCAAGTATACTAAGATCATTTTTATACATCTTAACCAAGTCTTTTAGGTCTACCTCTACCTTTCTTAACATAAGGTAAATCTAATACATCTATTCTCCTAATCGGTCATCTGGACCGACGCTTTATGTGGCCAAACCATCTAAGGCAACTCTCCCTAATCTTATCTACCACTGGAGCTACTCCAACTTTTTCCAACATACTCATTTTGCATTCTATCTCTAAGAGTAAAGCCACTCATCCACCGAGCATCCTCATCTCTCAGAAAACTTAACTTAGTCTTATGCTTCTCTTTATTGGCCAACATTTTGCACCATAAGTCATTCGTGGTCTTACCACCATCTTATAAAATTTTCCTTTAAGTTTAAGTGGAACTTTTCTATCACATAGTAGGTCAGATGCATTCCTCCACTTCAACCATCCAACTTGAATTCTACTAATAACATCTCCATCTATTTCACCATCATTTTGAACAATAGAGCCCAAATATCAATTGCTCACTCTTATTAATGACTTGATCACCCAAAGTCACAACACTATCACTAAAACTTCTACAACTAAAATTACACTCCATATATTCAGTTTTAGATCTACTTAAACAAAACCTTTAGACTCTAAAGTTGACCTCCATAATTCAAGTTTTGTTGGACTCCCTCTAGTCTTATCAACAAGAAGAATGTCATCGCAAAAGCATACAGAAGGTACATCTTCTTGTAAATGCCTCGAAGAACATCCATAACTAAAGTAAAAGATATGGGCTTAATGTTGATCCTTGATGTAATCCAACTGAAATAGAAAAATATTTTGTCAATCCTCCTTGTGTTTGGACACAAGTACAACTCTAGTATACATATCCTTAATGACTTGAATATAACCAATATTAACTCCTTTCTATTCTAGAACTCTCCAAAGAACATCTCTTGAGACTTTATCATAAGCTCAATAAATATCATATGTAGATCCTTCTTACTTTCTCTATGCTTCTCCATCAAACCTCTTAACAAATGTATAGCATCCATAGTAGATCTACTTGGCATGAAACCAAACTGATTGTGAGAAACTTCTGTATCACATCATAACCTATGCTCAATTACTCTCTCCCATAGTTTTAATATATGGCACATTAACTTAATTCCTCTATAATTTGCACACTCTTGTGCATCACCTTTATTCTTAAATATAGGAACCAACAAACTCTTTCTCCACTCATCTGGCATCTTTTTAGTCTTTAAAATAACATTAAAAAGATTTGTAAGCCAAGAAATTCCTTGATCTCCTAAACATTTCCATACATCTATTGGAATATTATCGGGTCCTACTGCTTTTCCACATTTCATTTTCTTTAAAGCTTCGCTAACTTCAGATTTACTAAAACGATGATAAAAATGAAATTCTCTACTTTTATTTAGGGTATTAAGGTTGCTAAAATCAATCGTACTTTCAGATCCTTCATTGAAAAGTTTATCAAAATACCTCATCCACCTATTTTCAATATCTTTTTCTAAAAAAAGCACTTTATTATTTTCATCCTTAATACCCCTCACTTGAACTATGTCTTTACTTCTCCTATCTCTTTGGTTGGCTAACTTATACATACATCTTTCACCTTCTTTGGTATCTAATCTATTATATAAATTACTAAAAGCTAAATTTTTTTGCATCATATATTGCTTTCTTAGAATCTCTACAGCCACTTTATATCTTTCCCAATACCCGAGTTTTACATCTAAACCAAGTTTTATAATAATGCTTCTTATTTCTTATCTTTTCTTGCACACTCTGACTCCACCACCAACTATTCTTATTAAAAGAAGCTTTTCCTTTTGATTCTCCAAGCACATCTTTAGCAACTTGCTTAATTTCACTTGATATTTTTTCCCACATAATGTTAACTTCCTTATGAACCTCCCAAATTCTAATTTCTTGTAGTTTGCTCTTAAAAATATTTTTATTTGTGTTCTTTAAGTGTCCCCATCTAATCTTAGGACAATAATTTAATTTATTTTTTCTTTTATAACATTTCATCTTAAAATCTAAAACTAATAGTCGATGTTGGGTACTTAAAATTTCACTTGGAATGACCTTCCAATCTTTACAATCTAAATGATCTATTTTTCTTATCAGAAAATATTCAATTTGTGTTTTACTAGATCCATTTTTATAAGTAATAATATGTTCATATCTTTTCTTAAATAATGTATTAGCAACTACACAATCATAAGCTAAGGCAAAATCTAATATAGTCCTACCTTCTTCATTAGTCACTCCAAATCCATAACCACCATGAATACTTTTAAAATCTTCTACCACTCTACCAACATGTCCATTTAAATCTCCCCAAATAAATACTTTTTCTTCAAGAGGTATCTTTTATATTAATCCCTCTAATTCATTCCAAAAATTTTCTTTTGAGCTTACCTTCAAACCTACTTAAGGAGCATGGACACTTATAACATTGATAATCTTAGTATCCACAATAATCTTTAAAGCTAAAATTCTATCTCCACATCTATTAATACTTATAACATTATCCTTCAAACTTTTATCTATAATCACACCTACACCATTTTAGTTCGACTTTTACCTGAATACCAAAGTTTAAAACCTAAATTATCAATCTCCTTAGCCTTATCACCAACCCATTTAGTTTCTTGAAAACATAAAATATTTATCTTTCTATGAACCATAATATCTATTAATTCCATTAATTTACCTGTAAGAGTACCTATATTCCAAGATCCTAACCTAATTCTAGTTTCATGGACTAACTTCTTTGCCCGCATCCGTCCATAATGTGGGAACCCTTACTTATTTAACACTGCACCCAGGCATCGATGCAGCAAAGATTTGTTAATATCAAGAGCTCTAATCATGTAAGAAGTAAGATTATAAATAATAAATTTAAGCAATTGAAATCTCCTAACAACAGAAAAAGATTTGAGTTTCCAACCATCAAGAATATTTAAAATCTTAAACAAAACTTGTAAATCTATACGAGGTAACTTCTTAGGAAATAAAAAAAAAAAAAGCAATTTACTATATTTAAGAGGAACATTCAAGTAAGAGCTTAGAGTGTCTTCATTGGAGATTTTAGATGAGAAATAAACGGTGCTTTTAGTGAAATTGAGCTCGAAGTTGACAATTTAAAGTCCTCATATAAGAAAAAATAAATGTTTTCAATTCGACTACTTCCACTAAATCTATACATGTGATTTAATGAATTTGCATTCATGACCCTCCATTTTTATTATATATTTATAAGCACTTAATAAATAAATATATCATGCAAGAATGGCTTCCTTTTCTTTCATACCTACTAATATTTCTTCTTATGCATGTAAGATGAAATCAAAATTTATGAATTTGTTACCATATATATTATTATGTTGTAATCAAAAGAGATTGGGGGAGAAATATGCTCCAAAATTTTATCAACTGTAGCATATATATTACAATGTGTGTAAATTTTTTTTTAATTACTAAACTTACATATTAATGCATGCTAAGATCAAATCATTGAATACATTACAAAATTGAAATATAAATGCTGAGTTTTATCATGAATTTAATATTTGTGTGAAAATTTGAAAATGATACGAGTTTTATAGATAGTTAAATTCTAGTTTTTTTATAGATAGAAAATGATAATTAAAATTTTTATGATCTTGAAATCTGTGGGCTCCAAAAATTCGCTACCGACCTCTCGACAATTATTTAAATTGAAGAGAGTATGATTTGAAGGATGTCGGTGTAATTTTCAGAAGACAGATGAAATAGTAGATAAGACATTACTCAAAGATTTCATCCTCATTTGGTGAGGACTTAGATCTGTTTCCTATAGCTCTAGCTCTATAGTTAATTACCCCTCTCGGAGTGAGATAAATTTTTTGATTAATGCTACTAGATCGCTAAATGTGTAGTATAGTAAAGATATGGAGTTTCAAAATTTAGGCTATGAAATTCATCATTTCAGCTTAAACTGGAAGGTTGGGGGAATGATGATGTGCCCGATCTAGATCCCATGGTTCCGTCATCTCGTGCAGTCGAGGTCCCTAGTCTACTTAGTTAGAGGAGGTAGTTGACCCAACCTGATAGAAGGATCCTCATTAGCAACACATGAGTTATGTCCTCCAAGAAATCCTTATTGACATGGGATGGTGTTTGTCTAAGGAGACAATCTTAAGTCTACCTTAGTTGATAGGGTTGTTTGCCCTATCAAGTATACCCTATGATTCACAACTCAAAGGACAGAGCCATTGGGGAGCATACGGGCTACGGTCGTGATCGTAATATAATAGAGCTGACCGCCAAACCACTGATCGAGGACTCGTCGTAATCGCTTCATCTGGAGCCTCCAAACCACACAAGAGGACAAAAGCCACGCCCCATCGGCATGAGATTGATTGAGAGTGAACATAGCATAACACTTGATTTGACATTGGCTCTTTTGTGAGCAAGAGTTTTCTTAATTTGTTAACCCCGACAAAGCTGAAGATGGATAGATTAAGTTTTGATTTAACATTTTAAGCAATTTCACATTGTTACTTAATTTGATTTGAAAAATTGATTAATTTGAATATGTTTAAGAGCTTTAGATTCGCCAACTGCTTTTGCTAATAGAGGATTAGATCATCAGAATTGTAATCAATTTCTTAGATATTTCACCGATTTAAAACTCTTATTATACTTTTAGGTTTTGTTAACCCGATCCGCCCATGACTAAACCGGAAGCAACCCGCTCAACATCCTCGACATTTGAATTTCAAAGATTCAAAGATAGTGCCCATGCAAGTGTATTTAAGACTTTATGTAGTGTTTATTTCTGAATTATGAGATTGATTTCAGATATTCATTTAATTCCAACTTAGCCTGCGCAGCCTTTTTAGACATTAAAATTTGCACTTGAAATCTCTATGTCCGAGCACATGCAGATGTTTATAATTTTAGATAATTTCACTTAATTAGTGGTTCTATTGATTTTAAAATTTACAATTAGAGTGTAATCTCTCAACTTTTGATTAAAGGAAGCCCTATGATTTTTGTAGAATTGAATTTAATATCGTCTTCTGCCACTTGTACAAAGAGTTGCAGATCCGGTGGTAAAGAAGATATTTTGATTTATATTGTAGTTTAAAATATTACTAACACTTTGTTTACTTGTTGAGTTTTTGTAATTATCTCAACTTGATTATGTTCAATTTATATCACTTTTGATAAGTTATGTCGATTTTAGTGTTTATTGCGTTAACCCTACTCATGTTTATTAGCTAGCATTGTAATCACCTCCATATTTGTATAAGAGTTATTAAAAATAATTTGGATTCATCCTTAGATTTTAAGTTTATTGCAAGTTTGTTATGAGTTTAGCATTAGTATCCCCAAATTTCAATTAGAGCTTGTTTAATTTTGAGGAATTTATATGAAAAGAGAACTCACTCATTACTTCAATTTAAGTCATAGAGATTCACTATTAGAGTTTGTGAGTTTAATATTAGCCTCCCCAAATTTTACTTGCATTTTAAATGAGTGTTCCATTGTTTCCAAAATTTTCTTTAAAGGCTCCCCCATATTTCTCTTTGATTTAATATTTATCTTCATATTTATCATATATTCTTTTGTTTGACTTAAGTTTAGGTAATTCTCATTTGAATTTTTTTAAGTCCTGAATTTTAGTCTAAATTTTGGCAGCCTCCCGGTGTCATCCCATGTAGGGGCTGCATCGGGGGTGTTTTGGCTTACTCGGTATGCCCTCTTGAAGCGGTGTCTTGCGACACCACAACCGAGTTTTCATCTCATCGTGCCCTCTTGAGCACGACGAGGCTTTCATTCCCCCACTTTTTTTCTAAGTCTAGAAATTAGATAAAATTTCGACAACATTTCGTCTAGGGGGAGTGACATCTAACGGGTGTTGGCTTACTCGATAAGCCCTCTTGAGCATAGTGAGCGGTATCTTATGATACCACAGTTAGTTTTTTATCTCGTCGTGCCCTCTTGACCACAACGAGGCCTTCAAACCTACAAAGAAACACATGTATATATATATATCCACATTTACAGATCCCATATGTTCTGATTCATTTTTTTCGGCACACTGTAATGCTCGGTAAGGGAACAAGGTTGGATATGCCAAAAACCAAGAGAAGAACCTACCTCTTGATGGTGTTGCTTATCTGATTGCAGCAAGGCGAATTTGACGTGGTAATGCGACGCCGAAAATCAAAAGAAGAAATTGCCTCTTGATGATGTTCTTCCCCGGTTTGCGGCGAAGCGAAAATTGGAAGGATAAAACGAGGAGTGCAATGTTATAAATCGAAAGAAAAATTTGCCTATTGACGATGTCCTTCCCGATCGAAGAGAAAATTGACTGCAAGGAAGTGATGATCGAAACCAAAGAAGAACTTCGTGCGGTGAAGCAAAATGGATCTTGGGCTACGGAAGGAGCGATGAACGACAAATGGGTCGGACAAATGAGTTCTGAGATTAGCTTGCATGGGCTGGAGGGATTGCGGGAAGGAAGTCTTGAGGTCGCTTATTTTAGTAGAGGTCGGAACGATGCTGAGCGGCAAAACGTGTGGGATGATCGGAGTTTCATGGCGAGAATGAGATGTGGGTGTGGTGATGCTCTGAGGGATGGCGGGTCATGGGATAGTGTAGCCGGTGCTTGATGGAACGATACGGACAACAGTGACTGCTTTCGGAACCAGCTGGATAGTGGTAGTGTGGGCGAATGGTGGAGCGGATGGACCGTGGGTTTCTGGAATCTGAGTTTGGAGCAGCCGCGGGATAGGTCGAGTGATCTGCGATAGCCTGCCAGGCTGATTCACGAGTAGGTAAGCCTGGACGGTGGGGCGGAGGGATTGGGTTTACGTGGGCATGAGGAGGCAGCCGAGTGGGCTTTGTGGGACGGGATGCGCCAGAGACGCATGCAGGGCACGATGAAATGGCATGTCGGACGCGGGACGCGCGGCAGAACGACAAAGGATATTGAAGAGGGGGGGAGGATTCGAAACGTGGGAATGGAGGGAGAGAGGAGCGGTGGTTTTTTGTTTTTTTTTTGAACCAGATAAATCGAAAATAGGGGGAACGGTTGAGCATGGGGGAGGATAATTTAGGGATTTTAAATAAATTTTAAATTGATTAAACAGTTTTAATGTTGATTTTGTACCGGTAAATGCACAAAGTCAATATATATATTAATGTAAGGTAATTATGATCAACGTAGTGGCGAGTCCATTCGCAATCGGTTTGGTTCAAGTCAACGTCAAATTGAGTCCATTTCAGCTCAAAATATGCATCGCTGCTTTCAACCACTCTATTTTTGCACATACTCATCTGAATTGAGTGCAAACAGTCTTACTTGATAGATTTAAATGTTTCAAAGCCAATGGCTTGATCAATTTTGTGAACGAAGGTCATTTGACTTGCATCGACGCCTTTTGACTTTAGTATGCGTAGAAACATGTTGATGACTCGAGCACTTGATCAATTGATCATTAAGTTATGCAGTATTTATATCTTGACCAATTTAAACATTCTGAAGGCTACGACAAAGTCCATTCGTCGATCGGAGGTCATTTTGACCATTTTCTGAGACGTCCATTGCATTTCAGCCTCGATTTGTGTGTTGCCACTGCTGATTATTCTACATTTGCACGGACTAATCTGAATTAAGCATGAATAGTCTCATTTTATAGTTTTCAATGTTTTAAAGTTAACTACACAATCAATTTCATAAACAAAGGTCGTTTGGTCATCGTCGCAGCTTCCCGGCTTCGATATGCGTGTTAATACATTGATAGCTGGACTGCTTGATCGGTTGATCATTAGATTTGACAATATTTGGATTTTGACCATTTTCAACATTTTGAACATGATGATGAAGTCCGTTCATCGATCAGAGGTCGTTTCGACCAGTTTTGATGATGTCCAGTGCATTTTGAGCCTCGATTTGCGCACTGCCACTTCTGATCATTTGACATTTATATAGACTCGTTCGATTGGAATGTGGATAGTCTCATTTGATTGTTTTTGATGTTTCAAAGCTAATGACGTGATTAGTTTCATGAACGGAGGTTGTTTGGTTATCATCATAGATTCTTGACTTCGATCCGTGTGTTGACACATTGATAGCTCGAGCGCTTAATCGATTGCTCGTTAGATTTTGTAATATTTATATTTTGATCAATTTCGATGTTCTGAAAACAACGACAAAGCTCATTCGTCGATCAGAGGTCATTTTGACCATTTTCAGTGATGTGTAGTACATTTTGAGCCTCAATTTATGCACTATCACCTCCGAAGTCCGTCGAATTTAGCTTGTGGGCTTGTCTTGATTTATGACACATATGAGGAGGTCAACAAATGCCCCCCAACAAATGTGAAAACTAGTTGTCCTTTTGGGCTGGCCATAGAACTTGGATCATTTCAGCTTCGCTTGCAATAGCTTACAGAGCTTTGATAGGATTTATCATTAGTATGTTGCCTTATTCAGGACATGCTAAATGAAGGGCTTGATCGATTTGTCAGAATCGACTTGTTGGATTGATAAGAGTTCTTACATCATCTATTATCTATTTTAATGGCTTTGCTTAAGATCTCTTTCATTTTTTTCCTTGTAGTTTTGAGCCTCTCCGACCTTAGTTTCATGCTTGGTTGGGTTTGATGGAGGAATTGTTTAGCTTATTTTGATGAAGGATTCCGCTAGGGAATCGATTTATCCGTGCTTGATTGAATTTGAAATTCCTTCCGTCCTAGCTTTAAGCTTGATAGACTTGATGAATGATTGACCTGATTTGTCAATATTGACTTATCAGGAAGTGTATGTATGTAATGAATCCTGTGCTTGCTGCCTTGACGGACTCACTAAAGGGTATATACAGATGACTCAGCCTTCCAACTTATATGGGGTCAATGTTGAGTTATTAGTCTAGCAATGTGTGCTTTAACAGACTAAATAATCACAAAATTCCTTTAGTTCAACCATCGGCTTTGTTTGAACTATGGAATTGCTTCCTCAGTCTTATGATTTCTGCTTTAACAAACTTGATGAGGAGATTGGCTTTGATCTGTGTTTTGAGCTTGATCAGATCATTTGAGAATAGATTGAGATATCACCGTGAGCAATATAAAGATCGGACTTGAGACAATTGAGAGTTCCTTAGATTATCTTGACCTATCGATCAAGTAGAAAGATCTCTTGGATCCTGATTGCTTATAATCACTAAACTGGATCTGGTTTGAGATTGAACAACTATTGTCATTGAACTAACGAGCGGGGGCTCTTTCACTATGGTATATTCTGTTGAATGAGGAGAGCGTCAGCAACTCGGCCATATTTGGGCTTATTGAGTTTGAACTTTAGAACTTACTCGAGTCTTCGACTTAAGATGTATTGGGTTGGTGATTTTATCATCAGACTGAGGAACGGGGGCTCTTTCACTATGGCCTTTTCATGCGGCATGTTGAGTGAGGAGAGCATCAGCCCATTTGTGGGCTTGTTGAGTCCGACCTTTAGAACCCCTCTGTGTCGTAGACTTCAGGATGTAGAGGTTGATGTTTCTCCAACTTAATTGATTCAAGCCTCCGAAATTGGGAGTTCTTCTGACTTGATCTCCAAAATTTGACAAATCTGGGAGATAAATTTCTTGACATTTAGGGCTGTCTTTTCATGCATAGAAATATATTCTTTTTGTTCCTTGCAAGAACTTGCAACTTAATAGTAATAATTAAGGATCTATTCAGGGATTTCGGCATACAGGTCGATGTCAACCTGAATCAGAATATATTCGAGGATCTCATCTTATGGCACGATGTCAACTCAAATAAGTTTAACATAAACTAAAAAAATGCCCCTATCTTGCAGAGTGAATTCTGAAGTACATTTAGGAGAATTTTCAAGATGAAAATACATAAATACATTAATATTTGAATTGATATGCCTTAAGAGAGTTTCGACATGTAACATTACTTTCGTCTATGTATATGAATATAAAATGCCCCCAATGTAAGAGGGGAATTTTCACTAAAATATTTTTCATCTGAGTGAGTATATTTATTTAGGATCTCGATGAAGCGATGTCAACCTAAATAGATATACTAAAAAAATATCCCATATCTTGCAGGGGGATTTCTATTACACCTCGAGAATGTGGTCATCATGTATAGTACTTTTTCAAGTATCGACCATTAATTGGCAGCATTGGTCTTTCACCCTTTGGGTCGATGAGTTGGTATGCCCCTCATTGATATACTTTCTTA
>JAKCPB010000513.1:0-72928 GCA_021442155.1 Cymbidium sinense | reverse complement strand
GGTAAAGAAAACATAAAATAATCAAAAGATACAAGATGATTAACATAATAAGCTAAAGTAAGATTAAAGCCAATGCTCTGGAGGATGTGGGAATGCATGATGTCTGGAGGACACGCAAAGAAGGAGAGAGAATCACGCAAAGTTATAATAAGAGGAGATTAGAGCAGTTAAGGTAATCTGAGACAAAAGTTAGAGGAAAATAACATAATATGAGTATGTTAGTAAGGAATTGTGATAGAGAGGCAGGCTCAATCACATCTGTTGGGGCAGAGTATGAGCATCAAACTTGTGAGAAGGGTTACATCACATGAGCTACTACGAACCAATAGGGGTGAGATCATCACGACCATCATAGCCAACAACACGTGAGAAGGTAGCACCCAGTTGTTGATATTCTTGTGAGCTTTATTACAAACCTAAGCAAAATCATATCTAAAATATATAGGTAATTGCTAAGAGCTGAAGGATAAGGAGTCTCATTCAAGAAAAATATCATCAATATAGTCATCTTGACATGAGAATACATAAACATAAGTGAGTGAGCCATCTTAGCCAGAATCTCATGAATAGCCATATTCAGGAAAGAAATTAGACATATAATCCCTCCATAAGAAAATTACGAGAGGAGACAACTTGCGAAAACATTAAATAAGTCAATGAGCTTATAATTAACACCATCCCAATCACATGATATGTAAATGAATCTTTCAGTGTAGAAAATAACCCAGGAAACAATCCCCTTATTAATGTCCTGGAGAAAGCAATAGTAAAGGAAGATAGCATAGCTCAACACAGCCAAAATAAGCACCCAGAAAAAATAGTTAGAGCAGCAGCTCCAATAGCAGCATTCAGGCCTCCATTGGATAATCGGATCAAATCAATCCAGAACAAAGCGACAAAAGGCAACAACATCCAAGATAGGAAGGGACTAAGCGGCCATAATACCATTCTTTAGAATAGCGCTCATAAAACACCAACCGGTCAAATGAGGTAGCGGTGATGCGGTCGGAAAAAATAGGAGATAAATTACAGGGCAATCAAAGCCAACCCCAACAAACTAATACAACATTGGAACCCACCATAAAAAATCAACAAGTGAATTGAAATGAGTCTCAACATTAAAATCCAGAAAAACAAGTTAAAGGCAACATCCAAGATAGGAAGATAGACAAATTGGCCATAAAACTCCTCAATCAGTATACATGGCAATAATAGATAAACAAATAAATAAAGCATAAAAACAGTTATCCTGAAGGCAGCAAATCGGACAGAAATCACCAAAAACCCTCACCATCGGACAAATAGGGAACAACTTTGGGGCATGAGACCACGAAATTCTACAACAACAAAGAAAGAGCCAACTAAGGTGACAAGGTAAAACAAAAGGTAAATCTCCAAGACAAGAGACAACCAAAAATAAAAACTAGTTAGCTTGCCATGATGCCACTCATCGGTATAATCAAAACAATAGCTACAAGTTTGACGAAAAGGATGAAAGTATAGCGGAAAAGGTAGATCAATGAATTCCAATGATAGGCATAAAATAAACCAGTAAGGTGGTTCAAAGCAAAATCTACCAAGCAATCAACAACTTCAATAGAGACTTGCTGTACAAAATAATCCAAAGCCCCAGGGCATAAGGTGGTATTGATCGGATCAAACATTAAAACCAACAATCAAGATTCCACCCATAAACATTATCTTAAGAGTACAATGATAATCCCTTGAAAAACTCAAACCGCTATGGGAGTAAGACCGAAACAAAGACTAATTGAAAAATAACACAATTCCATTTAAAAGGGATTGTAATAGATGATATAATCGGTAAAATGATAATAGAAAATTGCAACCAAGTGCTCAATAAGATCAAGAAGATAAACAGTTATAGTAGGTTGCTTTGTCACATTAAATATTGCCAAGGATCAAGAATCATAGCAATATAGATAGACCATTGGTTACATATAGAGAAGAGTAGAATCTTGAGGATTTTCATGATCTCCTCAAAGCATGAAGGGTGCAATTGTAGTAGTCCAACATCAACCCAAATGTTAACAAAAGGCAAAAAATAAAAAGAAGGAGGGTAAACATTAAAGAACAAAGGAGCAGAAAGAAATCCATTCTGGAGATGAAAGAAGACATCATTACAAGCAATTTTATGCAATAAAGGTCCAAAACTAAAACTTGCTAAGACATAGCGGCAAGATGGCAAAAAAATGGGGAAGAAAAGGGAGCGCGGCGAGAAAAATCTGCGCAGAACAAAGATTAAAACCAAATCAACAAACAAATCAACAAACAACCATGGCGAAAACCTCAAAACCCAAAAGTAATTAAGCCCAATCCATTCAGTACAAAGTTTTGGACAAAATAACCATTAAAAGAGACAAATTACAATTTCTTCCCTTGGGAAAGCATCGGTTAGGCATTATATAAGCAAGGAAGAGTAAGTCTGAAGCACAACAAAATCCTTTCACATAAGTGTTGAAACCTTTATGAATTAGGCCTTTAAGGAGGAAAGAGTCCCAAGGAATGTAAGCATCACCAAAAGAATACTATAATCATCAAAATAAAAAACCCATAATGCACACTAATCCATTTTAGAACAACATAGGTAGTATGCTCCAAACCATATTGTCGAGAGAGAAAAAGCGGTTAAAGAAGTTAGTACTAAAATCTAAGCCCATCAAAAGCAGATAACTTCCTCCATGGTTAATTCTCTCGGTTTAGAAATGAATGTATCAATGAAATTAAAGTCCCAAGTGGGATTGAGTTATAAAACCTAGTAACAGGTACACAAGGCTCAGGTTCCAATTCAAGATATTGATGTGCATATAGTTCAACATCACATAATATTGTAAATGCCAAAAATAGAATCTTCAACTAAAGGAGAAGGGTAAAGGCAAGTCATGGCAAAGAGCACAAGACACAATGATATCTATGAGGGTATCCATAAAGAACACAAGGAAAGAAAACCAAAAAAGGGAGGAGGAGAATTAGATTGAGGTAAGCAAGAATTGTCCAAGTTAACCGGACCACACAAGTATTTGGGTAATGTAAATTGATCAAAGAAGATGATCTTGTCTAATCTGCACCCAAATTTGCAAGGTAATCAAGCATTACCTTCCCATGAGCATGAGTGATGGTAAAATTAGTTGAGAGAAGAGCCCTAGTTTGCTTGAGGAGGTAGTACAAACAAGCGTTGCTCATATTGGTAGAAGTCAAAAGGTCAATCGGTAGAAGAGCATCCACCTCTATCCAAATATTGAGCGACCATTTTGAAGACAAATTTCTAGAGCTTTGTGGACCATAAGCTCGATTAAGGGGATCTTTGGAAATAAGGGGATAAGCAAATGCACATAGGACTATACCCTTAGAATCCCAAAATGCCTCACAACCGAGCCATTATGAGAGCAGAGCCATCGGTATTAATTTTAATAATATGATCAAGAGGTTTTCCAAAAAACCATTCTATCATTTAGATAGTAAGGCTGCGGAAGGTTGAGGCCAGTTTATTGGCTGATTCTGACCTTTAAAATGTTTGTGATGAATTAAATTGGCTTTAAACAAGTCACAAATTTTGTTTTAGTTCTAGCAATAATCCTCATGTGATTCATATGAATCCCGATGTTTAGCTTCATTTCGGTCCATCCATATGAACCAAATAAGAGTAATGGCGATTATGATTTTAATATGACCTTTAATTGCATTGTCAAAGTAAACTTCAAGAAGTTGATATAAAGTAAAAGAACAATTAAAATTGACAGTGTTGAATAGATCGTCATACCAAATCCAAATTTTAGAGGCAATAGCCCCATTAACAAAAACATGGTTAACATTCTCAATATGAGAACAACATTGACATTTAGAGGGTAAATAAAACCCTTTACCCCACAATAAAGAGTCAACAGGAATAAAGTTTTTTTGGGATATGCCAAGTTAGAATAGAGTAAGAAGAGGGGATATTGTTATTCCAAATTTTGGAGAACACAATAGAAGAATCACAGTGTCTTTAGTGTGAAGCCACACATTTTTAAGGTTGAAATCCCCATTATGAGATAGCTTAAAGATAATCGATCATGATTGTTAGGAGTGATAGGAATATTAGTAATCATATTTAAGAAAGTGGAAGGAATAGAATCGGTAATCTTACTAGTGTTCCACTTGTGGTTTTGCGAATGAATTAACTCTAATAGCGAAGTGGAGTGAGTGTAGAGTAAGTCATCAATGGATCCACAACCACTCAGTTGTCTTGCCAAGAAGGAATTGCGAGTTTATGCCCCAAAATTAAGGATTCATCCCATTTGACAGAACAAAGTCTTCTCCACAGGAGAATCACCCGATTTAAAGGGACAAATGAGAGGATGTTTACCTGGCAATATTTAGAAGTCATGAAATTCCAAAGACTATTTTTGCTCCTAAAATTCCACCAAAGTTTGTAGGAGAAGGCATTGATAACTTCTTTGATGGATTTACATCCGGACCTCCCTCTTCAAGAGTACCACAACTTTTAGACCAAGATGACCAGTGCATTCTTTTAGAGGAGGTATTGGTTCCCAGAAAAATTTGTTTAAGAGATGCTCAATTCTATTGATGGTAGAGTTGGTAGGCACAATGGTTTGAAGAAGGTATATAGGCATGGAATTTAGAGTGCTCTTGATCAAGGTAAGCCTACCAAAGAAGAGTAAATGAAATTCCCAAACCGAATTTTGTTAGAAATTTTTTGAATTAGATCATCAAAAGGTGTGATCTTTTTTGGCCTTTAAAGCGAGCCCCAAGGTAATTAAGAGGAGTTGATTTTGCTTAAAATTAGTAATTACGGATATTTGGTTAAGTCTATTAGGAGGAATCTTAGTTGAAGGAATAAAACCATTTTCCTTCATTAAGAAAAAGACCACTAACTTTACCAAAATCATTTAGGAGGTTCTTAATGGTTTTAACATGTTGAAGGAGCCGTTAGAAGATAATGAAATCATCACAAAGCTAAGATGAGAAATAGGGAAACCTCCATGAGTTTTAAAAGACATATTAGGATTATTAGCGAAAAGATCGTTAAGGCTCCTTGATAGGTATTCAATAGCGATGATAAAGAGAAGGTGATAGTGGGTCACCTTGCCTCAAACCATGGCTAGAAGGAAAGAAACCTATGGACTCACCATTCATGATAAGAAAACAAACATTATGATACACCTTTTATAATCGGATAAAACTATCAGAAAAACCAAACAAATTCAGGATTTGAAAGAAAATCCCATGAGAGATTGTCAAAGGCTTTAGCGATGTCAGTTTGAATAAGATGTTGCCTCCTCTAGAAGGGACATCAATGTCATGAACCGACTCTTGAGCAAGAAGAATATTATCCGATATTGCTCTGTTTAACAAAACCAGTTTGATTTGGGAGATGATTTTAGGAAGCAAGGGCTAAGCTTTATTATTTATTAATTTAGCAATGAGTTTTTGAAAAAAGGTGCAAAGACTAATCGGTCTAAAATCGCCCCAAGATTCAGGATTGTTAGTTTTGGAAATAAGGACAATAGAAGTGCTTGAAAAGTATTTGGGAATAGGATTGCCATCAAAGAAATCAATAACAGCATCAACTAAGTTAGTTTTAATAAATGGCCAACAATGCTGAAAGAAGTGGGTCATATAGCCGTCAGGGCCAGCAACAGAGTCAGTGTTCATGTTCTTAAGAGTATTACTAATCTCCTCTTCAGAAGGACACATAGTGAGTAAATGATTATCCTCATTGTCATAGAAGGGATAAGATGGGTGTTTGATAAAGTTCACAGCAGTTAGAATTTAATAAAGTTTGGAAATGATGTATGAGAATCCTTAATATCATTGTTATCGGTTATCCATTCACCATTAGAGTTCTTAATTTTCTTAATCGAGTTTAAGGCTTTGTACAAATGGCATGAAAATACACGGTGTTTTCACCATCGACAATATGTTTGCTGGCTTTTTTTTGCCAATAGGTTTCTTCCATGTTTTGATAATTAACCAAGTTATTCTTGGCAATGTTCAACTCCTCAAGTTTGGGATCGGTTGAGACGACCTCTTCAAGAGAACAAACCTCTTGTTCCATAGCTTTAAGATTTGTGAAAAGGTTTTTAAAATGTGTTTGTTCCACCAATTGAGATTTTGTTTAAGTCTTTTGAGCTTAAGCCAAGATGAGTCATACCTTTAGATTATCCAGGAAAATAGGGGCCATCCAATTAGTGAGAGCGACATTGGTGAAGTCACTATGTTGGGTCCACATATTTTGAAATGAAAGGAGAGGAGTAGGCGGGTTAGGGGGGATTTTGAAGGAAATCAAAGAGGAGCATGGTCGACAAAGTTACGCTCAAATGCTCAACAATGGTAGTAGGCCATTGATTGATCAAGAGAATTAAAGAGGGTCCTATCAAGGCTTGCCAAAGTCTAGAGTTGTGCCACGTGAAGTTAGACCCGTGAAACCAATGTCGATCGATTATCAAGGATCATATTTGAGAAGTCCTCCATGGAATGAAGGTTAGGAGAACATCCTCCCCTTCTTTGAACTAGCTATGATAGATTGAAATCACCTCCAACCAACGGGGAAGGTTAGGCAGAAGCGAAGGTGCGTAAGTGATTCCAAAGGATGTTCCTACCGGCTCTATTACAAGAAGCATAGATAAAAGAGCCAAAAGCGATAAGTCACCTAAGGAGATTTTGACATTAACCAATTGGTCAAGATCATCAATGATGGAAATGGTGATGGAGTTGTGCCAAAAGCACCAAATTTTATTATTAAGATTGAAGAAGAAATTATGAAAACCAAGGGATCTAGCGACAAAAGCAATCTTAGAAGAATTAATGAAAGGTTCAATAAGAACAAGTAACTTGATATTATGAACACGACAAAGACTCCTAACACGATTGCGGACAGGAAGAGACCCACAACCCCGGATATTCCAAATAAGAAAATTAATCATAAGGGGACAACCAAAAGGGAAAAGGAAAAAGAAAGGAAAGAGAGGAGAGAAATGATGACACATTACTTGTGTGGGGTGAAAGAAGCGAGTGGTTCTAGTGAAGTTATTATTAGAAAATTTTGCTTTGTAGGGTTTTTGTTTTAACAATTTGAAAATCTATCGAGAATCCAAATTATCTCCATCAGAAAGTGATTGATTTTGGGTTCGAATAGTAGAAGAATCTATCAATGTTTTAGAAGAGGATTTCACCTTCTTAGTATCGGATAGAGTGTGAGAAATTGGGTTCAATTGATTATCACTCGAAGGAAATAGATGGGAAGTTACGGCACCATTATAATACAAATATCTTTCTCAATATGTTACGAAGCCATAGGGTCATCATTGTTTTGGTCCATTATATGATTCCCATTCAAATTGTTTAATTGGGTGTCCAATATAAGGCTACCATTCAGATTTTGTAGGATTTAAATGAAGCAAGAGCTATCATGGGAAACCAGTTATTACTAGGGGTGAGGTTAGGTAAATTGCCATTGGTATCACACCTCAATGGCTATTTTAGTACCAAGGTTAGAGTGTTTTCCACTAGAGGCGGTCGGTAGGAGGTGTAGGGAGGAGAGGTTCTTTTGAGTATTTTTAGGCACATATGCTAGAGTATTTTTTCCCAGTTCCATTAATGGTATTCATATTACGTGGTAAATTTTTTTTGAGATTAGGATGAAGCACAAAGCATTACAGTGATGGCCGTGAATCTTGCGTGAGTGCAAAAGGCGGAAAATTTTTTTTTTGACTTTTTGACTATATCCAAATTTTTGAGCCAATCCAAACCTCTTTGGGATATTTTTTTGTGATGTCTATCTCAATCGAGAATACAAGCGGCAGATGGCCTAGATCTAGTGGCATTGTTTGGTCTATTTGGAGAGGCCTACCAAAAGGCGCCATAACAAACAAAACTTGATGAGTGACATAATGTATTAGCATGTTAGGAAAAGCAAGCCAGAGGGACAATGGGAGATTCCTCTTTGACATCAAAGAGGCGACCATTTCAATAGCGCATTTGACAATTATGCACAAAGTTAAATGACGAGCAAAACCGAGTAATCTAAATCATTTGAGAGTTGAATAAGAATGTGGAGGATCGATCTTGATAGAGAAAGTAGATAATTTTAAACTATGAAAGAAAGAGTGAATATTATCAAGAGTGGGCATCTAAGGAGAATTTACCCACCAAAGCGAACTTCGAAGGGCTTAGCAAGTTTCTCAACATCTGATCGAACACATTACTGCGGCAATCCGATAAGATGTTGAAATGAGATTAACCGAAGCATTCGAGCTAGAGATCTTACCAGATAAAGCATCTTTGAATGATTTAATAACAGGTACATTAGCAAGTGCAATCCAATCCAAAAAACTTGTAGAATCGGGAGCGGTCTTGCGTCGAGGCGAGGATTGAGACGAGCCTCGCCATTGTCTAATCAAGGATGTCACATCTGAGGGGAGCCTATGCTCAGCGAGAGAAGGCGAAATTGCAGAACACCAATCCAGAGAATACAAAATCAGAAGGAGCCTTGGGAGAGGAAGTGATGTTTAGTTAGTTTAAGTTTAGGGTTTAGGGTTTAGGTTTAGGGTTTAGGGTTTAGGTTTAGGTTTAGGTTTTAGGGTTTAGGTTTAGGGATAGGTTTAGGTTTAATTTTAGGTTTTATTTAGGGTTTAGGTTTATAGTTTAGGAGTTTAGGTTTATTTAATTTAGTTATAGTTTAGAGATTTAGATTTTTAGTTTTAGGAGTTTTAGTTTAGGTTTAGTTTAGGTTTTATTTAGTTTAGTTTATTTAGGTTTATTTTATTTTTATTATTTAGATTTTATTTTATTTATTTTAGTTTATTTTAGGTTTATTTATTTAGGGTTTAATTTTGGTTTAGTTTAGGGTTTAGTGGTTTAATTTAGGGTTTAGAGTTTTTTTTAGGGTTTAGGGTTTAGTTTATGATTATTTACTTTAGGGTTAAGGTTTAGGGCTTTTTATTTTTTAGGGTTTTAGGGTTTAGGTTTTTTTTTATGTAAGTTTAGGTTAGTTTATTTAGTTATTTAGTTTATTTTTTATTTTATTTATTTTATTTTTTTTTTTTATTTAGTTTAGTTTATTTGTTTTAGTTTAGGTTTTATTTTAGTTTATTTTTAGGTTTAGATTAATTTTTTTATTTTTATGTTTTAGTTTAGTTTAATTTTATTTATTTTAGTTTAGTTTATTTTTTTTAGGTTTAAGTTTAGGTTTATATTTTTCTTTTTTAGGTTTAGGTTTTAAATTTTTTATTTTGGTTTATTTTTTAGGTTTTTTTTTTTAGTTTAGGTTTAGGTTTATTTTAGTTTATTTTATTTTTTATTTTTTTAGTTTTAGTTTATTTTATTTTTTATTATTTAGTTTAAGGTTTTTAGTTTAGGTTTACATTTTATTTTTTATTTTTTTAGGTTTATTTATTTTATTATTTAGGTTTAGTTTTATTTAGTTTTATTTTATTTTATTTTAGGTTTATTTTATTTTATTTTAGGTTTAGTTTTATTTTATTTAGGTTTTATTTTTTTAGTTTTTTATTTTTTATTTATTTTAATTTAATTTAGTTTTATTTTTATTAAATTTTTTTTTAGGTTTAGGTTTAGATTATGTTTTAGTTTTTGTTTTAGTTATTTTATTTTATTTTTTATTTTTATTTTTTATTTATTTTATTTTTTAGGTTTTATTTAGTTTGGTTTAGGTTTTATTTTAGGGTATATTTGGGTTTTAGGTTTATGTTTAGGGTTTAGGGTTTGGTTTAGGGTTTAGGTTTTGGTTTAGGGTTTAGGGTTTATGGTTTAGGGTTTTAGGGTTTAGGGTTTAGGGTTTAGGTTTAGTTTAGGGTTTAGGGTTTAGGGTTTAGGACTTAGGGTTTAGGTTTAGAGTTTTATTAGGGTTAGGTTTTAGGTTTTGGGTTTTGGGTTTTAGGGTTTAGGAGTTAGTTTTAGGTTTAGGGTTTAGGGTTTTAAAGGTTTAGTTTGGTTTAGGTTTATTTTTATAAGTTAGTTTAGTTTATTTAGTTTATTTAGTTTATTTTATTTATTATAGTTTACTTTTTTTTATTTTATTTAGGTTTATTTTTTTTATTTAGATTGGTTTATTTATTTTAGTTTAGGTTTTGTTTTAGTTTTATTTTAGGTTTATGTTTATTTTATTTAGTTTAGTTTAATTTTATTTATTTTTAGGTTTAGGTTTATTTTTTTTATTTTTTTTTAGGTTTAGGTTTATGTTTTTTATTTTGGTTTTATTTTTAGGTTTTTTTTTAGTTTAGGGTTAGGTTTATTTTATTTTATTTATTTTTTTGCTTAGTTATTTAGTTTAGGTTTAGGTTTATTTTATTTTTATTTAGGTTTAGTTTTTTTAGTTTAAGTTTAGGTTTATTTTTTATTTATTTTTTAGGTTTTATTATACATTATATTTTTTGGTTTAGTTTTTTTAGTTTTATTTATTTTTTTTATTTTATGTTTTTTTATTTTATTTATTTAATTTTAATTTAAGGTTTTTTATTATTTTTAGTTTAGTTTTATTTTTTATTTTTTTTTTTATGTTTAGGTTTAGGTTTATGTTTTAGTTTATATTTTAGTTTATTTTATTTTATTTTTTTTATTTTGGTTTTTATTTATTTATTTTATTTTTATGTTTTTTTTTTTTAGTTTAGGTTTAGGGTTTAGCTTTTAGGTTTAGGGTTTAGGGTTTAGGGTTTATTTTAGGTTTTATTTAGGTTTAGGGTTTAGTAGGTTTAAATTTAGAATTTTAGGTTTAGGTTTAGGGTTTAGTTTAGTTTAGGGTTTATTTAGGGTTTATGTTTAGATTTATTTTAGGTTTGTTTAGGTTTATGTTTAGGGTTAGTTTAGTTTATAGTTTTAGTTTAGGTTTATAGTTTAGTTTATTTTAGGGTTTAGGTTAGGGTTAAGTTTATTTAGTTTAGGGTTTAAGTTTTATTTAAAGTAGGGTTGTTTTAATTTAATTTTATTTAGTTTATTTTATTTATTAGTAATTTAGGTTTAGTTTTAGGTTTATTTTTAGGTTTATATTTTATTTTATTTAGGTTATATTTAGGTTATTTAGGTTTAGGTTTATTTTATTTATATTTAGTTTAGGGTTTTATTTAGGTTTTATTTTATTTATTATTTTATTTTATTTAGTTTTATTTTATTTATTTTATTTTAGGTTTTATTTTAATTTTATTTTATGTTTTTTTAGGTTTTATTTATTTTTTAGGTTTAGGTTAGGTTTTTTTTTAGTTTTTATTTTAATTTTATTTTTTTTTAGGTTTAGGATTTAGGTTTTAGGGTTTAGGTTTAGGTTTAGTATTTTAGGGTTTTTATTTAGGTTTAGTTTAGGTTTTTAGGTTTAGGGTTTAGGTTTTAGGGTTTAGTATTTAGGTTTAGGGTTTAGGTTTTTAGGTTTAGGGTTTAGGGTTTAGTTTAGTTTTGGGTTTAGTTTTAGGTTTGTTTAGTTTAGGATTATTTATTTTATTTAGTTATTTTAAATTTTAGGTTTTATTTAGTTTTTAGTTTATTTTTATTTATTTTAGTTTATTTATTTTTTATTTTTTATTTAGTTAGGTTTATTTAATTTGTTTTTTTTTTTTTTTTTTTCTTTTATTTTAGGTTTAGGTTTATTTTTATATTTTAATTTAGTTTTATTTTTTAATTTATTTTTAGTTTAGCTTTTATTTTAATTTTAGGTTTAAATTTAGTTTTTTATTTTCTTTTTTAGGTTTAGGTTTTAGGTTTATTTTTAGTTTTATTTTTATTTTAGGTTAGGTTTATTTTTAGTTTATTTTATTTTATTTAGTTTAGATTTAGGTTTAGGTAGTTTATTTTAGGTTTAGGTTTAGTTTTTTATTTATTTTTAGTTTATTTTAGTTTAGGTTTAGGTTTATTTTATTTCTACTTCAGGTTTAGGATTTTTTTTTAGTTTAAGGTTTAGGTTTAATTTTTATTTATTTTTGGGATTTTTATTTTTTAGGTTTTTATTTAGTTTTTATTTTATTTTCTTTTAAGTTTATTTTATTTTTACTTTAGGTTTAGTTTTATTTTTATTTAAGTTTTTTATTTTTTAGTTTAGTGTAGATTTTTTTTCTTTTATTTTAATTTACTTTTTATTTTATTTTCTTTTTAGGTTAGGTTTGGTTTAGTTTAGGTTTTTTTAGATTATGCTTTATTTTATTTATTTTATTTTATTTTTTATGTTTTTATTTATTTTATTTTTTAGGTTTTTTTTTTTTAGGTTTAGGTTTTTTAGCTTTTATGGTAAGTTTAGGGTTTAGGGTTTAGGTTTTAAGGTTTTGGGGTTTATGGTTTAGGGTTTAGGTTTTGGGTTTAGGGTTTAGGGTTTATAGTTTAGGTTTAGGTTTAGGGTTTTGAGTTTAGGGTTTAGGGTTTTAGGGTTTAGGGTTTAGGGTTTAGGGTTTAGGGTTTTTTAATTTTTTAGGTTTAGGGTTTAGGCTTTTTTAGGTTTAATTTAGTGTTTAGAATTTTAGGGTTTAGGGTTTAGGTTTAAGGTTTATTTTTTAGGGTTTAGGGTTAGTTTTATGGTTTTGGGTTTAGGGTGTAGGGTTTAAGATTTTTGGGTTTAGGGCTTGTATAGAGTTTAGGTTTTTTTAAAAATAATTTAAGTAAACTAGGTTTAGTTTAGGTTTTTTTAATAGAGAATAAATTATTCAACATTTCTTCTTTTGAACTCATCAGTAGGTTTTTTATGACCTGGCGATTTAGATTTAGAAATTTTAGATAGTATTTTTATAAGTTTTTATAGTTTTATTATTTTATTTTAGGTTTAGTTTTAGTAGGTTTATTATCTGGAGTTATTGGTTTTTTTATTATGGCTTATTTGGTTTATATAATTATTTGTATTTAGATCTTAGGTTTGATGGTTTAGGTTATATTCTTAGATTTGGGTTTAGTTTTAGGTTTATCGGTTTTAGTTTAGTTTATTTTAGTTTAGGTTTATGTTTTATTTATTTAGTTTAGTTTATTTTAGTTTGATTTAAGTTTATTTTATTTTATTTATTTTATTTTATTTTAGGTTTATGACTTTTTTTTTTAGTTTAGGGTTTAGGCTTTAATTTATTTTAGGTTTATTTTTTTAGGTTTAGGTATTTATTTTTGTGTTTTTTATTTTATTTTATTTTTTTTTTAACTTTATTTTGTTAATTTTTTTTTATTTTAGTTTTATTTTTTTTTAGTTTAGTTTTTTTTTCTTTAGTTATTTTAGTTTATTTTATTTTTATTTTATTTTATTTTAGTTTTAGGTTTTATTTTATTTAGGTTTAGTTTTTATTTTATTTTATTTTAGGTTTTATTAAATTTAGGTTTAGGTTTTTTAGGTTTTAGGTTTAGGTTTAGGGTTTATTTATAGTTTAGGTTTTAAATTTATAGTTTAGGTTTATATTAGGGTTATTTAGGTTTAGGGTTTAGTTTTTAATTTTAGTTTTAGGTTTAGAGTTTAGGTTTAGTTTAGGTTTAGGTTTAGTTTAGTTTTAGGGTTTAGGTTTTAGGTTTAGGGTTTAGTTTATTAGTTTAGGTTTAGTTTAGGGTTTTAGGGTTTAGTATAGTTTAGTTTTAGGTGTTTAGGTTTAGGTTTTTAGGGTTAGGGTTTAGGAGTTTAGTTTAGTTTTAAGTTTTTAGGGTTTATTAGGTTTTAGTTTAGTTAGTTTTAGGATTTTAGGTTTAGTTTAAATTTTATTTTAGGGTTTAGTTTAGGTTTTATGTTTAGGTTTAAGTTTAGGTTTAGGTTTAGTTAGGTTTAGGGTTTAGTTTATTTTATAGTATAGGGTTTAGATTAGGGTTTAGGTTTTGTGGTTTAGGTTACTTAGGTTTAGGATTTTTTAGGGTTTATTTTATTTTGGTTTAGTTAGTTTTCGTTTAGTTTTTTTTAGGGTTTATTTTAGGGTTTAAGTTTTTTTTAATTATATTTTTTAGTTTAGGTTTAGGTTTTATTTAGTTATTATTTTTTTAATTTTATTTTATTTTATTTTTATTTTATGTATAGTTTTTATTTTATTTAAGTTATTTATTTTAGTTTATTTTATTTTATTTAGGTTTATTTTTTTTTAATTATTTTATTTTTAGGTTTATTTATTTTTTAGTTTAGGTTTTAGGTTTTATTTAGGTTTAGGGTTTTAGGGTTTAGGGTTTTAATTTAGGTTTAGATTAGGGTTTAGGGTTTAGTATTTAGGTTTAGGGTTTTGGATTTAGGTTTAGGATTTTTTATTTGGTGTTTAGGTTTAGGGTTTAGGGTTTTAGGTTTAGGAATGTTTAGGGTTTAGGTTTAGATTTTTAGTAGTTTAGGTTTTAATAGGTTTAGGTTAGTTTGGTTTAAGTTTTTGGTTTAGGATTTAGGGTTTAATTTAGGTTATTTTATTTTAAATTAAGTGTAGTTTAGGTTTATTTTATTTTTTTTCTTAGTTTATTTTATTATTTTATTTTATTTAGGTTTATTTTTATTTTTATTTAAGTTAGTTTATTTATTTTAGTTTAGGTTTTTTTTAATTTTAGTTTATTTTTAGGTGTAGTTTAGGTTTAGGTTTTAGTGGATTTTATTTTTATTTTATTTTTTTAGGTTTAGGTTTTATTTTTTTTTTTAATTAGTTTAGGTTTTTATTTTATTTTTTAAGTTTTAGTTTAGGTTATTATTTTAGGTTTATTTTAGGTTTTATTTTTTAGTTTAGGTTAGTTTATTTTAATTTTATTTTTTAGTTTAGGTTTAGGTTTAGGTTTAGTTTTTTTATGTTTAGGTTTATGATTCATTTATTTTAGTTTAGTTTATTTTAGGTTTATTTATTTTAATTTATTTTATTTTATTTAGTTTAGGTTTAATTTTAGGTTTATGGTTTAGGTTTTATTTTATTTATTTAGGTTTTTTTATTTTTAGGTTTATATTTTAGGTTTAGGTTTTATTTATTTTTTTTATTATATTTTGGTTTATTTATTTTATTTTTTATGTTTAGTTTTATTTTATTAAGGTTTTTTTATATGGTTTATTTTATATTTTTAGTTTAGTTTAGTTTTTTTAATTTTAATTTTATTTATAGGTTTGGGTTTTATTTTATTTTATTTATTTATTTTATTTATGTTTGGTTTTATTTATTTACTTTTAGGTTTTATTTTAGTTTAAGTTTAGGTTTTGGGTTTTAGGGTTTTAGGTTAGGTTTTAGTTTAGTTTAGGGTTTTATAGTTTAGGTTTTATATTTAGGTTTAGGTTAGGTTTTAGGCATTATGGTTTGTGGTTTTAGTGTTTAGGGTTTTAGGTTTAGGTTTAGGGTTAGTTTAGGGTTTAGGGTTATTTTTATAGTTTAGGGTTTAGGTAGATTAGGTTTATTTTAGGTTTAGTTAGGGTTTAGTTAATTTAGGGTTTATTTTAGTTAGTTTAGGTTTTAGGTTTAGGGTTTAAGGTTTTAGTTTAGGGTTTATAGTTTAGAGTTTAGGGTTAGTGTTTATTTAGTTTAGGGTAGTATTTTAAGTTTTAGTTTTTAGGGTTTAGTTTAGTTTATGGTTTAGGTTTAGGGTTTAGTTTTAGGTTTAGGCTTTAGTTTAGGGTTTAGGTTTATGATTTTTTTATTTATAAATCAAGTAAATTGGTTTATGTTTATTTAGTTTATTTTTTTATTTAGGTTTATTTTATTTTTTTTTATTTAGTTTATTTATTTTAGTTAGGTTTTAATTTTAGTTTATTTTTTAATTTAGATTTAGGTTTAGATTTTTTTTTTTTATTTTATTTTATTTTTTAGGTTTAGGTTTTACTTTTTATTTTAGGATTAGGTTTAGGGTTTTATTTTATTTTTGTATGTTTAAGTTTAGGTATTTATTTTAGGTTTATTTTTAGGTTTTATTTTTAGTTTAGGTCTAGGTTTATTTTTAGTTTATTTTATTGTATTTAGGGTTTAGGTTGAGGTTTAGGTTTAGCTTATTTATGTTTAGGTTTATATTTATTTATTTTAGTCTTTATTTATTTTAGTTTATTTTATTTTATTTTGTTTAGGTTTAATTTTTATTTAGGGTTTAGGTTATATTTTTATTTATTTTTTTGGTTTTTTTAGGTTTTATTTTAGGTTTAGGTTTTATTTAATTTTTTTATTATATTTTAGGTTTATTTAGTTTATTTTATGTTTAGTTTTATTTTATTAGGTTTTTATTCTTAGTTTATTTTATTTTTTTGTTTAGTTTATTTTTTTTTCTTTATTTATTTAGTTTATTTTTTATTTTATTTTTTTTATTTTTATTTTATTTTTAGGTTTGGGTTTTATTTTATTTTATTTATTTTATTTAGGTTTAAGTTTTTATTTATTTTATTTTAGTTTTATTTAGTTTAAGTTTAGGTATTTAGGTTTTAGGGTTTGGGCTTAGGTTTAGGTTTTAATTTGGTTTTAGGGTTTAGGATTTAATTTAAGGTTTAGGGTTAGGGTTTAGGGATTAGGGTTTATGGTTTAGTTTTAATCTTTAGGTTTAGGGTTTTAAAGTTTAGGGTTTAGGGTTTTAGGGTTTAGGGTTAGTTTATGGTTTAAGTTTAGGGTTTAAGTTTAGACTTTAGTGTTTAGGTTAGTTTAGATTAGTTTTTAGTTTAAGTTTAGTTTAGTTTAGTTTAGGTTTAGTTTAGGTTTATAGTTTATTTATAGTTTAGGTTTTAGGTTTTAGTTTAGTTTGGATTTATTTATTTTAGTTTAGGTTTAGGTATTTTAGTTTAGTTTATTTTTTAAGTTTTAGGAGTTTAGTTTGGTTTTAGGTTTAGGTTTAGGTTAGTTTAGGTTAGTTTTTTAGTTTAGGTTTAGTTTAAATTTAGTTAATTTAGGTTTAATATTTAGTTTAGGTTTAGGTTATTTATTTATAAGTTTAGTTTATTTAGGTTTAGAGTTAGGTTTAGGTTTAGGTTTAGTTTTTTTAGGTTTTATTTATAGTTTATTTTAGGGTTTAGGTTAGTTTAGGATTTATTTTAGGTTTATTTTAGTTTAGTTTTAGGGTTTTAGGATAGGGTTTTTTAGGGTTTAGGGTTTAGGGTTATAGGTTTAGGGTTTAGGGTTTGCGATTAGTATTTGGGTTTAGGGTTTACGATTTAGGGTTTAGGTTTAGGTTTATTATTATTTTTAAATTAAGTTTTTTTAGTGTTTAGATTTTATTTATTTTTATTTTTTTTATTTTAGTTTATTTAGGTTTATTTTATTTTTTTAGTTTAGGGTTTTAGTTTTATTTTTATTTATTTTATTTTAGGTTTATTTTATTTTTAGGTTTAAGTTTGATTATTTATTTTATTTTTTTTTATTTTATTTTGTTTAGGTTTAGTTTTTTTGGTTTTTTTTAGGGTTTAGGGTTTAGGGTTTATTTAGGGTTTATTAAGGTTTAGGTTTTAAGGTTTAGTTTAGTTTAGTGTTTAGGTTTAGAGTTTAGTCTTTAGGTTTAGAGTTTTTTATGGTTTTAGGGTTTAGTTAGTTTATATTATTTTGGTTTAGGGTTAGAGTTTTTTTAGTGTTAGGGTTTAGGGTTTATTTAGTTTAGGTTTTAGGGTTTAGGTTATTTGTTTAGGTTTAGGTTTAATTAGTGTTAGGGTTTAGAGTTTAGGGTTTTGGGTTTAGGGTTTTTGGGTTTAGCATTAGTATTTAGGGTTTAATGTTTAGGGTTTTTAGGGTTTAGGTTTTTTTGGGTTTAGGCTTAGTTATAGTTTTATTTTTTTTTATATTCTTTTAGGTTTATTTTTATTTTTTTAGTTTTATTTTATTTTATTTTAGTATTTTTTAGTTTATTTTATTTTTATTTTATGTTTAGTTTAAATTTTATTTATGTTTTTACTCTTAGGTTTATTTTATCTTTTATGTTTAGTTTTTATTTATTTTACTTTTAGGTTTTATTTTGGTTATGTTTAGCTTTTAGGTTTTTTTTAGGGTTGTTTTAAAGTTTAGGTTTTAGGGTTTAGGGTTTTAGGGTTTAGGTTTTAGGGTTAGTGTTTAGGGTTTAGGGTTTAGGTTTAGGGTTTAGGGTTTAGGCTTTAGTGTTTGGGCTTTAGGGTTTAGGGATTTTAGGCTTTAGGGTTTAGGGTTTTTTAGGCTTTAGTGTTTAAGATTTAGGGTTTAGGGTAGTAGGTTAACTATTTAAGGTTTAGGGTTTAGGGTTTAGGGATTATGGTTGAGGGTATACAATTTATGGTTTAGGGTTTAGGGTTTTTTAGGGTTTAGGGTTTATTAGGATTAGTTTAGTTTAGTTTTTGGGTTTAAGGTTTGGGTTTAGGATTAGGTTTATTTAGGGTTTAGTTTTATTAACTAAACTAGTAGTTTTAAGTTTATTTAGTTTATTTTATTTATTTAGTTATTTATTTATTATTTTATTTTTAGTTTATTTATTTTGGTTTATTTATTTTAGTTTAGGTTTTTTATTTTGGTTTATTTTTAGGTTTAGATTTTAGTTTAGGTTTATTTTTAGTTGATTTTTATTTTTATTATATTTTTTAAGTTTAGTTTTATTTTTAGTTTATTTTATTTTATTTATGATTTAGTTTTAGGTTTTTTAGTTTAGTTTACTTTAGGTTTTCTTTTTTGTTTAGTTTATTTATAAGTTTATTTATTTTAGTTTATTTATTATATTTGGTTTAGTGTTTAGGTTTATTTTTTTATTTATTTTTTATGTTTATTTATATTTAGGTTTATGTTTTTATTTAGTTTTTATTTTATATTATTTTAAGTTTCTTTTATTATGTAGTTTAGTTTAGGTTTTTCTTTATTTTATTATACTTTATTTTTATATTTTATTTATTTATTTTTGGTTTATGTTTAGGTTTTAGTTTAGGTTTTTATTTTATTTTGTTTTATTATTTTATTTAGGTTTAGGTTTATTTATTTTTTTATTTTTTAGGTTTATTTAGTTTAGATTTAGGTTTTAGGTTTTTTTTTAGTTAGGTTTAGAGTTTTAGGTTTAAGTTTATTTAGTTTTAGGCATAGGTTTTAGATTTAGGGTTTAGGTTTAGTGTTTAGTTTTTTATAGTTTAGGGTTTTATGGTTTAGGTTTATTTTAGGGTTTTATTTTTTAGGTTTAGGGTTTAGGTTTAGAGTTTAAGTTTAGTTTAGTTTTAGTTAGGTTTATTTATTAGGTTTTTAGGGTTTAGGGTTTAGTTTAGGTTTAGGGTTTTAGGTTTAGGGTTTATTTATTAGTTTAGTTTAGGTTTAGGGTTTATTTATGATTTATTTATTTAGGTTTAGTTTAGGTTTATAGTTTAGTAGGTTTAGGTTTAGTTAGAGTTTAGTTTAGGTTCTTTAGTTTATTTATTTAGAGTTTAGGTTTTTAGTTTTAGATTAGTTTAGGTTTTTTTAGGTTTAGTTTAGGTTTAGTTTAGTTTATCTTTAGGTTTAGTTTAGATTTTAGGTTTAAGTTTATTTAGGTTTAGATTTAGTTTAGGTTAGAGTTATTAAGTTTAGTTAGTTTAGTTTATAGTTTAGTTTAGGGTTATTTTTAATTGGTTTAGTTAGTTTAGGTTTTAGGTTTAGTTTATTTAGGTTTATTTTAAGTTTATTTAGGTTTAGTTATTATTTTAGTTTAGGGTTTAGGTTTAGGGGTTTAGGTTATTAGTTTAGGTTTTAGGGTTTAGTTTTATTTATTAGTTTAGGGTTTATTTAGGTTTAGTTTATTTAATTTTAGGGTTTAGTTTAATTTTTAGGGTTTAGGTTTAGTTTTTTTTAGTTTAGGTTTAGGTTTAGTTTTAGGTTTTATTTATAGATTATTTAGTTTAGTTTTAGTTTAGGTTTTAAGTTTAGTTTAGTTTAGTTTTAATTTAGGTTTTTTTGGGTTTATTAGTTTTAGTTTAGGGTTTAGGGTTTATGTTTAGGTTTATTTTAGTTATTTAGGTTTAGGGTTTTATTTTATTTAGGTTTAAGTTTAGGGTTTAGTTTATTTTAGGTTTAGGGTTTAGGTTTATTTTATTTTATTTTTATATTTTTATTTTATTTTATTTTATTTAGTTTAATTTATTTTTTTTAGGTTTAGGTTTTTTAGTTTTATTTTATTTAAGTTTTATTAGGTTTATTTTATTTTATTGAGGTTTAGGTTTGTTTATTTATTTTATTTTTTATGTTTATTTTTGTTTAGGTTTAATTTTTGGTTTTAGGTTTATAGTTGGTTTTAGGTGATTAGGTTTTTTAGGTTTTTAGTGTTTAGGGTTTAAATGGTTTTATGGTTTAGGGTTTAGGGTTTAGGGTTTAGGTTTTATGGTTTAGGGTATACTGTTTAGGGTTTAGGGTTAAGAGTTTTTTAATGTTAGGGTTTATGGTTAGTTTAGGGTTTAGTGTTTAGGGTTTATGGTTAGTTTAGGGTTTAGGGTTTACGGTGTTAGGGTTTAGGGTTTAGGTTTATGATTAGTGTTAAGGTTTAGAGTTTAGGGTTTAGGATTTAGGGTTTAAGCATTAGTATTTAGGGTTTAGTGTTTATTTTTTAGGTTTAGGTTTAGGGTTTGGGGCTTAGGGTTTAGGTTTAGGATTTAGGTTTTAAAATTTTATTTTTTTTAGTTTAGGTTTTAATTTAGTTTTATTTTATTTTAGGACTATTTTTTAGTTATTTTATTTTTTATTTTATGTTTAATTTTTATTTTATTTATGTTTTATTTAAGTTTATTTTATCTTTATGTTTAGGTTTTATATTTATTTTATTTTTAGGTTTATTTTATTTATGTTTAGCTTTTAGGTTTTAGGGTTTAGTTTTTTAGAGTTTAGGGTTTTGGGTTTAGATTTTAGGGTTTAGGTTTAGGTTAGTGTTTAGGGTTTAGGGTTTAATTTAGGGTTTAGGTTTTAGTTTTATTTAGGTTTATTTTAGGTTTTAGGGTTTAGGGTTTTAGGGTTTAGTGTTTAATTTAGGGTTTAGGGTTGGTTTATTTAGGTTTAGGGTTTAGGGTTTATTATGGTTGTATTTTATGGTTTTGGGTTTAGGGTTTTTTTAGGGTTTAGGGTTTTATTTAGGATTAGTGTTTAGGGTTTAGGGTTAGTTTTGGGTTTAGGTTTTAGGGTTTTATTAGGGTTTAGGATTTAGGTTTAGGGTCTTTTTTAAAATTAACTAAAGTAGTTTTAAGTTTATTTAGTTTATTTTTTATTTAATTTAGTTCATTTTATTTATTATTTTTTTTTAGGTTAGTTTATTTATTTTTGGTTTATTTATTTTAGTTTAGGTTTTCTATTTTGGTTTATTTTTTAGGTTTAGATTTTAGTTTAGGTTTATTTTTTAGTTGATTTTTATTTATATTATATTTTTAAGTTTAAGTTTTATTTTTTTTAGTTTATTTTATTTTATTTATGATTTAGTTTTAGGTTTTAGTTTAGTTTACTTTAGGTTTTCTTTATTTTAGTTTAGTTTATTTATAAGTTTATTTATTTTAGTTTATTTTATTATATTTGGTTTAGTGTTTAGGTTTTATTTTTTATTTATTTTTATGTTTATATTTTAGGTTTATGTTTTTATTTAGTTTTTATTTTATATTATTTTAAGTTTCTTTTATTATGTAGTTTAGTTTAGGTTTTTCTTTATTTTATTATACTTTATTTTTATATTTTATTTATTTATTTTTGGTTTATGTTTAGGTTTTAGTTTAGGTTTTTATTTTATTTTGTTTTATTATTTTATTTAGGTTTAGGTTTTATTTATTTTTTTTATTTTTAGGTTTTATTTAGTTTAGATTTAGGTTTTAGGTTTTAGTTTAGGGTTTTAGAGTTTTTTAGGTTTAGAGTTTATTTAGGTTTTAGGGCATAGGTTTAGGTTTAGGGTTTAGTTAGGTTTAGTGTTTAGTGTTTAAGTTTAGGTTTAGGTTTTATGGTTTTAGGGTTTAGGGTTTAGGGTTTAAGGTTTAGGTTTAGGGTTTTTTTTAGGTTTTAGTTTGGGTTTTAGGTTTAGGTTTAGGTTTTAGGTTTAAAATTAGGTTTTAGGGTTTAGTTTAGTTTAAATTTAGGTTTAGTTTAGGGTTTAGAGTTTGTTTTAGGTTTAGGGTTGATGTTTAGTTATTTTAGGTTTAGTTTAGTTTATTTATGATATTTTTAGGGTTTAGTTTAGGTTTTATAGTTTAAGGAGTTTAGGTTTAGTTATTAGATTTAGTTTTGATTTAGTTTATTTATTTTAGATTTAGGTTTATTTTAGTTTAGTAGTTTTAGGATTTAGTTTAGGTTTATTTTTTAGTTTAGGTTTAGTTTAATATTTAGTTTAGGTTTATCTAAGTTTAGGTTTATTAGTTTAGTTTAGTTTAGGTTTATTTAGGTTTAGTTAGTTATTTATTTATTTAGGTTTTTTAGTTTAGTTTAGTTTAGGGTTTAGGTTTAGGGTTTTTAGGTTTATTAGTTTAGTTTTAGGGTTTAGTTATTTAGGTTTAGTTTTAGGTTTATTTAGGTTTAGGTTAATTTATTATTTTAGGTTTAGGGTTTAAGTTTAGTTAGGTTTTAGTTTTAGGTTTATTTTTAGGTTTAGGTTTAGGAGTTTATTTTAATTAGTTTAAGTTTAGATTTAGTTTAGGTTAGTTTTTTAGTTTAGTTTTATTTAGGTTTAGGTTTAGTTTTTTAGGTTTAGGTTTAAGTTTTTTATTTAGTTTAGTTTAGTTTAGGTTTTATTTAGTTTATTTTATTTAGTTTAGGTTAGGTTTAGGGTTTAGGTTTAGGTTTAGTTTTTTTTTTTAGAGTTTTTTTTGGGTTTAGGTTTATTTTTTTTTAGGGTTTAGGGTTTAGGGTTATATGTTTAGGGTTTAAGGTTTGTGATTAGTATTTGGGTTTAGGGTTTACGATTTAGGGTTTAAGGTTTAGGGTTTAGGGTTTATTTGGGTTTAGGGTTTAGGGTTTAGGGTTTAGGGTTTATTATTATTTTTAAATAAAGTCAACCGATAGATTTAGGTTTAGTGTTTAGATTTTTATTTACTTTTTATTTTATTTTATTTAAGGTTTAATTTTATTTTTTTGTTTAGGATTTTTAGTTTTTATTTAAGTTTTTTTATTCTTAGGTTTATTTTATTTTTAGTTTAGGTTTGTTTATTTATTTTATTTTTATGTTTTATTTTGTTTAGGTTTAGTTTTAGTTTTAGGGTTTATGGTTAGTTTTAGGCTTTATTAGGGTTTAGTGAGCTTAGTTTAGTGTTTAGGGTTTAAATGGTTTATAGTTTAGGGTTTAGGGTTTAGGGTTTAGGTTTTATGGTTTAGTTTAGTTTAGGTTTAGGTTAAGGTTTTTAATGTTAGGGTTTATAGTTAGTTTAGGGTTTAGTGTTTAGGGTTTATTGTTTAGGTTTAGGGTTTATTTAGGGTTTAGGGTTTAGGTTTATGATTTAGTTTAGGTTTAGGTTTAGTTTAGGTTTAGGGTTTAAGTTATTTAGGGTTTAGTGTTTAGGTTTCTTAGAGTTTAGTTTTAGGGTTTAGGGCTTAGGGTTATAGGTTTAGGTTAGGTTTTAAAAAAAGTAAATTTTTTAGTTTATTTAGGTTTAATTTAGTTTTTTATTTTATTTTATTTTAGGACTATTTTTTTAGTTATTTTATTTTATTTTATGTTTAATTTTTTATTTTATTTATGTTTTTTTACTTTAGTTTATTTTATCTTATTTATGTTTAGGTTTTTTATATTTATTTTACTTTTAGGTTTATTTTATTTATGTTTAGCTTTTTTAGGTTTTAGGGTTTAGTTTTTAGAGTTTAGGGTTTTAGGGTTTAGCATTTTAGGGTTTAGGTTTTAGGGTTAGTGTTTAGGGTTTAGGGTTTAGGATTTAGGGTTTAGGTTTTAGTTTTTAGGCTTTAGGTTTAGGGATTTTAGGCTTTAGGGTTTAGGGTTTCTTAGGGTTTAGTGTTTAAGATTTAGGGTTTAGGGTTGTGGGTTTACAATTTAAGGTTTATGGTTTAGGGTTTATGGTTTAGGGTATACGCTTTATGGTTTAGGGTTTTCTAGGGTTTAGGGTTGTAGGTTTAGGGTTTAGGTTTATTTAGGGTTTAGGGTTAGTTTTAGGGTTTAAGGTTTCGGGTTTAGGATTAAGGGTTTAGGATTTAGGGTTTAGGGTCTTTTTTTAAAAAATTAACTAAACTAGTAGTTTTAAGTTTATTTAGTTTATTTTTTTTATTTTAGTTCATTTTATTTTTTATTTTTTAGGTTAGTTTATTTATTTTTGGTTTATTTATTTTAGTTTATGTTTTTTATTTTGGTTTTTTTTTTTTTTTAGGTTTTTGTTTAGGTTTATTTTTTTTAGTTGAGTTTTATTTTTATTATATTTTTTAGGTTTAAGTTTATTTTTTATTTTTTAGGTTTAGGTTTATTTTTAATTTTTTATTTTATTTATGGTTTAGTTTTAGGTTTTGGTTTAGTTTAGGTTTTATTTTAGTTTAGTTTATTCATATGTTTATTTATTTTAGTTTATATTGTATTTGGTTTAGTGTTTAGGTTTTTCTTATTTATTTTAGGTTTATAATTTAGGTTTAAGTTTTATTTAGTTTTATTTTATTTTATTTTATGTTTATTTTATTAGAGTGTAGTTTAGGTTTTCTTTATTTTATTATACTTTATTTTTATATTTTATTTTATTTTTTAGGTTTATGTTTAGGTTTTAGTTTAGGTTTTATTTTATTTTATTTATTATTTATTTAGGTTTAGGTTTCATTTATTTATTTTATTTTAGGTTTTATTTAGTTTAGGTTTAGGTTTTAGGGTTTAATTTTAGTTTAGAGTTAGTTAGGCTTTAGGTTTAGTGTTTACATTTAAGGTTTTAGGCATAGGTTTTTGGATTTAGGGTTTTATTAGGGTTTAGTAGTGTTTAAGCTTTATGGTTTAGGGGTTTTATGGTTTAGGGTTTAGGGTTTAGGGTTTAAAGTTTAGGCTTTAGGGTTTAGGGTTTTAGGGTTTAGGGTTAAAAGTTTAATGTTAGTTTAGGGTTTTAGGTTTAGGTTTAGGTTTAGGTTTTTTTAGTTAGTTAGTTTAGATTTAGTTTAGTTTAGTTTAGGTTTAGGTTTAAGGTTTAGGTTGTATTTAGGTTTAATATTTAGGTTTAGGGTTTAGTTTAGTTTATTTATAGGTTTATTTAAGTTTAGGGTTTATAGTTTAGATTAGTTTAGGTTTAGTTAGAGTTTAGATTTAGTTTATAATTATTTTAGTTAGTTAGTTTAAGTTTTTTATTTATTTTATTTATTTTATTTAGATTAGGGTTTAGGTTTAATCTTAGGTTTAGGTTTAGTTTAGTTTGTTTAATTTAGGTTTAGTTTATTTAGGTTAGTTTATTTTAGTTTAGGTTTAGGTTTAGATTTAGGAGTTTAGGTTTAGGTTTAGGGTTTAGTTAGGGTTATGGATTAGTTTAGGTTTAGGGTTTATTTTAGTTTAGGTTTAGGTTTTAGTTTAGGGTTTAGGTTTAGGGTTTAAGTTTAGGGGTTAGTTTTATGGTTTAAGTTTAGGGTTACTTTATTATAGAGTTTAGGGTTTAGTTTAGTGTTTAGGGTTTAGGGTTTAGGGTTAGGGTTTAGATTTAGGATTTACCATTTAGGGTTTATGGTTTAGAAACATGTGAGTATTTTGCCACAAAAAAGGGTTACAAGGTCCTTAAAGGGGTAAACTCAAAACTACTGCTCAAAACTACAATCTAAGGTAAATCCCTATCTAAGTACATCCAAAAGCAAAAGAAGACATTAAAGCAATCAAAAGATATAAGATGATTAACATAATAAGCTAAAGGAAGATTAAGGCCAATGCTATGAAGGATGTAAGAGTGCATGGTAATATGGAGCAAACACAAGAGAACAAGAGAATCACGCAAAATTACAATGAGAGAGATTAGACAGTAAGGTAATACAGAAAAGATGGAAAACAATATCGAGAAGCGATAGTAAGAAAATTTGATAGAAGGCTCAATCAGTCCGTTGGGGAGATGCAAATATGAGCATCAAACTTAGAAGGGATGAGCTACTACCAAACCAAAAGGGGAGTGAAATCATCCACCATCATAGCCAACAAACACAGGGAGGTAACACCAGTTGTTGATAGTCTTGTGAGCTTTATTACCTGCAATCTAAACAAAATCATATCTAAAATAGAGAGATTGCAAAAGAGTTGAATGATATGGTGTCCCATTCAAGTAAAGTATCATCAATATAGTCATCGACATGAGAATATATATAAACATAAGAGAATTAGTCATCTTAGCCAGAGCCTTATGAGAAGGGATATCCAAGTAATAAAACAAACCAGCATATAATCCCTCCACAAGAAAACAGCAGATGAGACAACATGCTGAAATCCTACTAATCAAGCCAATGAGCTTATAATTAACACCTTCCCAATCATATGATATATAAATGTTCTTTAGAGGAAACAACCCCTTTTAATATCCATATATAATTGGAAAATAATTGTAAAGGAAGGCATCATAGCTCAACACGGAAATGGTGCAACCAACCAAAATAGCACCAAGTAAAGGCAGTTAGAGCTTCTGACTCCCATAGACATCTGGGGCCAAAATTGGATAATCTAGCTCAAAGATAACTAAGAGAACAAGACACAAAGCGACAAGCGTCCATAATACCACTCTTTGAATAGACAACGCTAAAAGCAAACCTAGCGAAGAGATAGAATAGACAACAGCAGGTAATGCAGATCACAACAGTCAGGAGATGAACAGCAGCCCAGGCATAAATAGCACAGGCATTCAGAAAGCCAACCCCAATAGCAAAACAGCTAATGCAACAATGAAACACACTAGAAGAAAAGTGAACAAGAGGATTGAAATGAGTATCAACATTAGAATCCAGAAAAAATAGGACAGCGGATAACCAAGGCAAAAAATAGCCAAGACAGCAACAGTGAAGACAGCAACATTCAAGATAGGAAAGGACTGCAAGTTGGCCATAAAACTTCTCAATCAGAGTAGATATGGAAGTAATTAATAACCAAATAGATAGAGCATAAAAATAGTTATCTTGAAGGCAACAACCCAGATAGAAATCTCCAAAAACCATCACCATCAGAATAGCAAGGACAAGGAGACCAAATCCTACAACCAACAAAGATGGAGCCAACATAGGTGTCGATAAACAAGGCAGAAATCTCCAAGACAAGAAATAATCAAAATAACAAAAACCAGCTAGCATGCCATAATGCCACCCATCCAATATAAATAGTGCAGCAGATGCAAGTTTATCAGAAAAAGGATGAAAAAATAGCAGCTGATAAGATAGACCAATGAAATCCGATGATAAGCATATAATAAACCAATCAGGGGGTTCAAAGCAAAGTCCACCAAGCAATCAACTTCAATAGAGGCATCTGAACAAAATAAACCAAAACCCCGAGCGACAAGAAGAGTTAATCAGTTCACCAACAAACAAGGCAGCTAAGACCAACAAGGCGGAGAGTCCACCAAAACATATATAAAGAAAGTGAGGGATAGATAATGAATAGCACCCCACCACAAGCCAATCCAGTAAGTGACATTCAGAGAAATCAGATTAGTAACAGGGTGCTTAATCACCTTAATCCAACTCTGCCAAGGATAATGACAATAATAACTAGTAGGTTGGCCAATAACCCAATTATGCATATAAGATAAACCATTGATTAACTTCCAGCATAACAAAAAAAAGATCTTTAAGTATAGCATGTTCCCATCATAGCATAGGGAGAGAAAATAATAGCAAGGAAGACAAACAGCAATCAGGATGTTAGCATCGACAAGGAAAAGCAATCAAAATTCAAAAATGGGGACATTTACAGTTAATACACCCATTAGAAAGTAAATAATATCAAGCAGGTAAAATAGCGACAATAAATAAATCCTACTTTGGATTAAAATAATTAAGGCTGTAAGTAAGAAGTACAAAACCCACTCAGCTACTGATTACAAAACCGAGGGATGAGGAAAAGGTAGCGATAGGAGGGATAGGCAATGAATAGCCACCACAAACCAATCCAGAAGACATCTGAGCAAAACGTTGATTCATAGCGAGGTTGCTTAGTCACATTAAGGATTGCCAGGATAATGCATAATAACCAATAGGTTGGCCAATAACAAGTTATGCTTATAAGATAAACCATTGATTAAATTCAAGCAGGAGAATGATCTTCAAGATTTGCATGTTCCCATCATAGCATAAAGAGTGAAAGCATTTGCAGGGGATAGACATCCCAAGTACAACAAAAGAAAAACCAAGAAAAGGGGTAAACAGTAAAACTAAAGAGAAGAGAAAAACCATTCTGGAGAATGAGAGAAAGCAAACTAGCAAAAAAAAACAATTGATCTTGAACAGTAAAGAAGTTGACCAAAGCCCCAATCTGAAACATCACGCAGAAAGGATATCACAGGTAAGCGGCCAGAAACTGAATAAACTCCATAGGACAAAATAAATAGTCACGAGAAAGAAATAGCAAAATGAGATTTCACCCAACAAAGTGAAAGAAGCATATAATGATAGCAAGTAATATCTAAGTTCGCCCAATAATAGGTCGTCATAAGGTGTAAGGAGGTTAGCGTGATCAGAAAACGCAAAAATAGCCATAGCGGTGGGAGAAAAGAAAAGCCACATGGGGAAACTAAACCAAAATAAAATCTCCATCGACAAAGATTAAGCCTCTAGGATTATTAATGACCACATTGGTATAAGAAACCAAGTAGGATTGGGGATATAAAACCAATAGCGGTGACACATAGCTCATAATTCTATCTTTGAATATCAGTATGCACATAGCTCAACAGCAGCCTGTTATCAATGTAAATGCCAAAAGCAGTGAGCCTCCTAATGAAAGAGGAGCTATTAAAACACCAAAGCATGACACTAAAATCCTCACATGTTAAACATCCATAAAAGGTACAAAAGGAGAGAACCAAAAATAAAAAGCAACGAGAAAAAAAAGATGAATGGACAGAAAACATCAAATGAATTGATTAAGTTACGAGATAAGGTAACCCGAATTGTCCAGTTAACTAGCCCACGAAGTGTTTGGGTAGGTGTGTTGATCAAAGAAGATGATACCATTGGATCTAGCAGGTTGGCAAGGTCGGTGAAGCATTTCCTTCACGAAACATGAGTGATGTTAAAATTGATTGGAAGAAGAGATCTAGTTTGCTTGAGGAGGTAGTACAATTCAGTCTGCTCATCTTAGTGGAAGTCAAGAGATCAATCGGGAAGCACATCCACCTTGATCCAAATATTGATCCGACCATTTTGGAGACAAATCTCAGAGCTTTGAAGGCGCCATAAGTTGGAAAAAGGAACGGTGGAAATAAGGGATAAGCAAAAGCACATAGGACTATACCCTTAGAATTCTTGAAAATTCCACCACAACCAGAACCACTATGAGAGACAGAGCCATCAGTATTGATTTTAATAATATGATCAAGAGGTTTTTTCCAATAGACAATCTTGTCATTTAGAAGGTTGATCGGCAAATTTATGCCAATTTATTGGCCACAAATTTAACCTTTGTATTGTTTGTAATGAATGAGATTGGCTTTAAATAAGTCACAATTTTGTTTTAGTTCTAGCAATAATCCTCACATGGTTCATAGGAATCCACGTGTTTTGCATCATTTTGGTCCATCCATATGAACTAGATAAGAGTGATAGCAATGATAACTTTAATGTGACCTTTAATAGTATTATCAAAATAAGTTTCAAGAAGTTCATATAAAGTAAGAGACATCCCTAAACAAATCTATGGAATCAAACTCAAAACCAAATCCCGGTGGATATCCACGAACATTCTTCAGTGGAAGGTTCATATACCCGTCCCAACAGTTGAGCCATATCTCTAGAGATATGCCTCCACATCAATTAAAACTAAACAAATTAAAGTCATTTTGATCTTGATACCTAGTGAATTATAGATTCTTATCCACGTGGATCTTCTTTCCATAAATCATATAGTCAAATCAAATTCAAACCTTATCCCAATAGATTTTCTTCTATGCCCTGACTTAGACCCCTCATGTCATGTCTAATGTATGTGATCCCTGACGAATCTCCCTCCATGTCTTTGACATGGAATTCTCATCAAATCTTATTTGTTCTTAGGCACACCTTTAATACTTCAACAAAAAGCTAATAATGTATTTGTTCAAATTACATCATCTTAACATTGTAATCAACATTTTATGATTTATGATGGCAAGCTCAAACTAACTATACAATATCATGCTAAATATATTATTGTGAATTAACACATTTTATTATATTATAATATATGATGTTATATTATAATTTGCTATAATATCATATATTGTCTAACATTACACCTCATTAGAATCACTTAAAAAACAAAAAATTTTTTGAATAATGTTTATTTTGGATGTAAAATTGTTATTTTTCTTATTAGAAATGGTACAAAATAGCATAATTTTGGTGTTGATTCTTGGTATGTAGTGAATTTGGCAAATTCTTCCATCTCAACCTTCAAATTAAATTTTTTTGTGAGTTTTGACCCAACTTATTATAACAAAAGTAAAACATACTAAAATTTATAATAACATTTAGTAACACATCACACTCATATATATGTGAGGTTATCTTGTTATGTACATTATATTTTAATATGCTTTCATATAATATATTATATTACATTACACCAATTGAATCACTTTAAGAAAAAATTTATAAAATTTGGTTGAAAAATAAACATTTATTTTGGATACAAAATTCCATTCTTTTGATTAAATGACATCACGATGCACACCCCAATGTTGTTCCCTAAACTTACCTTAAATTTGGCCAAATCCCATCATCTCAAGATAAATCTTATTTTATGAATTATACTAGTACAAACTCAACTAAATCATACTATAATAAACTAAATTATGCTAAACAACAAGTAGTAATACACAATAGTATGTTATAATGTGATACTACACTATTATGACATCTATTATAAGACACAATAACATATTATATTATATTATATTGCATATAAGCATCAGATTGCTTAAGATAAAAAATCTCAAAATTATTCTAAACAATAAAAGACTATTTTTTTTCGTCATATCACTTACATATTTTAAATTGAAAAAATTTATTATGATGTCATGCTCTACCAATTATGAATTTGGCCAAATTCTACCATTTTAAAATCTAAATCAACATTTTATAAATAATGGTCTAAAGGTTTTCGTTTAAGAAGATCTAAAATTGAATATATGGAGTGTAATTTTAGTTGTAGAAGTTTTAGTGGTAGTGTTGTGACTTTAGGTAATCAAGTCATTAAAGTGGCGATTGATATTTAGGCTCTATTGTTCAAAATGATGGTGAAATAGATGGAGATGTTATTAGTAAATTCAAGTTGGATGGTTGAAGTGGAGGAATGCATCGGCCTATTATGTGATGAAAAGTTCCACTTAAACTTAAGGAAAATTTTATAAGATGGTGGTAAGACCTGCAATGACTTATGGTGCGAGAATGTTGGCCAATAAAAGAAACATAAGACTAAGTTAAGTGTTACAGAGATGAGGATGCTGTGGATGAATGGCTTTACCCTTAGAGATAGAATGCAAAATGAGTATGTTAGGAAAAAAGTTGGAGTAACTCATGGTAGATAAGATTAGGAGAGTACTTAGATGGTTTGGCCACATAAGCGTACATCCGATGACCCAATTTGGAGAGTAGATGCATTAGATTTTCCTTGTGTTAAGAAAGGTAGTTAGACCTAAAAGGCTTGGTTAAGATGTATAAAAATGATCTTAATATACTTGAATTAAATGAGAATTTGACACATAATAGGACACAATGAGCGAAGGATTCATGTAGCTGAATAGTGGGATTAAGGCTTGTTGTTGTTGTTGTTGTGTTGTTGTAGTGTAGGCTCATGATTGTATAATACTAAAGAATTTAAAATGTGAAGAACAATATATTAAGATATATGATGTTATACTATCTTTAACATATAATATTTATTTAGAACATAAAATCTTACTTTTAGACTACAAATTGGCATAGCCTTTGGTACTACAACCTAATTCCACTTGAAATTTAATAAATTTCATCATCGATTTATTAAATCAATCTTTTATGATTTATAATATAGACTATGGAACATACCATAATATAAAACATTTCAAAACATCTTATAACTTCCCAAAATACATCACTACATGCTCAAATATATGATGCTAGATTATACTATGATATATGATATTATAATATGAGTTTGGGTTAGGGTTTAGGGTATTCAAATCTTTAATAGTCAAGGGAAAGTCTCTTAAAGACATTTTCATTAGTTACCATAACTATGTTAGGATTATGTCATTCTTTAGATCTACTCCAAATGACATCTTTATTCAGGTTTAGTTTAGGGTTAGTTTAGGGTTTGGATTTAGGGTTAGTTTAGGGTTTATGGTTTTGGCTTAGTTTGGGGTTTAGACTTTAGGGTTTAAGGTTTAGGGTTTGGGGCTTAGGGTTTAGGGTTTAGGGTTGTAGGTTTTTTTGAGTTTAGGGTTGTAGGTTTTAGGGTTTAAGGTTTAGGTTTAGGTTTAGTTTTAGGGTTTTGGGTTTAGGGTTTATGGTTTAGTGTTTAGGTTTAGGGTTTTAGGATTTAGGGTTTTAGTTTTAGGTTTAGAGTTTAAGTTTTAGTTTAGGGTTTAGGGTTTTAGTGTTTAGGTTTTTTTTTTAATGAGAACAAATTGATTTAACATTTCTTCTTTTGATTTCATCAACCAAGTAGCATCCAAAGTTTTAAGACACAAGGGATGACAAAAATGAAAAGAGCACCCATAGAAGATCAAAACCTTAGATAAGTACGTCTCTACAATAAAAACATAGTTTCATAGCAGATCAAATCATCGTTCTTATTCTTCAATTCCCATGAACCATGCCTCTCAGTGGTGAGATTCTCCATCATATGTAACTCTCCCTCTACCACTAGTAACCTCATTAGCTCCTCTTACCTCCCATTTGCTCAGACCACCACCTAGATCCCAGCCACCACTACAAAATGGTAGCTTATCCATTGATAGATCTAGATTGAGCCAGTTGATGGTGATGTTCTACCATCAAGATTATCCATTCTTAGGGCTTAGGTTTAGGGTTAGTTTAGGGTTTAGGGTTTAGAATGGTTAAGGGTTTGGGGTTTAAGGCATAGGGTTGTAGGTTTTAGGGTTAAGGGTTTAGGGTATAGGATTTATGTTTTAGGGTTTTGGGTTTAGCATTTAGGGTTTAGGGTTTAGGGTTTTAGGGTTTAGGGTTATAGGTTGAGGGTTTAGGGTTTAGGGTTTAGGGTTGTAAGTTTAGGGTTTAGGGTTTATGGTTAGTTTTATGGTTTAGGGTTTAATATTTAGGGTTTAGAACTTAATGTTTAGTATTTTATTTTAAATTAAGTAAATTTGGTAGTTTAGTTTATTTTTATTAGTTTAGTTTATTTTTTTAGGTTTAAGTTTATTTTTTAGTTGAATTTTATTTTATTCTCTTTTTTTTTGGTTTAGGTTTTATTTTCTTATTTTAAGTTTAGGTATAGGATTTTATTTTCCTTTTTTTAGGTTCAAGTTTTAGGTTTTATTTTAGGTTTATTTTTTAAGTTTTTTTTTTAGTTTAGGTTTAGGTTTATTTTTAATTTATTTTATTTTATTTAATTTTGGTTTTGGTTTAGGTTTAATTTATTTTAGGTTTAGGTTTAGGTTTTATTTATTTTAGTTTAGGTTTAGGTTTATTTTATTTTGTTTATTTTATTTTATTTTAGGTTTAGGTTTTTTTTTAGTCTTGGGTTTAGGTTTCATTATTTATTCATTTTTTTAGGTTTATTTTTTAGGTTTAGGTTTTTTATTTTGTTTTATTTTATTTTATTTTAGGTTTATTTTTTTTATATTTAGTTTTTTTTTATTTATTAAGGTTTTTATTCTTAGGTTTATTTTATTTTACTTTAGTTTAGTTTTTTATTTATTTTATTTTAGTTTATTTTATTTTTTACTTTATTTCATTTTAGCTTTAGGTTTTTTATTTTATTTATCTAATTTTCTTTAGCTTTAAGTTTTAAAATTATTATTATTATTATTTTGGTTTTAATTATTTTATTTTTATGTTTTATTTAGTTTAGGGTTAAGGTTTAGGGTTTAGGGTTTAGTGTTTAGGCTTCAGGGTTTAGGGTTTTGACAATTTACGGTTAGCTTAGGATTTAGGGTTAGTTTAGGGTTTAGGCTTTAGGGTTTAAAACTTTAGGCTTTTAGGTTTATAATTAGGTTTAGGATTAGTTTAGGGTTTAGGGTTTAAGTTAGGTTAAGATTTAGGGTTTAAGTTTAGAATTTTTTGGGTTTAGCATTATAAGTTTAGTTGTAATTCTATAGTTTAGGGTTTAAGGTTAGAGTTTAGGGTTCAGTTTAGGGTTATTAGGGTTTAGGGTTTAGTTTATGGATGTAGGTTTTATGTTTTAGGGTTTAGGGTTTATGGTTTTAGGGCTTAGGGTTTAGGGTTTATGGTTTAGTGTTTTAGGTTTTAGGGTTTAGGGTTGAGGTTTTATGGTTTAGTGTTTAGGGATTTAGGTTTTGGTTTTAAGTTTAGGGTTTAAGTTTTTTTCTTAGGGTTTAGGGTTTAAGGTTTTAAGTTTTTTCCTTAGGGTTTAGGGTTTAAGGTTTTTTTAATAGAGAACAAATTCAGATTGAACATTTCTTCTTTTTGATTTCATCAAGCAAGTAGCACCCTAGGTTTTCTTAGACACAAGCGATGAATAGATAAAAAAAGAGCACTCTTAGAGCAAATAAAAAACCCTAGATAAGTAGAATCGTCTCTACTATAAAGACACAATTCCATAAGGAACAGATCGGATCGACCATTCTTCAAGTTATCCAGTTTACTTCAGAACCACCTCAGCCTCTTGAGTAGCGGGATTGACCATCATATCCCTGATCTCTCCCTCTACCAACACCATGGCTGTAACCTCCATCGTTCCTTGATTTAGGTTTAGGTTTTTATTTTATTTTTTTAGGTTTATGTTTTAGGTTTTTATTTTAGGTTTAATTTTAAGCTTTATTTTTTGTGTAGGTTTAGGATAATTTTTATTAATTTTATTTTATTTAGTTTAGGTTTAGGTGTAGGTTTTATTTATTTTAGTTTAGTTTATTTTAGTTTAGGTTTAGCTTTATTTTATTTTGTTTATTTTATTTTTATTTTTGATTTAGGATTTTTTTACTTTAGGATTTAGGTTTTATTTTTTTTATTTTTAAGTTTTATTTTTTATGTTTATTTTTTAGGTTTTAGTTTTTATTTAGTTTTTATTTTATTTTATTTTATGTTTATTTTATTTTTATTTTATTTAGGTTTTTTATTCTTAAGTTTATTTTATTTTTTAGTTTAGTTTAGGTTTTTATTTTTTATTTTAGTTTTTTATTTTTTTATTTTATTTTTAAGCTTATGATAAGGTTTAAGTATAAGTTTTTATTTTATTTATTTATTTATTTTATATTTACATTTTATTTAGTTTATGTTTAGGTTTTTAAGATTTTAGGGTTTAGGGTTTTTGGTTTAGGGTTTTAGGGTTTTGGGTTTAGGGTTTAAGGTTTTGGGTTTTTTGGTTTTGGGTTTAACGATTTAGGGTTTAGGATTTAGGGTTAGAGTTTAGGATTTATGGTTTAGGATTTTAGGGTTTAGGGTTTAGGTTTTTGGGTTTAGGGTTTTAGGGTTTAGGGTTTAAGGTTTTAGGGTTTAAGCTTTAGGGTTAGAGTTTAGGTTTAGGTTTAGGTTTAAGGTTTAAGGTTTAGGGTTTATAGTTTTAAGTTTAAGGTTTTAGGTTTAGGATTTAAGGTTTAAGGTTTATAGTTTTAAGGTTTAAACTTTAGGGTTAAGTTTAGGGTTTATAGCTTATAGTTTAGGTTAAGTTTAGTCTTAACTTTAGGGTTTAGAGTTTTAATTTAGGGTTTAGTTTAAGTTTAGGTTTAAGGTTAAGCTTAGGAGTTTAGGTTTAGTTTAATTTAGTCTTTAGGGTTTATGGTTTAAGGTTTAGGGTTAGTTTAGAGTTTAGTGTTTAGGGTTTTGAGGGTTTAGGGTTTAAGGTTAGTGTTAGGGTTAGGGTTTAGGGTTTAGGGTTTAGGGTTTAGGGTTTATGGTTTAGGGTTTAGGATTTAGGGTTTAGGGTTTAGGATTTAGGGTTGTATATTTAAGGTTATAGGTTTAGGGCGAGGGTTTAGGGTTAATTTTAGTGTCTAGGTTTAGGGTTTGGGGTTTAAGATTTAGGGTTTAGGGTTTAGGGTTTAGGGTATAGGATTTAAGGTTTCTTTATTTTTAAAATTAAGTAAACCAATAAGTTTAAGTTTATTTAGTTTATTTATTATTTATTTTAGTTTATTTTAATTTTAATTTTTAATTAGGTTTAGCTTTTATTTTTATTTAGTTTAGTTTATTTATTTTAGTTTTGGTTTTTTATTGTAGTTTATTTTTTTAGGTTTTGGTTTAGGTTTAGGTTTTTATTTAAATTTTTTAGGTTTAGCTTTTATGTTTTTCATTTTAGGTTTATTTTTAGGTTTTATTTTTTAGTTTAGGTTTTGGTATATTTATATTTTATTTTATTTTATTTAGTTTAGAGTATAGGTTTATTGTATTTTAGGTTTAGGTTTTATTTATTTTAGTTTAGCTTTGGGTTTATTTTATTTTGTTTATTTTTGGTTTAGGTTTATTTTGTTGGAGTTCAAGTTTTATATTTTATTTATTTTTAGGTTTTATTTTTAGGTTTATTTTTTAGGTTTAGGTTTTAATTTATTTATTTTTATTTTTATTTTAGGTTTAGTTTATTTTTATTTTATGTTTTAGTTTTATTTTGTTTATGTATTTTATTTTTAGGTTAATTTTAATTTTTAGTTTAGTTTAAGTTTTTATTAATTTTATTTTAGTTTAGTTTTTATTTTTAGGTTTAGGTTATTATTTTAATTTTTTAGGTTTAGCTTTAGGTTTTTTATTTTAGGTTTAATTTTATGTTTTATTTTTTAGTTTAGGTTTAGGTTTAGGTTTATTTATAGTTTATTTTAATTTATTTAGATTAGATTATAGGATTAGTGTATTTTAGGTTTAGGTTTAGGTTTAATTTATTTTAATTTAGGTTTGGGTTTATTTTATTTTGTTTAATTTAGGTTTAGGTTTATTTTCTTTTTGGGTTTAAGTTTTATATTTTATTTATTTTTAGGTTTTATTTTTAGGTTTATTTTTTTAGGTTTATGTTTTTATTTAGTTTTTATTTTATTTTATTATAGGTTTATTTTATTTTTATTTTATGTTTGGGTTTTATTTTATTTATGCATTTTATTTTTATGTTTATTTTATTTTATTTTTAGTTTAGTTTAAGTTTTTATTAATTTTATTTTAGTTTAGTTTCTATTTTTATGTTTAGATTTTAGTTTAAGTTTTTATTGTATTTTATTATTTTTATGTTTAAATTTTATTTTTTATTTTTAGGTTTAGGTTTAGGGTTTTATTTTAATTTTTAAGGTTTGGGTTTTCAAATTTTATTTTAGGTTTATTTTTAGGTTTTATTTTTTAGTTTAGGTTTAGGTTTATTTTTTATTTATTTTATTTTATTTAGTTTAGGTTTAGTTTATTTTAGGTTTTGGTTTAAGTTTTATTTATTTTAGTTTAGTATATTTTAGTTTAGTTTAAGGTTTATTTTATTTAGTTTATTTTATATTTATCTTAGGTTAAGGTTTTTTTAGTTTAGGGATTAGGTTTTATTTTTTTTTTAGGTTTATTTTTTAAGTTAAGGTTTTAATTTATTTTATTTTATTTTATTTTAGGTTTTATTTTTTAATTTACATTTAGTTTTTATTTTTTTTTAGGTTTTTTATTCTTAGGGTTATTTTATTTCTTAGTTTAGTTTATGTTATTATTTATTTTAGTTTAATTTATTTTTATATTTTTAATTTATTTTCTTTTCAGTTTAGGTTTAGGTTTTGGTTTAGGTTTTTATTTTACTTTATTTTTTATTTTATCTTAGTTTAGTGGTTTTATTTATTTTATTTTTAAGTTATATTTTGTTTAGGTTTAGGTTTTTAGTTTTTTTTTAGGGTTTAGGGTTTTTTTTTTTTTTTTTTTTTTTTTTAGGGTAGCCATGTAGGGTATTTTATTGCCACAAAAGGGGTTACAAGATCCTTAAAGGGGATAAACTCAGTACTACTCAAAGAGCTGATTAGCCTAAGGTAAATCTATCTAGTACAAAAGAGTAAAAGAAAGCATAAAACAATCAAAAGATACAAGATGATTAACATAATAAGCTAAAGTAAGATTAAAGCCAATGCTGGAGGATGTGGGAATGCATGATAATGCAGGACAGCAAAAGAAGAGAGAGAATCACACACCAAAGTTATAATAAGAGGAGATTAGAGCAGTTAAGGTAATCTGAAAAAAAAAGTTAGAGGAAAATAACATAATATGAGTATGTTAGTAAGGAATTGTGATAGAGAAGCTCATCAATCACATCTGTTGGGATGCAAGTATGAGCATCAAACTTAGAAGGGTTACATCACATGAGCTACTACAGAACCAATAGGGAGTGAGATCATCACGACCATCATAGCCAACAAACGTGAGAAGGTAGCACCCATTGTTGATATTCTTGTGAGCTTTATTACACAATAAGCAAAATCATATCTAAAATATATAGGTAATTCTAGAGGCTGAAGGATAAGGAGTCTCATTCAAGAAAAAATATCATCAATATAGTCATCTTGACATGAGAATACATAAACATAAGTGAGTGAGCCATCTTAGCAGTCTCATGAATATCCATATTAGGAAAGAAATTAGTTCAACATATAATCCCTCCAAGAAAATTACGGAGGGACAACTTGCTGAAAACTTATTAAATAAGTCAATGAGCTTATAATTGACACCATCCCAATCACATGATATGTAAATGAATCTTTCGGTCGATAACCCAGAAACAATCCCTTATTAATGTCGGAGAAAGCAATAGTAAAGGAAGATAGCATAGCTCAACAAGGAATGAGCGCAACCAATCAAAATAAGCACCCAAAAAAATAGTTAGAAGCGACTCAATAGCGATTCAAGGCCACCATTGGATAATCCATCAACAATCAATCCAGAAAAGGCGAAAAGGCAACAACATCCAAGATAGGAAGGGACTAAGCGGCCATAATACCATTCTTTTCATAAACTTCTCATAAGGCGACCAAATGAAAAGCATGCGATGCGGATCGGAAAAAATAGGAGATAAATTGCAATCGAGCCAAAACAACCAACTAATACAACATTGGAACCCACCATAAAATAATCAACAAGTGAATTGAAATGAGTCTCAACATTAAAATCGAAAGCGACAGATTAAGATGGCAACATCAAGATAGGAAGATCTGACAAATTGGCCATAAAACTCCTCAATCGAGTAGACATGGCAATAATAGATAAACAAATAAAGAAAGCATAAAACTATTATCACAAGGCGACAAATCGGCGAAATCACCAAAACCCTCACCATCAGACTGATAAGAGAGCGACTTTAGGGCATGAGACCCTGAAATTCTACAACTAACAAAGAAAGAGCCAACTAAGGTGACAAGGTAAAACAAAAAGGTAAATCTCCAAGACAAGAGACAACCAAAACAGCAAAAACTAGTTAGCTTGCCATGATGCTACTCATCCAGTAAAATCAAAACAATAGCTACAAGTTTGACAGGAAAAGGATGAAGTAAGCAGAAAAGGTAGATCAATGAATTCAATGATAGGCATAAAATAAAAAGGTGGTTCAAAGCAAAATCTACCAAGCAATGAACTTCAATAGAGACTTGCGTACAAAATAATCCAAAGCCCAGGCGTGGGTGGTATTGATGATAACCAACCAACATGGCGGTTAAAACCAACAAGGCGTCCAAGATTCCACCCATAAACATCGTCAATCTTGAGATGTACAATGATAATCCCTTGAAAAACTCAAGGCGATCATGGGAAGTAAGACCGAGCAACAGAATAGTATTGAAAAATAACACAATTCCATTTAAAGGGATATTAGTGTAGAGATGGGATATCCAATCAAGAAAATAAAGATAGAAAATTGCAACCAATAGGTGCTTAATAGCGTCAGAGCAACAATATAGGTTGCTTTGTCACATTAAATTACAAGGATATTGTAGTCATAATCGGTAGGCATATAGGATAGACCAGTTACATATAAGCGAAGAAGAGTAGAATGATCTTCATGATTTTCATGATCTCCTCAAAGCATGAAGGGTGAAATAATTGTAAAGTCCAACATCAACCCAAATGTTAACAAGAGCAAAATGAAACAAAAGAGGAGTAAACACAGTAGAACCAAAAGGACAACAAGGAAATCCATTCGAGATAGAAGACATCATTACAAGCAATTTTAAGGCAATAAAGGTCCAAAACCGAACTGCTAAGATATAGCGACAAGATGGCAAAAAAAATAGCGAGGAGGAAAAGCAAAGCGTGAGAAAATCTGCACGGAGAACCCAAGGGATTAAAAACCAAATCAACAAACAAATCAACAAACAACCATGGCAGAAACCTCAAACCCAAAAGTAATTAAGCCCAATCCATTCCATACAAATTTGGACCAAAATAACCATTAAAGAGACCAGTATTACAATTTCTTCCCTTATGAGGGAAAAGCATGCGAGGTTGGGTATTATATAGCAAGGAGACAGCAGAGTCCAGATAGCCAACCAAAATCCTTTCAATAAGTGTTGAAACCTTTATGAATTAGGCCTTTAAGGAGGAAAGAGTCCCATGGAATGTAAGCATAGCTATAATCATCAAAATAAGCAAGACATAATGCACACTAATCCGTTGTAGAAGCAACATAGGTAGTAGCATCAAACCATATTGTGAGAGAGAAAAAGCGGTTAAAGAGTTAGTACTAAAATCTAAGCCCATCAAACAGATAACTTCCTCCAAGAATGGTTAATTCTCGGGTTTAGAAATGAATGTATCAATGAAATTAAAGTCCCAAGTGGGATGGGAGTTATAAAACCATGCAGGTAACAAGGCTCAACTGGGTTCCAATTCAAGATATTGATGGCATATAGTTTAACATATATTGTAAATGCCAAAAAATCTTCCAACTAAAGGAGAAGGGTAAAAGCAAGTCATGGCAAAAACAGAATGATATCTATGAGGAATCCATAAAGAACAGGAAAAGAAACCGAGAAAAGGAGGTGCGAAGAATTAGATTGAGGTAAGGAAGCCGAATTGTCCAAGTTAACGGACCAGTATTTGGGTAATGTAAATTGATCAAAGATAATCTGTCTAATCTAGCACCCAAATTTGTAAGGTAATCACCGCATTACCTTCATGACATGAGTGATGGTAAAATTACATTGAGAGAGAACCTAGTTTTCTTGAGGAGGTAGTCAATTGCGTTACTCATATATTGAAAGTCAAATCAAGGAGAAAGAGCATCTTTGAAATAAGATAAGCAAATACATAGGGGTATGCCATAGAATCCCCTGAAAATGCCTCCACAAAGCCATTATGAGAGGCGAGCCATCGGTTAATTTTAATAATATGATCAGGTTTTTTCCAAAAACCATTCTATCATTTTGATAGTAAGGCATCAAGGTTGAAAAGTTTATTGGCTACATTTACACCTTTAAAATGTTTGTGATGAATTAAATTGGCTTTAAACAAGTCACAAATTTTGTTTTTTTTAGTTCTAATAATCCTCATGTGATTCATATGAATCCCACGATGTTTAGCTTCATTTCGTCCATCCATATGAACCAAATAAGAGTAATGGCGTTATGATTTTAATATGACCTTTAATTGCATTGTCAAAGTAAACTTCAAGAAGTTGATATAAAGTAAAAAAGAACAATTAAAATTGATAGTGTTGAATAGATCGTCATACCAAATCCAAATTTTAGAGGCAATAGCCCCATTAACAAAAACATGGTTAACATTCTCAATATGAGAACAACATTGACATTTAGAGGGTAAATAAAACCCTTTACCCCATAAAGAGTCAACAGAATAAAGTTTTTTAGGATACAAAGTTAGAGAATAGAGTAAGAAGAGGGGATATTGTTATTCCAAATTTTGGAGAACACAATAGAAGAATCGAGTGTCTTTAGTGTAAAGCCACACATTTTAAGGTTGAAATCCCATTATGAGATAGCTTAAAGATAATCGATCATGATTGTTAGAGTGATAGGAATAGTAATCATATTTAAGAGAGTGGAAGGAATAGAATCGGTAATCTTACTAGTGTTCCACTTGTGGTTTTGCTTAACTCTAATGGAGTGGAATGAGTGTAGAGTAAGTCATCAATGGATCCACAACCACTCAATTGTCTTGCCAAAAGAAGATTGTACGAGTTTATGCCCCAAAATTAAGGATTCATCCCATTTGTGGAATAAAGTCTTCTCCACATGGGAGAATCACCCGATTTAAAGGGACAAATGAGAGGATGTTTACCACAGCAATATTTAGAAGTCATGAAATTCGCCCAAAGACTATTTTTGCTCCTAAAATTCCACCAAAGTTTGTAGGAGAAGGCATTGATAACTTCTTTGATGGATTTACATCCCGGACTCCCTCTTCAAGAGTACCACAACTTTTAGACCAAGATGACCGGTGCATTCTTTTAGAGGAGGTATTGGTTTAGAAAAAAAATTTATTTAAGATGCTCAATTCTATTGATGGTAGAGTTGGTAGGCACAACGGTTTGAAGAATGTATATAGGCATGGAATTTAGAGTGCTCTTGATCAAGGTAAGCCTACAACCGAAAGAGTAAATGAAATTCCCAAACCGAGATTTTGTTAGAAATTTTTTGAATTAGATCATCAAAAGGTGTGATCTTTTTTGGCCTTTAAAAGCGCCCAAGATAAAGAGGGAGTTGAGTTTGCTTAAAATTAGTAATTCGGTTATTTGGTTAAGTCTATTAGGAGAATCTTAGTTGAAGGAATAAAGCATTTTCCTTCATTAAGAAAAGACCACTAACTTTACCAAAATCATTTAGAGGTTCTTAATGGTTTTAACATGTTGAAGGAGCATTCTGAAGATAATGAAATCATCAAAGCTTAAGATGAAATAGGAAACCTCCATGAGTTTTAAAAGACATATTAACATTATTAGCGAAAAGATCATTAAGGCTCCAGGGTATTCAATAGCGATGATAAAAGAGAAGGTGATAGTGGGTCACTTTGCCTCAAACCATGGCTAGAAGGAAAGAAACCTATGGACTCACCATTCATGATAAGAAAACCAAACATTCATGATACACCTTTTATAATCGATAAAACTATCGAAAAACCAAACAAATTCGATTTGAAAGAGAAAATCCCATGAGAGATTGTCAAAGGCTTTAGCGATGTCTGTTTGAATAAGATATTGCCTCCTCTAGAAGGGACATCAATGTCATGAACCGACTCTTGAGCAAGAAGAATATTATCGATATTGCTCGTGTTTAACAAAACCAGTTTGATTTGGGAGATGATTTTAGGAAGCAGAGGGCTAAATATTTATTAATTTAGCAATGAGTTTTTGAAAGAAGGTGCAAAAGTAATCGGTCTAAAATTCCCAAGATTCAGGATTGTTAGTTTTGGGAATAAGGACAATAGAAGTGCTTGAAAAGTATTTGGGAATAGGATTTCCATCAAAGAAATCAATAACAACATCAACTAAGTTAGTTTTAATAAATGGCCAACAATGCTGAAAGAAAATTATTATAGCGTCGGGGTAAGAGAGTCGTTCATCTTAAGAGTATTACTAATCTCTCCTCTTGGAAGGACACATAGTGAGTAAATGATTATTATCCTCATTGTCATAGAAGGGATAAGATGGGTGTTTGATAAAGTTCCTAGCAAGGGATTAGAATTTAATAAAGTTTGGAAATGATGTATGATAGAATCCTTAATATTATTGTTATCGGTTATCCATTCACCATTAGAGTTCTTAATTTTCTTAATCGAGTTTAAGGCTTTCTGTTTATTACAAATGGCATGAAAATACTTGGTATTTCTATCACCATCAGCAATATGCTTGCTTTTGGCTTTTTGATGCCAATAGGTTTCTTCCATGTTTTGATAATTAACCAAGTTATTCTTGGCAATGTTCAACTCCTCAAGTTTTGGGATGTTGACAACCTCTTCAAGAGAACAAACCTCTTGTTCCATAGCTTTAAGATTTGTGAAAAGGTTTTAAAATGTGTTTGTTCCACCAATTGAGATTTTGTTTAAGTCTTTTGAGCTTAAGCCAAAGATGAGTCATACCTTTAAGAATTATCCAGGAAAATAGGGGCCATCCAATTGAGAGGCGACATTGGTGAAGTCACTATGTTGGGTCCACATATTTTGAAATAAAGGAGAGGAGTAGAGGGTTAGGTGGGGATTTTGAAGGAAATCAAAAGAGGAGCATGGTCGAGACAAAGTTGCTCAAATGCTCAACAATGTAGTAAGCCATTGATTGATCAAATAGAATTAAAGAGGGTCCTATCAAGATCTGCCAAAGTCTAGAGTTGTGCCATGAAGTTAGACCCGGTGAAACCAATGTGTCAATTGCAATCAAGGATCATATTTGAAGTCCTTCATGGAATGAAGGTTAGGAGAACATCCTCCCCTTCTTTCTGAACTAGCTATGATAGTATTGAAATCACCTCCAACCAACGGGGAAGGTTAGCGAGGAAGGAGCGTAAGTGATTCCAAAGGATGTTCCTACCACTCTATTACAAGAAGCATAGATAAAAGAGCCAAAAGCCGATAAGTCACCTAAGGAGATTTTGACATTAACCAATTGGTCAAGATCAATGATGAAATGGTGATGATAGTTGTGCCAAAAGCACCAAATTTTATTATTAAGATTGAAGAAGAAATTATGAAAACCAAGGGATCTAGCGACAAAAGTAATCTTAGAAGAATTAATGAAAGGTTCAATAAGAAAAAGTAACTTGATATTATGAAACGACAAAGACTCCTACGATTGCGGACAAGAGACCCACCGGATATTCCAAATAAGAAAATTAATCATAAGGAGACAACCAAAGGAAAAGGAAAAAAGAAAGGAAAGAGAGAGAAATGATGACACATTACTTGTGTGGGGTGAAAGAAAGCGAGTGGTTCTAGTAAAGTTAGTGGTTGTGGGTTAGGTTGAAAATCTATATTTTAGAAGAATTTCACCTTCTTCGTTCAATAAGTGTGAAATTAGGTTCAATTGATTATCACTGAAAGGAAATAAATAGAGTTCGCACCATTAAATATCTTTCTCAATATGTTCAAGCCATAGGGTCATCATTTTTTGGTCCATTATGATTCCCATTCAAATTGTTTAATTGGGTGTCCAATAATTTAGGTCAATTTTCATTAGATTTAAATGAAGCAAAACTATCATGGGAAAGCAATTATTACGAGGTGAGGTTAGGTAAATTGCCATTGGTATCGTCACACCTCAATGGTATTTTGTACCAAGGTTAGAGTGTTTTCACTAGATGGATCAATGGAGGTGTAGGGAGGAGAGGTTCTTTTTGAGTATTTTTAGGCACATAAGCTAGAGTATTGGTTTTCCTAGTTCCATTAATGGCATTCATATTACGTGGTAAATTTTTTAAGATTAGGATGAAGCACAAAGCTTTGAGTGATCGTGCATGAATCTTCGGTGAGTGCAAAGATAGGAAAATTTTGAATTCGACTTTTGATTATATCCAAATTTTTTGGCCAATCAAACTCTTTGGGATATTTTTTGTGATGTCTATCTCAACGAGAATACAAGCGAGATGGCCTAGATCTGGCGTTGTTTGTCTATTTGGAGAGCCTACCAAAAGGCCAATAGTAAACAAAACTTGATGAGTGACATAATGTATTCTCATGTTAGGAAAAGCAAGCCATAGAGGGACAATGGGAGATTCCTCTTTGACATCAAGAGGCGACCATTTCAATGTCGCATTTGACAATTATGCACAAAGTAAAACGATGAGCAAAACATGAGTAATCTAAATCATTTGAGAGTTGAATAAGAATGTGTGAGGATCGATCGATAGAGAACGATAATTTTAAACTATGAAAGAAAGAGAATATTATCAAGGGGCATAAGGAGAATTTACCAAGCGAACTTCGAAGGCTTAGCAAGTTTCTCAACATCTATCGAACACATTCAGCAATCCACGATAAGATGTTGAAATGAGATTAACTGAAGCATTTGAGCTAGAGATCTTACCAGATAAAGCATCTTTGAATGATTTAACAACATTAGCGTGCAATCAATCCAAAAACTGTAGAATCGAAGAGCAAAGCGTCGGCCATCGAGAAGTGACGATTCATAGAGAGCCTTCGCCATTGTTCTAATCGATGAACATCTGCTTCGATGCATGCTTGAAAAGAAGCGAGAAGGAAAATCCAACAAAATCAAAGCGAGGAGCGCAAAGAGTCTCATTTAGTTAGTTTAGTATTTAGGTTTAGTTTAGGTTTAGTTTGGTTTAAATTTAGTTTAGGTTTAGGTTTAGTTAGGGTTTAGGTTTAGGTTTAGTTTTTTTAGTTTAGTTTATAGTTTAGTTTAGTTTAGGTGTTTAGGTTTAGTTTTTAGTTTATAGTTTTATATTTTTTAGGTTTTAGGTTTTTTAGTTTAGTTTTTAGGGTTTAGGGTTAGGGTTTAGGTTTGGGGTTTATTTTTAGGTTTAGGGTTTATTTAGTTTTAGGTTTAGGTTTAGGGTTTTAGTTTAGGGTTTAATGTTTAGTGTTAGTTTAGGTTTAGTTTTTATTGTTTATTTTAGTTTATTTATTTATTTTTATTTTAGGGTTAGGGTTTAGGCTTATTTATTTTAGTTTAGGGTTTAGGGTTTAGGTTTTTTTTTATGTAAGTTAGGTTTAGTTTATTTAGCTTATTTCGTTTACTTTTTATTGTTATTTATGTTTATTTTTTATTTTTATTTAGTTTAGTTTATTTGTTTTAGTTTAGGTTTTTTATTTTAGTTTATTTTTTTAGGTTTAGATTAATTTTTATTTTTATGTTTTAGTTTAGTTTAATTTTATTTATTTTAGTTTAGTTTATTTTTTTTTAGTTTAGGTTTATATTTTTTTCTTCTTTTAGGTTTAGGTTTTAAATTTTATTTTGGTTTATTTTTAGGTTTTATTTTTTAGTTTAGGTTTAGGTTTATTTTTAGTTTATTTTATTTTATTTATTTTTACTTAGTTCAATTAAGTTTATTTTATTTTTATTATAGCTTAAGGTTTTTTTTTAGTTTTGGGTTTACATTTTATTTTTTATTTTTTTAGGTTTTATTTATACGTTTATTGTTTAGGTTTAGGTTTTTATTTAGTTTTATTTTATTTTATTTTAGGTTTATTTTATTTTATTTTAGGTTTAGTTTTTATTTTATTTAGGTTTTCAATTTTTTAATTTAGTTTATGTTTTTATTTATTTTAATTTAATTTAGTTTTTTTTTTATTAAATTTTCTTTTTAGGTTTAGGTTTAAGATTATGTTTTAGTTTTTGTTTTCCATGTTATTTTATTTTATTTTGTTTTACATTTTTTTATTTATTTTATTTTTAGGTTTTATTTTTAGTTTAGGTTTAGCTTTTTTTAGGGTATAGGGTTTTGGGTTTATGGTTTAGGGTTTAGGGTTGTCAGTTTTAGGGTTTAGGGTTTTGGGTTTACGGTTTAGGGTTTATGGTTTTAGGGTTTTAGGGTTTAGGGTTTTAAGGTTTATGGTTTAGGGTTTAGGGTTTAGGGTTTAGGGTTTAGGACTTAGGCTTTAGGGTTTAGAGTTTTTAGATTTAGGGTTGAGGGTTTTGGGTTTTGGGTTTTGGGTTTTTTAGGGTTTAGGGTTTAGGGTTTAGGGTTTTAAATTTAGGTTTAAAGTTTAGGGTTTAGGTTTTAGGGTTTTTTTATATAAGAAAAAAAACTAAACCAGTAGGTTTAGGTTTATTTAGTTTATTTAGTTTATTTTTTATTTATTATAGTTTACTTTATTTTTCATTTTTATTTAGGTTTATTTTTTATTTAGTTTGGTTTATTTATTTTAGTTTAGGTTTTTTGTTTTAGTTTATTTTTTAGGTTTAGGTTTATGTTTATTTTTATTTTAAGTTTAGTTTAATTTTATTTATTTTAAGGTTTAGGTTTTATTTTTTTATTTTATGTTTAGGTTTAAGTTTATGTTTTATTTTTGGTTTATTTTAGGTTTTAGTTTAGGTTAGGTTTATTTTATTTTATTTATTTTTGCTTAGTTATTTTAGTTTAGGTTTAGGTTTATTTTATTTTATTTTTATTTTAGGTTTAGTTTTTTTAGTTTAGGTTTAGGTTTTATTTTTATTTATTTTTTAGGTTTTATACATTTATATTTTTTGGTTTAAGTTTTTTAGTTTTATTTTATTTTATTTTATGTTTATTTTATTTTATTTTAGGTTTAGTTTTAATTTAATTAGGTTTTATTTTTGTTTAGTTTTATTTTTTTATTTTATTTTTTTTATGTTTAGGTTTAGGTTTATGTTTTAGTTTATACTTTTAGTTTATTTTATTTTTATTTTTTTATTTTGGTTTACATTTATTTATTTATTTTATTTTATGTTTTAGGGGTTTTAGGGGTTTAGGGTTTAGGGGTTTGTTTAGGGTTTAGGTTTAGGGTTTAGGGTTTAGGTAGGTTTAAATTTAGTTTGAGTTTAGGTTTAGGTTTAGGTTTAGGTTTATTGATTTGATTATAGGTTTAGTTTAGGTTTAGTTAGTTTTGTTTAAGTTTATTTTGTTTAAGTTTTGTTTTAAGTTATTTATTTGGTTTATATTTTAGTTTAAATTAATTTAGTTTATAATTTAGGTTATTTAAATAGTTTAGGGTTTAGTTTTAGGTTTAATTTAGGTTTAGGGGTTTTATGATTTTAGGTTTAGGGTTTAGGGTTTAGGTTTAGGTTATTTTATTTAGTTTTTTTTATTTTATTTAGTTTTTTATTTTAGATTAATTTATTTTATTTGAGGTTTTTTATTTTAGTTTATTTTTTATGTTTTTATTTAGGTTTTGGTTTATTTTTTAGGTTTAGGTTAAGGTTTATTTTTTAGTTGAATTGTATTTTAATTTTATTTTTTAAGTTTAGGATTTTAGGTTTTTAGGGTTTAGGGTTTAGGATTTAGTGTTTTAGGGTTTACGATTTTAGGGTTTAGGGTTTAGGGTTTAGGGTTTAGTTTAGGGTTTAGTATTTAGGCTTTAGGGTTTAAGGTTTTTAGGGTTTAGGGTTTAGGGTTTAGGGTTTGGGGTTTTGGGTTATGAGTTTTAGGTTTGGGGTTTGGGTTTAGGGATTAGTATTTGGGTTTACGATTTAGGGTTTAGGGTTTTTAAAATAAAAAGAAACTAAGTAAACCAGTAGGTTTAAGTTTACTTAGTTTTTTAGTTTATTTTTCATTTATTTTAGTTTATTTCATTTCTTTATTTTTATTTAGTTCAGCTTATTTAATTTTGTTTTTGTTTTCTTTAGTTTTCTTTTAGGTTTAGGTTTAGGTTTATTTTATATTTTAATTTAGTTTTATTTTTAATTTTTTTAGTTTAGCTTTTATTTTATTTTAGGTTTAGATTTAGTTTTTTATTTTCTTTTTTTTAGGTTTAGGTTTTAGGTTTATTTTTAAGTTTTATTTTTATTTTAGGTTTAGGTTTATTTTTAGTTTATTTTATTTTATTTAGTTTAGATTTAGGTTTAGGTGTAGTTTATTTTAGGTTTAGGTTTAGGTTTTATTTATTTTAGCTTAGTTTATTTTAGTTTAGGTCTAGGTTTATTTTATTTTTATTTTAGGTTTAGGTTTTTTTTTAGTTTAAGGTTTAGGTTTAATTTTTTATTTATTTTTAAGTTTTATTTTTAATTTGTTTTGGCTTAAGTTTTTATTTAGTTTTTATTTTATTTTATTTTAAGTTTATTTTTTTTATTTTATGTTTAGTTTTATTTTTATTTAAGTTTTTTATTTTTTAGTTTAGTGTAGATTTTTATTTATTTTATTTTAATTTACTTTTTATTTTATTTTCTTTTTAGGTTAAGGTTTTGGTTTTGGTTTAGGTTTATGTTTTAGATTATGCTTTCATTTTATTTTATTTTTATTTTATTTTTAGTTATGTTTTTTTATTTATTTTATTTTTAGGTTTTTTTTTAGGTTTAGGTTTTTAGCTCTTTATGGTAAAGGTTTAGGGTTTAGGGTTTAGGGTTTAAGGTTTGGGGTTTATGGTTTAGGGTTGTAGGTTTTAAGGTTTAGGGTTTAGGGTTTATGGTTTAGGGTTTTGGGTTTAGGGTTTAGAGTTTAGGGTTTAGGGTTTTAGGGTTTAGAGTTTAGGGTTTAGGGTTTAGGGTTTAGGGTTTAATTTTTAGGGTTTAGGGTTTAGGCTTTGGGGTTTAGGCTTTAACCTTTAGTGTTTAGAATTTTAGGGTTTAGGGTTTTGGGTTTAAGGTTTTGGGTTTTTTAGGGTTTAGGGTTAGTTTTATGGTTTTGGGTTTAGGGTGTAGGGTTTAAGATTTTGGGTTTAGGGCTTAGGGTATAGAGTTTAAGTTTTTTTAAAAATAATTTAAGTAAACTAGAAGGTTTAGGGTTTAAGGTTTTTTTTAATAGAGAATAAATTCAAATTCAACATTTCTTCTTTTTGAACTCATCAACCAAAGTAGCACCACAAGTTTTTTATGACACAAGCGATGATATAGATAAAAAATGAGCACACATAGAGAAATTAAATAAAACCTAGATAAGTAAAATCGTCTGTGCTATAAAGACATATAGCGGCCGGTGGATGGATTAGTTTCCAGGTTTCTCAGTTTTCATCACCCACCCACTCTCAGTGGCGGGTCCACCATCATATTCCCGATCTCTCCTGCCGCCATCGCCATGATTGTAACCTCTGTTTCTTCTCTCGTCTCCATAACCACCATGGCTCCTACCACCACCTTCATATCCACGAGCACCTCTAGATCCCCCACCACCACTGCGATAATTACCTCCTCCACCTTTGCTTCCACTATTAGATCTAGGTAGCTAGTTGATGGTGATATTCGTGTCAGGTTATGCCCATTCTTAGGATTTGGGTTTAGTTTTAGGTTTATCAGGTTTTAAAGTTTAGTTTATTTTAAGTTTAGGTTTATGTTTTATTTATTTTAGTTTAGTTTATTTTAGTTTTGATTTAAGTTTATTTTATTTTATTTATTTTATTTTTATTTTAGGTTTATGACTTTTTTTTTTAGTTTAGGGTTTAGGCTTTAATTTATTTTAGGTTTATTTTTTAGGTTTAGGTATTTATTTAGTGTTTATTTTATTTTATTTTATGTTTTTTTAACTTTATTTTGTTAATATTTTTTATTCTTAGTTTTATTTTTTTAGTTTAGTTTAGTTTTCTTTATTATTTTTTATTTTATTCTATTTTATTTTATTTTAGTTTTAGGTTTTTATTTTATTTAGGTTTAGGTTTTTTATTTTATTTTATTTTTAGGTTTTATTTAATTTAGGTTTAGGTTTTAGGTTTTGAGGGGTTTAGGGTTTAGGGTTTACGATTTATAGTTTAGACATTTAGGGTTTATGGTCTTAGGATTTACGGATTAGGGTTAGGGTTTAAGGTTTAGGGTTTAGTGTTTAATGTTTAGGTTTTAGGGTTTAGGGGTTTAGGGTTTAGGGTTAGCTTAGGGTTTAGGGTTTAGGGTTTAGTCTTTAGGGTTTAGGAGTTTTAGGTTTAGGTTTAGGGTTTTAGTTAGTTTAGAGTTTAAGTTTAGGGTTTTAGGTTAGTTTAAGTTTAGGTTTAGAGCATAGTGTTTAGGTTTAGGTTGGTAGAGTTAGGAGTTTAGTTTAGGTTTAGGGTTTTTTAGGGTTTAATTTTTAGGGTTTATGTAGGTTTTGAATGTTTAAGTCTAGTGTTTAGGATTAGTATAGGGTTTAGGGTTTAAATTTTGTTTAGGGTTTAGGGTTTAGGGTTAGTTTAGGATGTTTGGGTTTAAGGTTTAGAGTTTAGGGTTTAAGGTTAAGGTTAGGGTTTAGGGTTTAGGCTTTTTATTTTATGGTATAGGGTTTAAGCATTAGGGTTTAGGTGTTTGTGGTTTAGGGTTAGCTTAGGATTTAGGGATTTTTTAGGGTTTATGGTTTAGGTTGTTAGTTTAGTAGGTTTTGTTTAGTTTTTGGTTTAGGGTTTATGGTTTAGGGTTTAAGTTTTTTTTTAATTATGTAAACCGGTACATTTAGGTTTAGGGTTTAGGTTTTTATTTAGTTATTACTTTTTTTAATTTTATGTTTATTTTATTTTTATTTTATGTTAGTTTTATTTTATTTAAGTTATTTATTCTTTATTTTATTTTATTTAGGTTTAAATTTTTTTAATTATTTTATTTTAGGTTTATTTTAGGTTTTTTAGGTTTTAGGGTTTGATTTAGGGTTTAGGGTTTTATTTAGGGTTTAAGTTAGGGTTTAGGTTTAGGGTTTAGTTGTAGTTTAGGCTTTAGGGTTTTGGATTTAAGGTTTAGGATTTTTTAGGATTTAGTGTTTAGCTTAGGGTTTAGGGTCTTTGGTTTAGGAATCTGATTTAGGGTTTAAGGTTTAGGTTTTAGTGGTTTAAGTTAGGTTTATAATTTAGTTTAGGGTTTAGTTTATTTTATTTTATTTATTTAGGTTTATTTTTTATTTTTATTTAAGTTAGTTTATTTATTTTAGTTATTTTTTTTTAATTTTAGTTTATTTTTAGGTGTAGATTTAGGTTTAGGTTTTAGTTGATTTTTTTTTTTATTTTATTTTTTAGGTTTAGGTTTTACTTTTTTTTTTAGGATTAGGTTTAGGTTTTTTATTTTATTTTGTAAGTTTTAGTTTAGGTTATTATTTTAGGTTTATTTTTAGGTTTTATTTTTTAGTTTAGGTTAAGGTTTATTTAATTTTATTTTATTTTATTTACGGTTTAGGTTTAGGTTTAGGTTTAGTTTTTTTTATGTTTAGGTTTATGTTTCATTTATTTTAGTTTAGTTTATTTTTAGGTTTATTTATTTTATTTTATTTTATTTTATTTAGTTTAGGTTTAATTTTTCTTAGTTTATGGTTTAGGTTTTATTTTTATTTATTCTTAGGTTTTATTTTTAGGTTTATATTTTAGGTTTAGGTTTTTATTTAAATTTTTTTATTATATTTTTGGTTTATTTCAATTTTATTTTATGTTTAGTTTTTATTTTATTAAGGTTTTATTATATGGTTTATTTTATATTTTTAGTTTAGTTTAGGTTTTTTTTTAATTTTATTTTTAATTTTAATTTTATCTTATTTTTAGGTTTGGGTTCTTATTTTATTTTATTTATTTATTTTATTTATGTTTTGGCCTTTTTATTTATTTTACTTTTAGGTTTTATTTAGTTTAAGTTTAGGTTTTTGGGTTTTTAGGGTTTAGGGGTTAGGGTTTTGGGTTTATGGTTTAGGGTTTTATGGTTTAGGTTTTACGATTTAAGGTTTAGGGTTAGGTTTTAGGCATTATGGTTTGTGGTTTAGTGTTTAGGGTTTAAGGTTTAGGGGATTTAGGGTTAGCTTAGGGTTTAGGGTTATTTTATTGTTTATAGTTTAGGGTTTGGGGTTTAGATATTAGAGTTTAAGGTTTTTTGGGTTTAAAGTTAAGGGTTTAGTGCTAATTTAGGGTTTAAGGTTTTGGGTTAGTTTAGGGTTTAAGGTTTAGGGTTTTAAGGTTTCAAGTTTAGGGTTTATAGTTTAGGGATTAGGGTTAGTGTTTAGGGTTTAGGGTTTAGGGAATAGTGTTTAAGTTTTAGGGTTAGTTTAGGGTTTAGGGTTTTCTAGAGTTTATGGTTTAGGGTTTAGGGTTTAAGGTTTAGGGTTTTGAGTTTTTTTGGGTTTAGGCTTTAGGGTTTAGGGTTTAGGATTTATGATTTTTTATTTATAAATCAAGTAAACCGGTAGGTTTATGTTTATTTAGTTTATTTTTTTATTTAGGTTTATTGTTATTTTGGTTTATGTTAGTTTATTTATTTTACATTAGGTTTTTAATTTTAGTTTATTTTTAATTGTAGATTTAGGTTTAGGTATTTTTTTAGTTTCATTTTATTTTTATTTTATTTTTTAGGTTTAGGTTTTACTTTTTGTTTTAGGATTAGGTTTAGGGTTTTATTTTATTTTTGTATGTTTAACTTTAGGTATTTATTTTAGGTTTATTTTTCGGTTTTATTTTTAGTTTAGGTTTAGGTTTATTTTTAGTTTATTTTATTGTATTTAGGGTTTAGGTTTAGGTTTAGGTTTAGCTTATTTTATGTTTAGGTTTATATTTCATTTATTTTAGTCTAATTTATTTTTAGGTTTATTTATTTTAGTTTATTTTATTTTATTTTGTTTAGGTTTAATTTTTCTTAGTTTAGGGTTTAGGTTATATTTTTTATTTATTTTTAGGTCATATTTTTAGGTTTCTATTTTAGGTTTAGGTTTTTATTTAATTTTTTTATTATATTTTAGGTTTATTTTAGTTTATTTTATGTTTAGTTTTTATTTTATTAAGGTTTTTTATTCTTAGGTTTATTTTATTTTTCTTGTTTAGTTTATGTTTTTCTTTATTTTATTTTAGTTTATTTTTATTTTTATTTTTTATTTTATTTTATTTTAGGTTTGGGTTTTTATTTTATTTTATTTATTTATTTTATTTAGGTTTAGGAATTTTTATTTATTTTGCTTTTAGGTTTTATTTAGTTTAAGTTTAGGTATTTAGGTTTTTAGGGTTTTGGGCTTAGGTTTTAAGGTTTACAATTTAGGGTTTTAGGGTTTAGGATTTTAGGATTTAAGGTTTAGGGTTAGGGTTTAGGGATTAGGGTTTATGGTTTAGTGTTTAATCTTTAGGGTTTAGGTTTTAGTTTAGGGTTTAGGTTAGAGGTTTAGGGTTATTATGGTTTAAAGTTTAGGTTTAAGGTTTAGACTTTAGTGTTTAAGGTTGAGGTTTATTAGGGTTTAGTTTAGGTTTAGGGTTTAAGTTTTAGTTTAGGGTTTAAGTTTAGTTTAGGTTAGTGTTTATAGTTTAGTTTAGGTTTTAGTTAGTTTTAGATTAATATTTAGTTTAGGTATTTAGGTTTAGGGTTTAAGTTTAGGTTTAGTTTTAGGTTTAGTTTTAAGGTTTAGGGTTTATTTTAGGTTTAGGTTTAGGAGTTTAGGTTAGGTTTAGGAGTTTAGTTTAGAGTTTAGTTTAAGTTTAGTTTTAGTTTTATTTAGGTTTAGGGTTTAGGTTTTTAGTTTAGGTTTAGGTTTAGGTTTAGGTTTAGGGTTTAAGTAGTTTTAGGTTTAGGTTTAGGTTTAGGTTTTGTTTAGTTTTAGGTTTAGGTTTAGGATTTAGGTTTAGGATAGGTTATAGTTTAGGTTTAGTTTTTTAGGTTAGTTTTTTTAGGGTTTAGGATAGGGTTTTAGGGTTTAGGGTTTATTAGGTTTAGGGTTTAGGGTTTGCAATTAGTATTTGGGTTTAGGGTTTACGATTTAGAGTTTAGGGTTTAAGGTTTATTATTATTTTTAAATTAAGTCAACCGGTAGATTTAGGTTTAGTGTTTAGATTTTTATTTACTTTTTATTTTATTTTATTTTAGTTTATTTAAGGTTTATTTTATTTTTTTTAGGGTTTAGGGTTTTAGTTTTATTTTATTTAAGTTTTTTATTCTTAGGTTTATTTTATTTTATTAGGTTTAGGTTTGATTATTTATTTTATTTTTTTATTTTATTTTGTTTAGGTTTAGTTTTTTTGGTTTTTAGGGTTTAGGGTTTAGGGTTTAGGATTTAGGGTTTAGGCTTAAGGGTTTAAGGTTTTAAGGGTTTAGGGTTCAAGGTTTAGTGTTTAGGGTGAGCTTAGAGTTTAGTCTTTAGGGTTTAGAGTTTTATGGTTTAGGGTTTAGGGTTTAGTGTATATTATTTATGGTTTAGGGTTAAGAGTTTTTTAGTGTTAGGGTTTAGGGTTTATGGTTAGTTTAGGTTTTAGGGTTTAGGGTGTTACGGTTTAGGGTTTAGGTTTATGATTAGTGTTAGGGTTTAGAGTTTAGGGTTTAAGGTTTAGGGTTTTGGGTTTAAGCATTAGTATTTAGGGTTTAATGTTTAGGGTTTGCTTAGGGTTTAGGTTTTTTAGGGTTTAGGCTTAGGGTTATAGGTTTAGATTTTTTAAGTTTATTCTTTAGGTTTAGGGTTTAGTTTTTAAGTTAGTTTTAATTTTATTTTATTTTAGCACTATTTTTAGTTTATTTTATTTTTATTTTATGTTTAGTTTAAATTTTATTTATGTTTTTTACTCTTAGGTTTATTTTATCTTATTTATGTTTAGGTTTTATTTATTTTAGGTTTTATTTTGGTTATGTTTAGCTTTTAGGTTTTTAGGGGTTAGTTTTTAAGGTTTAGGATTTTAGGGTTTAGGGTTTTAGGGTTTAAGGTTTAGGGTTAGTGTTTAGGGTTTAGGGTTTAGGGTTTAGGGTTTAGGGTTTAGTGTTTGGGCTTTAGGGTTTAGGGATTTTAGGCTTTAGGGTTTAGGGTTTTAGGCTTTAGTGTTTAGATTTAGGGTTTAGGGTAGTAGGTTAACTATTTAAGGTTTAGGGTTTAGGGTTTAGGGATTATGGTTGAGGGTATACAATTTATGGTTTAGGGTTTAGGGTTTTTTAGGGTTTAGGGTTTGCGATTGTAGGATTAGTGTTTAGGGTTTAGGGTTAGTTTTTGGGTTTAAGGTTTCGGGTTTAGGATTAAGGGTTTAGGATTTAGGGTTTAGGGTCTTTTTTTAAAAATTAACTAAACTAGTAGTTTTAAGTTTATTTAGTTTATTTTTTATTTAATTTAGTTCATTTTATTTATTATTTTATTTAGGTTAGTTTTATTTTTTGGTTTATTTATTTTAGTTTAGGTTTTATTTTGGTTTATTTTTTTAGGTTTAGATTTTAGTTTAGGTTTATTTTTTAGTTGATTTTTATTTTTATTATATTTTAAGTTTAAGTTTTATTTTTTTTAGTTTATTTTATTTTATTTATGATTTAGTTTTAGGTTTTAGTTTAGTTTACTTTAGGTTTCTTTATTTTTGTTTAGTTTATTTTTTAGTTTATTTATTTTAGTTTATTTTATTATATTTGGTTTAGTGTTTAGGTTTTATTTTTTTATTTATTTTATGTTTATATTTTAGGTTTATGTTTTATTTAGTTTTATTTTATATTATTTTAGTTTATTTTTATTATGTAGTTTAGTTTAGGTTTTCTTTATTTTATTTATACTTTATTTTTTATATTTTATTTATTTATTTTTAGGTTTATGTTTAGGTTTTAGTTTAGGTTTTTATTTTATTTTGTTTTATTATTTTATTTAGGTTTAGGTTTTATTTATTTATTTTATTTTTAGGTTTTATTTAGTTTAGATTTAGGTTTTTAGGTTTTTAGTTAGGGTTCAGGGTTTAGAGTTTACGGTTAGGCTTCAGGGTTTAGAGTTTACATTTAAGGTTTTTAGGGCATAAGGTTTTAGGATTTAGGGTTTAGGGTTAGGTTTAGTGTTTAGTGTTTAAGCTTTATGGTTTAGGGGTTTTATGGTTTAGGGTTTAGGGTTTAGGTTTAAGGTTTAAACTTTTTTAGGTTTAGGTTTAGTTTGAGTTTAGGTTTAGTTTAAATTTAGGTTTTTAGATTTAGGTTTAGTTTAGTTTAGTTTAAGTTTAGGGTTTAGTTTAGGTTAGGATTTGGGTTAGTTTAGTTTAGGTTTATTTATGATAGTTTTAGGTTTAGGTTTAGGTTATAGTTTAGGGATTAGGGTTTAGATTAGTGTAGTTATTTTTATTTAGTTTATTTAGAATTAGTTTAAGGTTTTTATTTTAGTTATTTTAGATTAGTTTATTATTTTAGGTTTAGTTTAGGAGTTTAGTTTATTTTAGGTTTAGGAGTTTAAGTTTAGATTAGAATTTAAAATTTAGGTTTTAGGTTTAAATTTAGGTTTAGTTAAGTTTAGGTTTAGTTTAGTTTAAAATTTAAGTTTAGAGTTTAGGGTTTAAGTTTAGGTTATTAATTAGGGTTTTATTATTTAAGTTAGCATTTAGTTTAGGTTTATTTAGGTTTAGTTTGGATTATTTAGGGTTTAGTTAGATTTAGTTTAGGGTTTTAGGTTTATTTTAGAGTTTATTAGGTTTATTTAGGTTTATTTTAGTTTAGGTTTATTAGTTTAGGTTAGTTTAGGGTTTAAGATTTAGAAGATTTAGGTTTAAATTAGTTTTTAGGTTTTATGTTTATTTAGTTTATTTTAGTTTAGGATTTAGGAGTTTTATTTAAAACTTTAGGTTTAAGGTTTAGGGTTTAGGAGTTTTAGGTTTAGGATTTAGGATAAGTTAGGTTTAGTTTAGGGTTTTATTTAGGGTTTATTATGGTTTAGGGTTTTAGTTTCATTTAGAGTTTTAGGGTTTTTGGGTTTAGGGTTTTAGGGTTTAGGGTTAGGGTTATATTTTAGGGTTTAGGTTTGTATTATTTATTTAGGGTTTTATTTGGGTTTAGGTTTAGGGTTTAGGTTTACGATTTTAGTTTAGGGTTTAGTTTAGGGTTTATTATTATTTTTAAATAAAGTATTGTTTAATTTAGATTTTTATTTATTTTTTTATTTTTATTTTATTTAGGTTTAATTTATTTTTATTTATTTTAGTTTTATTTTATTTTTTATTAGTTTATTTTATTTTATAGGTTTAGGTTTTGTTTATTTATTTTATTTTTATGTTTTATTTTGTTTAGGTTTTAATTTTTTTGGTTTTAGGTTTAGGTTATTTAGTTTATTAGGGTTTAGGTGAGCTTAAGTTTAGTGTTTATTAAAATGGTTTTATGGTTTAGGGTTTAGGGTTTAGGTGTTTAGGTTTTTATGGTTTAGGGTTTTGTTTAGTTTAGGGTTAAGTTTTTTTAATGTTAGGGTTTATGGTTATTTAGGGTTTAGTGTTTAGGGTTTATAGTTTTTAGTTTAGTTTTAGGTTTAGGGTTTAGGTTTAGGTTTATGATTAGTTTAGGTTTAAGTTTAGGGTTTAGGATTTAGGGTTTAAGCATTAGTATTTAGGGTTTTAGTGTTTAGGGTTTTACTTAGGTTTAGGGTTTTAGGGTTTAGGGTTAGTTATAGTTGTTTAGGTTTTTTAAAAAATGTTATTTTTTGGTTTAGTTTAGTTTTAATTTAGTTTTATTTTATTTTATTTAGGACTATTTTAGTTATTTTATTTTTTATTTATGTTTAATTTTTATTTTTTATGTTTTATTTAAGTTTATTTATCTTATTTATGTTTAGGTTTTTTATATTTATTTTACTTTAGGTTTATTTTATTTATGTTTAGCTTTTAGGTTTTTTTAGAGTTTATTTAGGGTTTAGGTTTAGGGTTTAGCATTTAGGTTTAGGGTTAGGGTTTAGGGTTTAGGGTTTAGGGTTTAGGGTTTAGGGTTTAGTATTTAGGCTTTACGGTTTAGGGTTTTTAGGCTTTAGGGTTTAGGGTTTTTTAGGATTTAGTGTGTACGATTTAGGGTTTAGGTTTAGGTTATTTAGGTTTAGGGTTTTAGGTTTAGGGTTATTTTTTATAGTTTAGTTTAGGGTTTTAGGTTTAGGGTTTAGGATTATTTAGGTTTAGGGTTAGTTTTGGGTTTTAGGTTTGGGTTTAGGATTAGGTTTATTTAGGTTTAGGTTTTTTTTATTAAAATTAGTAGTTTTAGTTTATTTAGTTTATTTTTATTTAATTTAGTTATTTTATTTATTATTTTTTTAGGTTAGTTTATTTATTTTTTTGGTTTATTTATTTTTTTAGTTTAGGTTTATTTTTTGGTTTATTTTTTTGGGTTTAGATTTTAGTTTAGGTTTATTTTTAGTTGATTTTATTTTATATTTTTTAAGTTTAAGTTTATTTTTTTTAGTTTATTTTATTTTTTATTTATGATTTAGTTTTAGGTTTTAGTTTAGTTTACTTTAGGTTTTCTTTATTTTAGTTTAGTTTATTTATAAGTTTATTTATTTTAGTTTATTTTATTATATTTGGTTTAGGTTTAGGTTTTATTTTTATTTATTTTATGTTTATATTTTAGGTTTATGTTTTTTATTTAGTTTTTTATTTTATATTATTTTAAGTTTCTTTTTTATTATGTAGTTTAGTTTAGGTTTTCTTTATTTTATTATTTTATTTATATTTATTTATTTATTTTTTTTGGTTTATGTTTAGGTTTTAGTTTAGGTTTTATTTTATTTTGTTTTATTATTTTATTTAGGTTTAGGTTTTATTTATTTTTTTTATTTTAGGTTTATTTAGTTTAGATTTAGTTTAGGTTTTAGTTAGGGTTAGGTTTAAGTTTTAGGAGTTTAGAGTTTATTTAGGTTTTTTTAGGGTAGGTTTTATTTAGGGTTTATAGGTTTAGTGTTTTATTTATTTAGGTTTAGGGTTTTATGGTTTAGGGTTTAGGGTTTAGGGTTTAAGGTTTATTTTAGGTTTAGGGTTTAGGTTTAGGGTTTTGGGTTTTAGGGTTTAGGGTTTAGGTTTAGGGTTTAGTTAGGGTTAGATTAGGTTTATTTAGGTTTAAGTTTTAGGGTTTATTAGTTTAGGGTTTAGGTTTATTTTAGGAGTTATTTTAGTTTAGTTTTAGGAGTTTAGGTTTATTTTTTATTTATTTTAGGTTTAAGTTTAGGTTTATAGTTTATAGGGTTTAGGGTTTAAGTTTTAAGTTTTTAATTTAGTTTGATTTATTTTAGTTTAGGTTTAGTTTTTTAGTTTTTAGTGTTTATTTTTAGTTTAGGTTTATGATTTATTTAGATGTAGTTTAGGTTTAGGGTTTAATATTAGGTTTAGGTTTAATCTTTAGTTTAGGTTTATTTAGAATTAGGGTTTAGTTTAGGGTTTTAGGTTTAGTTTAGGTTAGTTAGTTAGGGTTTGTTTAGGTTTTAGTTATAGTTTAGGGTTTAGGGTTTAGGGTTTAGGTTAGGGTTTTAGTTTAGAGTTTAGGTTTATTGTTTAGTTTAGTTTAGGTTTAGTGTTTAGGATTAAGTTTAGGTTTAGGGTTAGTTTAAGGTTTAGGGTTTTAAGTTTAGGTTTAGTTTAGGGTTTAGGTTTTAGGTTTAGGTTTATTTTAAGGTTTAGGTTTAGGGTTTAGTTTAGGTTAGAGTTTAGGTTTAAGTTATAGTTTAGGTTTATTTAGTTTAGTTTAGGTTTAGTATTTTAGGAGTTTAGTTTAGTTTTATTTAGTTTAGGTTTTTTTTTTAGTTTTTAGGTTTAGGTTTAGTTTAGTTTTATGGTTTAGGGTTTAGGGTTAGTTTAGGGTTTAGTTAGGTTTAGGGTTTTAGTTTTTTATTTAGAGTTTTAGGTTTAGGTTTAGGGTTTTTTAGTTTAGGGTTTAGGGTTTATGTTTAGGGTTTTAGGTTTGTATTAGTATTTGGGTTTAGGGTTTTAGATTTAGGGTTTAGGTTTAGGGTTTAGGGTTTTTATTTTGGGTTTAGGGTTTAGGGTTTAGAGGTTTAGGTTTATTTTATTTTTAAATAAAGTAGTAGTTTAGGTTTAGTGTTTAGTTTATTTTATTTTATTTTATTTAGGTTTAATTTATTTTTTAGTTTAGGATTTTTTAGTTTTTTATTTATTTAGTTTTATTATTTAGGTTTATTTTATTTTATTGAGTTTAGGTTTTATTTATTTATTTTATTTTATTTTTATTTTATTTAGGTTTAGTTTATTTTAGGGTTTATTTATTTTAGTTTGATTAGGTTTAGGTTTAGGTTTAGTGTTTAGTTTTATTTTATAGTTTAGGTTTAGGGTTTAGGTTTATTTTATGGTTTAGGGTTCTTTTTAGGGTTTAGGTTATTTTAATAGGTTTTAGTTTTTAGGGTTTAGTTTTAGTTTTAGTTTTAGGTTTAGGGTTTATTTAGTTTAGGTTTAGGTTTTATGATTAGTTTAGGTTTAGGTTTAGGGTTTAAGTTTTTTATTAGTATTTAGGGTTTAGTGTTTAGGTTTATTAGAGTTTAGGGTTTTATTTACTTATTTATAGGTTTAGATTTAGGTTTTAAATTAGTATTTTTTTTATTAAGTTTAGGTTTTAATTTAGTTTTTATTTTATTTTATTTTAGGACTATTTTTAGTTATTTTATTTTTATTTTATGTTTAATTTTTATTTTATTTATGTTTTTTACTCTTAAGTTTATTTTATCTTATTTATGTTTAGGTTTTTTATATTTATTTTACTTTTAGGTTTTATTTTATTTATGTTTAGCTTTTTAGGTTTTTAGGGTTTAGTTTTTAGAGTTTAGGGTTTTAGGGTTTAGCATTTTAGGGTTTAGGTTTTAGGGTTAGTTTAGGGTTTAGGGTTTAGATTTAGGGTTTAGGTTTTAGTTTTAGGTTTAGGTTTAGGGATTTTTAGGCTTTAGGGTTTAGTGTTTTTTAGGGTTTAGTGTTTAAGATTTAGGGTTTAGGGTTGTGGGTTTACTATTTAAGGTTTATGGTTTAGGGTTTATGGTTTAGGGTATAGGCTTTATGGTTTAGGGTTTTTTAGGGTTTAGGGTTGTAGGTTTAGGGTTGTAGGTTTAGCGTTTAGGGTTTAGGGTTAGTTTTAGGGTTTAAGGTTTCGGGTTTAGGATTAAGGGTTTAGGATTTTGGGTTTAGGGTCTTTTTTTTAAAAAAAATAACTAAACTAGTAGTTTTAAGTTTATTTAGTTTATTTTTTATTTATTTTAGTTCATTTTATTTTTTATTTTTATTTAGGTTAGTTTATTTATTTTTGGTTTATTTATTTTAGTTTATGTTTTTTATTTTGGTTTTTTTTTTTTAGGTTTAGATTTTGGTTTAGGTTTATTTTTTAGTTGAGTTTTATTTTTATTATATTTTTTAGGTTTAAGTTTTATTTTTTATTTTTAGGTTTAGGTTTATTTTTAATTTTTTTATTTTATTTATGGTTTAGTTTTAGGTTTTGGTTTAGTTTACTTTAGGTTTTCTTTATTTTAGTTTAGTTTATTCATATGTTTATTTATTTTAGTTTATTTTATTGTATTTGGTTTAGTGTTTAGGTTTTATTTCTTATTTATTTTTAGGTTTATAATTTAGGTTTAAGTTTTTATTTAGTTTTTATTTTATTTTATTTTATGTTTATTTTATTATGTAGTGTAGTTTAGGTTTTTCTTTATTTTATTATACTTTATTTTTTATATTTTATTTTATTTTTCTTAGGTTTATGTTTAGGTTTTAGTTTAGGTTTTTATTTTATTTTATTTTATTATTTTATTTAGGTTTAGGTTTCATTTATTTATTTTATTTTTAGGTTTTATTTAGTTTAGGTTTAGGTTTTTAGGGCTTTAATTAGGGTTAGTTTAGAGTTTTTAGGCTTTTTTAATGTTTATTTAAGGTTTTTAGGGCATAAGGTTTTAGGATTTAGGGTTTAGGGTTTAGTGTTTAGTGTTTAAGCTTTATGGTTTAGGGGTTTTATGGTTTAGGGTTTAGGGTTTAGGGTTTAAGGTTTAGGTTAGTTTAGGTTTAGTTTAGTTAAAGTTTAAGTTTAGGTTTAGTGTAGGTTTAGTTTAGGTTTAGTTTAGTTTAGTTATTAAGATTAGGTTTAGTTGAGTTTAAATTTTAGGTTTAGGGTTTAAGTTTAGGGTTTAAGTTTAGTTTAGGTTTAATGTTTATTTTAGTTTAGGTTTAGGGTTTATTTTATAGTGTTATTTAGGTTTAGGGTTTATAGTTTAGAGATTAGTTTAGGGTTTAAGATTAGTTTAGTTTATAATTTAGTTTAGATTATTTGAGATTTAGGTTAGGATTTTAGTTTATTTTATTATTTAGATAGGTTTAGGTTTTATTTATGTAGTTTAGGTTTAATCTTAGTTTAGGTTTAGTTTTTTATAGTTTATTTTAGGTTTAGGTTTAGTTTAAAGTTTAGGGTTATTTTTAGGTTTAAAGGTTTAGGTTTAAGATTTAGGGTTTAGGGTTTAGGGTTTAGGGTTTAGGGTTAGGGTTAAGGATTAGGGTTTAGAGTTTAGGGTTTAGGTTTTAAGGTTTAGGGTTTAGGGTTTAGGGTTTAGGGTTGTAGGTTTAGGGTTTAGGATTTAGGGTTAGTTTTAGGGTTTAAGGTTTAGGGTTACTTTATTATGTAGGGTTTAGGGTTTAGGGTTTAGTGTTTAGGGATTAGGGTTTAGGGTTTAGGGTTAGGGTTTAAGATTTAGGGTTTACCATTTAGGGTTTATGGTTTTTTTTTAGAACCATGTAGGGTATATTACAAGGGTTTAGGTCCTTAAAAGGGTAAACTCAAAACTATTGCTAGCTCTGTCGGCTAAGGTAAATCTATCTAAGTACATCCAAAAGCAAAAGAAGACATTAAAGCAATCAAAAGATATGATGATTAACATAATAAGCTAAAGGAAGATTAAGGCCAATCTATGAAGGATGTAAGAGTGCATGTAATATGGAGCAAACTGCAAGAGAACAGAGAGAATCACTGCAAAATTACAATGAGAGAGAGATTAGAGTAAGTCTGAGAAAAAAAAGATTGAAACAATATGTCGAGAAGCGATAGTAAGAAAATTTGATAGAGAAGGCTCTCAGTCACACCAAGTTGGGGAGATGCAAATATGAGCATCAAACTTGAAGGGATACAACATGAGCTACTACACCAAAGGGGTGAAATCATCAGCCATCATAGACAAACAGAGGTAACACCAGTTGTTGATAGTCTTGTGAGCTTTATTACGCAATCTAAACAAAATCATATCTAAATAGAGAGGAAATTGCAAGAGTTGAATGATATGGTGTCCCATTCAAGTAAGTATCATCAATATAGTCATCGACATGAGAAATATATAAACATAAGAGAATTAGTCATCTTAGCAGAGCCTTATGAGAAGGGATATCCAAGTAATAAAACAAAGACATATAATCCCTCCACAAAAGCGGCGATGAGACAACATCAAATCCTACTAAGCCAATGAGCTTATAATTAACACCTTCCCAATCATATGATATATAAATGTAACTTTCAGGGCAGGAAACAACCCCCTTTTTAATATCCATATCGGGTGGGAAAATAATTGTAAAGGAAGGCATCATAGCTCAAGGAAATGGTGCAACCAAAAATAGCACCAAGTAAAGGCAGGTTACTGACTCCCATAGCGACATCTGGGGCCAAAATTAGATAATCAGCTCAAAGATAATAGAGAACAAGGCGACAAAGGCGGGTCCATAATACCACTCTTTGAATAGCGCATAAATGCACAAACCTGGCAAGAGATAGAATAGAGACAAACAGTAATGCAGATCAGTCGGAGATGAGCATGACAGGCATAAATAGCGAGAGCATTGAAGAAAGCTAATGCAACAATGAAACACAGAAGAAAAAATGAACAAGAGGATTGAAATGAGTATCAACATTAGAATCCAGAAAAATAGGATAGCGGATGTGATAAAAAATAGCCAAGGCGACAATGAAGCAACATTCAAGACAGGAAAGGACTGCAAGTTGGCCATAAAACCTCTCAATCAAAGTAGATATGGTAGTAATTAATAACCAAATAGATAGAGCATAAAAATAGTTATCTTGAAGGCAACAACTCAGATAGAAATCTCCAAAAACCATCACCATCAGAACAGCAAGGACAGAAACTGCTTGCTGAACAAAGGACCCTGAAATCCTACAACCAACAAAGATGGAGCCAACATAGGTGTCGACAAGAAATCTCAAGACAAGAAATAATCAAAATAACAAAAAACCTAGCATGCCATAATGCCACCCATCCAATATAAATAGTTGAAAGTTTATCAAAAGGATGAAAAAATAGCGGTGATAAGATAGACCAATGAAATCGATGATAAGCATATAATAAACCAATGGGAGGTTCAAAGCAAAGTCCACCAAGCAATCGGCAACTTCAATAGAGAGGCATCTGAACAAAATAAACCAAAACCCCGAGGACAAGAGAGAGAGTTAATCCAGTTGAACAAACAAGGCTAAGACCAAAAGGCGGCCAAGCCACCAAAACATATATAAAGAAAGTGAGGGATAGATAATGAATAGCACCCCACCACAAGCCAATCCGGTAAGTCACATTCGGAGAAATCAGTTAGTAACAGTGCTTAATCACCTTAATCCAATCGAGGATAATGACAATAATAACTAGTAGGTTGGCCAATAACAATTATGCATATAAGATAAACCATTGATTAACTTCCATAACAAAAAAGATCTTTAAGTATAGCATGCTCCCATCATAGCATAGGGAGAAAATAATAGCAAGGAAGACAAAAGCAATCAGATGTTAGCATCTTCGGACAAGGAAAAGCAATCAAAATTCAAAAATGGGGACATTGCTAGTTAATACACCCATTAGAGAAAGTAAATAATATCACGCGATAAAATAGCGACAATAAGGAATGTTGCACCTTGGTGCTCAATAGCAATCTACTTTGGATTAAAATAATTAAAGTAAGTACCAAGATAGTCGGAAACCCAATCATCTATTACAAAACCATAGGGATGAGGAAAAGGTAGCGAGATAGGGAGGGATAGGCAATGAATAGCTCACCACAAACCAATCCAAGACACATATCTGAGCAAAACGTTGATGCTTGATAGTCATTAACGATATTGCCAAGGATAATGGCGGTAATAACCAATAGGTTGGCCAATAACCAAGTTATGCTTATAAGATAAACCATTGATTAAATTCAGCGAAACAGGAGAATGATCTTCAAGATTTGCATGTTCCCATCATAGCATAAGAGTGAAAGCACGAGGAAGACCAAGCATCCCAAGTAGAACAAGAGCGAAGAAAAAAACCAAGAAAGGGGTAAACAGTAAAACTAAAAGAGGCCAACAAGAAAAAACCATTCTGCGAATGAGAGAAAAGCATAGCAAAAAACAATTGATCTTGAGACAAAAGCAGTAAAAGAAGTTGACCAAAGCCCCAATCTCAGAAACATCTTACGCAGAAAGGATATCCTGGGTAAAGCAACTATCGAATAAACTCCATCGGACAAAAAATAAATAGTCAGAAATAGCAAAATGCACGAGATTTCACCCAAACAAAGTGAAAGAAGCATATAATGATAGCAAAGTAATATCTAAGTTGCAATAATAGGTCTCATAAGGTGTAAGGAGGTTAGCGTGATGTAGAAAACAAAAAAATAGCCATAGCGGTGGGAGAAAAGAAACCACATGGGGTAGCTAAACCCATAAAATAAAAATCTCCATCCAAAATTAAGCCTCTAGGATTATTAATGCATGACATTGGTATAAAAAAGTAGGATTGGGGATATAAAACCAATAGCGGTGACACATAGCTCAACATAATTCTATCTTTGAATATAGTATGCACATAGCTCAGCGACACTTATCAATGTAAATGCCAAAAGCGGTGAGCCTCTAATGAAAGAGAATATTAAAACACCAAGCATGACACTAAAATCCTCTGTTAAACATCCATAAAGGTACAAAAGGAACAGAACCAAAAGTAAAGAAGCAAAAAAAAGATGAATGAAGAAAACATCAAATGAATTGATTAAGTTACGAGATAAGGTAATTGTCCAGTTAACTAGCCCGCAAGTGTTTGGGTAAGGTGTGTTGATCAAAGAAGATGATACCATTGGATCTAGCACCCGGGTTGGCAAGGTCGGCACAAGCATTTCCTTCCGCATGAACATGAGTGATGTTAAAATTGATTGGGAAAGAGATCTAGTTTGCTTGAGGAGGTAGTACAATTCGGTCTTTGCTCATCTTAGTGGAAGTCAAGAGATCAATCGAGAGCACATCCACCTTGATCCAAATATTGATCCGACCATTTTGGAGACAAATCAAGAGCTTTGAAGGCGCCATAAGTTGAGGAAAAGAGCGGTCGCGGAAATAAGGGGATAAGCAAAAGCACATAGAACTATACCCTTAGAATTCCTAAAAATTCCACCACAACGAGCCATTATGAGAGGCGAGCCATCGGTATTGATTTTAATAATATGATCAAGAGGTTTTCCAATAGACAATCTTGTCATTTTCGAGGAAGGTTGATCCAAATTTATGCCCAATTTATTGGCCACAAATTTACAGCCTTTGTATTGTTTGTAATGAATGAGATTGGCTTTAAATAAGTCACGAATTTTGTTTTTAGTTCTAGCAATAATCCTCACATGGTTCATAGGAATCCCACGGTGTTTTGCATCATTTTGGTCCATCCATATGAACTAGATAAGAGTGATAGCAATGATAACTTTAATGTGACCTTTAATAGTATTATCAAAATAAGTTTCAAGAAGTTCATATAAAGTAAGAGACATCCCTAAACAAATCTATGGAATCAAACTCAAAACCAAATCCCCAGTGGATATCCTGAACATTCTTCCCTAGTGGAAGGTTCATATACCCGATCCCCAACAGAGTTGAGCCCATATCTCTAGCAGATATGCCTCCACATCAATTAAAACTAAACAAATTAAAGTCATTTTGATCTTGATACCTAGTGAATTATAGATTCTTATCCACAGTGGATCTTCTTTCCATAAATCATATAGTCAAATCAAATTCAAACCTTATCCCCAATAGATTTTCTTCTTCTATGCCCTCGACATAGACCCCTCACATGTCATGTCTAATGTATGTGTGATCCCCTGACGAATCTCCCTCCATGTCTTTGACATGGAATTCTCATCAAATCTTATTTGTTCTCTTAGGCACACCTTTAATACTTCAACAAAAAGCCTAATAATGTATTTGTTCAAATTACATCATCTTAACATTGTAATCAACATTTTATGATTTATGATGGTGCAAGCTCAAACTAACTATACAATATCATGCTAAATATATTATTGTGTGAATTAACACATTTTATTATATTATAATATATGATGTTATATTATAATTTGCTATAATATCATATATTGTCTAACATTACACCTCATTAGAATCACTTAAAAGTAACAAATTAAAATTTTTTCTGAATAATGTTTATTTTGGATGTAAAATTGTTATTTTTCTTATTAGAAATGGTACAAAATAGCATAATTTTGGTGTTGATTCTTGGTATGTACCGTGAATTTGGCAAATTCTTCCATCTCAACCTTCAAATTAAATTTTTTGTGAGTTTTGACCCAACTTATTATAACAAAAGTAAAACATACTAAAATTTATAATAACATTTAGTAACACATCACCACACTCATATATATGTGAGGTTATACTGTTATGTACATTATATTTTAATATGCTTTCATATAATATATTATATTACATTACACCTAAAATTGAATCACTTTAAGAAAAAAATTTATAAAATTTGGTTGAAAAATAAACATTTATTTTGGATACAAAATTCCATTCTTTTGATTAAATGACATACGATAGCACACCCCCAATGTTGTTCCCTAAACTTACCTTAAATTTGGCCAAATCCCATCATCTCAACCGATAAATCAGTATTTTTATGAATTATACTAGTACAAACTCAACTAAATCATACTATAATAAACTAAATTATGCTAAACAACAAGTAGTAATACACAATAGTATGTTATAATGTATGATACTACACTATTATGACATCCTATATTATAAGACACAATAACATATTATATTATATTATATTGCATATCGCATCATAAGCGATTGCTTAAGATAAAAAATCACAAAATTATTCTAAACAATAAAAGACTATTTTTTTTAGTCTTATCACTTACATATTTTAAATTGAAATAATTTATTATGATGTCATGCTCTACCAATTATGAATTTGGCCAAATTCTACCATTTTAAAATCTAAATCAACATTTTTATAAATAATGAGTCTAAAGGTTTTCGTTTAAGAAGATCTAAAATTGAATATATGGAGTGTAATTTTAGTTGTAGAAGTTTTAGTGGTAGTGTTGTGACTTTAGGTAATCAAGTCATTAATAAGAGTGGCGATTGAATATTTAGGCTCTATTGTTCAAAATGATGGTGAAATAGATGGAGATGTTATTAGTAGAATTCAAGTTGGATGGTTGAAGTGGAGGAATGCATCGGCCTATTATGTGATAGAAAAGTTCCACTTAAACTTAAGGAAAATTTTATAAGATGGTGGTAAGACACGCAATGACTTATGGTGCGAGAATGTTGGCCAATAAAAGAAACATAAGACTAAGTTAAGTGTTTGAGATGAGGATGCTGGTGGATGAATGGCTTTACCCTTAGAGATAGAATGCAAAATGAGTATGTTCGGGAAAAAGTTGGAGTAGCTCCAGTGGTAGATAAGATTAGGGAGAATCGCCTTAGATGGTTTGGCCACATAAAGCGTCGGCCATCCGATGACCCAATTTGGAGAGTAGATGCATTAGATTTTCCTTGTGTTAAGAAAGGTAGAGTTAGACCTAAAAAGGCTTGGTTAAGATGTATAAAAAATGATCTTAATATACTTGAATTAAATGAGAATTTGACACATAATAGGACACAATGGAGACGAAGGATTCATGTAGCTGACCCCACCTAGTGGGATTAAGGCTTGTTGTTGTTGTTGTTGTGTTGTTGTAGTGTAGGCTCGACTGCATGATTGTATAATACTAAAAGAATTTAAAATGTGAAGAACAATATATTAAGATATATGATGTTATTTATTTAGACTACAACAATGGGTTTTAATAAATTTCATCATCTGATTTATTAAATCAATCTTTTTATGATTTATATTAATATAGACTATGGAGCACAATACCATAATATACTAAAACATTTCAAAACATCTTATAACTTCCCAAAATACATCACTACATGCTCAAATATATGATGCTAGATTATACTATGATATATGATATTATAATATGAGTTTGGGTTAGGGTTTAGGGTATTCAAATCTTTAATAGTCAAGGGAAAGTCTCTTAAAGACATTTTCATTAGTTACCATAACTATGTTAGGATTATGTCATTCTTTAGATCTACTCCAAATGACATCTTTATTCAAGGTTTAGGGTTTAGGGTTAGTTTAGGGTTTAGGATTTAGGGTTAGTTTAGGGTTTATGGTTTTGGCTTAGTTTAGGGTTTAGACTTTAGGGTTTAAGGTTTAGGGTTTGGGGCTTAGGGTTTAGGGTTTAGGGTTGTAGGTTTTGGGTTTAGGGTTGTAGGTTTTAGGGTTTAAGGTTTAAGGTTTAAGGTTTAGGGTTTTAGGGTTTTGGGTTTAGGGTTTATGGTTTAGTGTTTAAGGTTTAGGGTTTTTAGGATTTAGGGTTTTAGTTTTAGGTTTAGAGTTTAAGTTTTAGTTTAGGGTTTAGGGTTTAGTGTTTAAGGTTTTTTTTTAATAGAGAACAAATTCAGATTTAACATTTCTTCTTTTCGATTTCATCAACCAAGTAGCATCCAAAGTTTTCTAAGACACAAGGGATGACAAAAATGAAAAAAGAGCACCCATAGAGAAGATCAAAAACCTTAGATAAGTAGAACTATCTCTACAATAAAGACATAGTTTCATAAGCAGCAGATCAAATCGATCGTTCTTCAGTTTCTTCAATTCCCATCAGAACCACGCCCGCCTCTCGAGTAGTGAGATTCTCCATCATATACCTGAACTCTCCCTCTACCACTACCACAGCTATAACCTCCGTCGCTCCTCTTACCTCCATAACTACCGATGCTCTGACCACCACCTCTAGATCCCACCACCACTCTGATAATGTGGCTTACGCCTTCACCTCCATTGATAGATCTAGATTGAGCCTAGTTGATGGTGATGTTCCTACCATCAAGATTTTGTCCATTCTTAGGGCTTAAGGTTTAGGGTTAGTTTAGGGTTTAGGGTTTAGGGTCGGTTAAGGGTTTGGGGTTTAAGGCATAGGGTTGTAGGTTTTAGGGTTAAGGGTTTAGGGTATAGGGTTTATGTTTTAGGGTTTAGGGTTTAGCATTTAGGGTTAAAGGTTTAGGGTTTTAGGGTTTAGGGTTATAGGTTGAGGGTTTAGGGTTTAGGGGTTTAGGGTTGTAGGTTTAGGGTTTAGGGTTTATGGTTAGTTTTATGGTTTAGGGTTAAATATTTAGGGTTTAGAATTTAATGGTTAGTATTTTATTTTAAATTAAGTAAACTGGTAGTTTTAGGTTTATTTTATTATTTTTAATTAGTTTAGTTTATTTTTTTTAGGTTTAAGTTTATTTTTTAGTTGAATTTTATTTTTATTCTCTTTTTTTTGGTTTAGGTTTTATTTTCTTATTTTTAAGTTTAGGTATAGGATTTTATTTTCCTTTTTTAGGTTCAAGTTTTAGGTTTTTATTTTAGGTTTATTTTTAAGTTTTTTTTAGTTTAGGTTTAGGTTTATTTTTAATTTATTTTATTTTATTTAATTTTGGTTTTAGTTTAGGTTTAATTTATTTTAAGTTTAGGTTTAGGTTTTATTTATTTTAGTTTAGGTTTAGGTCTATTTTATTTTGTTTATTTTATTTTTATCTTAGGTTTAGGTTTTTTTTTAGTTTAGGGTTTAGGATTTATTATTTAATCATTTTTTAGGTTTATTTTTTAGGTTTAGGTTTTTATTTTGTTTTTATTTTATTTTATTTTAGGTTTATTTTTTTTATATTTAGTTTTTATTTTATTAAGGTTTTTTATTCTTAGGTTTATTTTATTTTTTTACTTTAGTTTAGTTTTTTATTTATTTATTTTAGTTTATTTTTATTTTTTACTTTATTTCATTTTAGCTTTAGGTTTTTTTATTTTATTTATCTAATTTTCTTTAGCTTTAAGTTTTAAATTATTATTATTATTATTTTGGTTTTTTAATTATTTTATTTTTATGTTTTATTTAGTTTAGGGTTAGAGTTTAGGGTTTAGGGTTTAGTGTTTAGGCTTTAGGGTTTAAGGTTTTCAGTGGTTAGGGTTAGCTTAGGATTTAGGGTTAGTTTAGGGTTTAGGGTTTGGGGTTTAGGCTTTAGGCTTTAGGCTTTATGGTCTAAGGTTTAGGATTAGTTTAGGGTTTAGGGTTTAGGGTTAGGGTTAAGATTTAGGGTTTAAGGTTTAGAATTTTTTTGGGTTTAGCATTATAAGTTTAGGGTTGTAAGTCTATGGTTTAGGGTTTAAGGGTTAGGGTTTAGGGATATCAGTTTAGGGTTGTAATTCTAGGGTTTAGGGTTTAGGGTTTATGGTTGTAGGTTTTATGTTTTAGGGTTTAGGGTTTATGGTTTTAGGGATTAGGGTTTAGGGTTTATGGTTTAGTGTTTTAGGTTTTAGGGTTTAGGGTTGAGGTTTTTTGGTTTAGTGTTTAGGGATTTA